>CM040239.1:195575851-196054614 GCA_022545495.1 Chrysanthemum lavandulifolium | reverse complement strand
TTACATTCTTCAAATTCGATATTACAGTTTGAAGAATGTAAGTATTCTTAAGTCTTAATTGTTGACGAGTCGCCCAATGCATCCTCCCAAATTTTCAAGTAAACCTGCATTACAACAATTAATCTTAAGAATACTTACATTCTTCAAACTGTAATATCGAATTTGTAACAAACAATAAACATGCATTTGCATTCTTCAAAGAACAAAAGCATTAAATGGAAGATGTACTTATGCATCGAATGCTTGACTCGTCAAAACACCCTCACGCGACATCCTCGTACAACTGCCTATATAAAGAGAATGTTGGTCGAAGTACATGCTGTATCTTCCATATCATTGAAACATTTAAAAACATCTACTCTCAATTTGAAGTCACTGTACTCCATGATCCAATCAGAGAGTCAAGATTTCACTTACAAACTATCGTTAGTCATATTTTGTCTGGTGAGAGAGCATCTTATTGTCATTTTAAATTACGTGTGTATTTTGCAACACACTTTGTAATTCTTTTGATTCATTTCTAATAAAGAATTAATCATTGAAAAGTATACCTCATGTTTGTTCATTAAAATGCTTATCATTACAAACATCTAAATATAGCCATGAAATTGTGAGTTGTCTACTTATTTGTAACATAAGTCACAAATATAAGGGAACAACACTCAATGATGAGGAAGTAGCTGCTTATATGAGTTTGTGACTGTACTCTGAATCAGGGCCGTTCCCGAGTTTTTAGAGGCCCTGTGCGGAAACTAACAACTGGGCCTTAAAGTAGAAGCTAAACGAAAAGTGTCTTCTTTTTCAAATATGCAATGAGAATAATTTCCGTAAAAATGTCATTCTTCAAACATACTTATAAAAAATTTCTTAGCGTTTATTCATATTTACATAAATTTTTAGCATCACTTATGAGAATACAGATTTTGGGGCCCTAATAAATTTAGGGGCGCTGGGTGATTGGCCACCTCGCCCATCCTCGAGGACAGCCCAGCTTATAGTGGAATAATCTTGTCATCTCTTCCGCTCTCAATCTACGAACTAGACTTTTGTTGCAAAAGAACTCTTATAATTGACATACACAACCATGATGAAGAGAGCTAGAGAATCTGATGTGTGCAAATGTGCAATGGGCATGCAGGCTCTCAGAAAAGATTTTAGGGTCCTCCAACAAACCGAATACTGCAAGTTGTAGTGTAGGGGACATGTTGAACTGTTTTAAGAAACTGATTATTTGATTGGTTAGCATGACAACAATTCATGGTAATCAGTCTTGGTGTTTGGAAAAGTTGGTTCTGATTATTTTTTATATAAGTATATAATCAGTTATGGATCATTAGTTCCATATCCATCAGTTATGACAGATTGACAGGTAAAACACAATATGTGGAACGGACAGGAATGTTACAATGAGTAAACGATGTGAAAATAAACGATATGAATACAAAATCGGAGTGACATATATGGTATCATTTGACCGTTCACCGACACACAAGTTGAAATTGAAATGCTCAGAGTCAAACAAAAGCCCAAATAATAACTGAAATGCAAAAACACTAGTATATACTTTCTAGTGGTTTAGTAGAAAAAAGAATGTAACGCGTTATCCCATGAAACTGCAACCCATTCTCCTCCATAAGTGAATGTTACTTAGACAAGTTTGGCAATAATGGGAACACATATTTTTTTGAGTTGGCCCAGTGCCGTCTCATACTCATTGACATTCAAAAGCTTACTTTTTGTAAGAAGTTGCCTTGCATCCTCTATTGCAGTGTGCAGTTTCTTCATTTCATCCTTATAGAGCTCCGCCTTGATAGTATTTCCTATGGTCTTGATTTTTCTATTCACGCTGTAAATGTAGTCGTCCAATGCATTGCGTGCAAAAACCTTCCTCTTGTTCTCTTGGTCCTCAAGTTTGTACTTCTCAGCATCTTTTAGCATCTTTTCAATCTGTTCGTTTGAAAGTCTCTGCTTGTCACTATCAATTCTGATCTCCTTTTTCAAGCCAGTGGTTAATTCCTCCCCAGAGCAATTCAATATACCATTAGAATCAATTTCAAAAACCACCTTCACTTTAGATTTACCCCTTCGAGCACATGGCACCGCAACTCTGAATTCCCCAAGCCAATTATTGTCTTCCGCCATAGTTCGCTCACCTTGGAAGACATTGAAACCAATTCCTGTCTGGTAATCCACAGATGTGAAGTAATTACGTTCCTTCTTGACTGGTATTGGCGTATTTCTCTTAATCATAACATCTAAAGAGCCATTCCTTACACGCACACATCCAACAAGATTAAATTCTTCACCTCTTGATTTGTTTCACCACTTAACTTTTCAGCAAGAACTGCTGCACCATATGCAACCGCCTCATCAACATGGATCTTCTTACAAAGCTCTTTTCCGTTAAAAAACTCTTGCAACAATTGTTGTATCTTAGGTATCCTTGTTGATCCACCAACGAGTACTACCTCATCTACATCATTCTTATTCATCGTAGCGTCATTTAAACACATATCCACTGTTTGTATGCACTTGCTAAAGAAGTCCTCATTAAGATTTTCAAACTTTGCACGACTAATTGTCATAGAAAAGTCGATACCTTTATGAAAACAATCAATTTCAATACTTGTTTCAGTAGTTGAAGAGAGAACTCTTTTTGCCTTTTCACAAGCTACCCTCAATTGCCCTACTGCTTTTAAATTCTCACTTACATTTGTATAGTACCTTCTATTAAATTCTTCCACAAAATGGTCCACCATGACGTTATCAAAGTCTTGACCACCTAAATGAGTGTCACCGGCTACAGCTTTCACTTTTATCTCACCCTTATTATCGATGGTGACAAGAGAGACATCAAATGTACCTCCACCCAAATCGAATATCAGCACATTTGTGTCATTAGTTATATCATTTCTCATGTCTAGTCCATACGCAATTGCAGCTGAAGTCTGTTCATTAATTATTTTCAGAACATTAAGTCCAGCAACATGACCAGCATCCTTTGTCGCTTGGCGTTGGGAATCATCAAAATAAGCTGGCACAGTGACAACTGTGTCTTTCACGGTTTTCCCAAGGTATGCCTCTGCGGCTTCTTTAAGTTTCATAAGAACCATAGATGAAATTTCTTCAGCAAAAAATGTCTTTTCTTCGCCGTTGTGAGTAACCACAATCTTAGGAATGTCATTAGTCCCTTTTACAACTTTGAAAGGCCACAACTTGATGTCTTCTTGAACTTTAACATCACTGAATCTCCTTCCAATTAACCTTTTTGCATCTGAAATACCAAGTAACGGCATAATATTGTTTATGTAATAATTACAAGTTGATGATGAATAACATTTGTATAGTAGATTATAGGTGATGTATGGGATCAAATATACTAACTACTTAACTTCTTATACATTATATTATTTCAGGTTATTATCACAACAGTACAATGAGATAAGGCATCTCAGACACCCTTAAAATTGTTAATAAGCAATTTTAATTTTTAAATAACACCAATGGTAAAAGAACACAAACCGTAAATGGTGCAATTGGGGTTCATGACGGCGTGGTTCTTGGCAGCTTCACCTATTAGACGGCCAGCTTCCGTGAAAGAAACACAAGATGGCATTGTTCTGTTACCCTGATCGTTGGGTATGATCACAACTTGGCCATGTCGCCAAACACCCACACAAGAATAAGTAGTTCCAAGGTCAATACCAATAGCAGGTGCATTACCCTTTCCAGCCATTATGATTTCAAGTAAACCTACATTACATGAAACATATAAAGATTTCCACATTACTCTAATTCTTTAACATTAAATCACTAGTACAGCAAATTAAGAGTAAACATGTTTCTAAAAGATATGTTACCATCTTGGATTTTGTTCCAAATTTCATATGCAGTTGTTTCAAAAACACACAAATATTGGTGTGTGCGTGCTTCATCTTGGTAATTCATTTGCTATATAAAATGTGAGATCTAAACTCGGAACCTTGAAAATATGATTCAGCGCATACCCACACGTACACTACCAACTAATCCATGCCTAATCTGTTATGTCTGTTACACCAATAGACTAAAACACCCTTTCTCTTCTAGCCGGCTTGTGAAAATCCTCAAACATGTATCACCGTTGGTCCTAAAGCTTGAATTATAATCTAGGAAAAAAATTCCCGTCGGATAAAGAAATATTAGCTATCTCCTAAATATTATAAACCTCATGATATTAGAGTGCCATAGTTGTTTGTGTTGTGATAGCCATCGGTTGCAATGCATATGTGAAACAAGGTTGTATTACTGGTAGACATGCATGCAAACTTTGGTAAATGTAGTGAATAAGTTAGTTTCTTGGAAGAACTAATTTGAGTAGATGGATCTGGATGTGATGTACTCCATATTACATATGCCTAGGCACACTTACGTACTTTCTCATTGGTTCAACATAGATTGAACCTTAAAGTCAATGATTGTTAAAAATGAATTTGTGTGAAAAAGGAAACTTCTGCCAAGAAGATCCTTGATCGAAGCGAGGATCCTCAACCCATTTGTGTGAAAAAGGGATCGATCTAAAGAATTGAAGATAATGCTTTGACTAATGAACCCGAGCTTGAAACATTCTCTTTGTTACAACTACAGGAGTTGCACTTTTTATTGGAGCATGAACAATGTTGGGAGGTGTTTTTGGGCAAGAACTTGGTAACGCGAAAAGACTGAATAAAGGGACTCTTAACAGTTGATCTTTTAGGAACTTGAAGCAATAACATATGTGGTGATACTACAATACAAGATGGTTGTATTAAATTTTGGACAAATTTTCCCACATGTGATACAAGTTATGCATGTAATAGATATTACATTGTTCAAGATCGTTGTAGTCCTTTGTCTTTTTTTTAACGGCAAATTAAATTGATAATAACAAAAAGCTAAAAGGAATTCATGACAAAATAGATGTACAAGCTAATCTTGGATTCAAGATCCGATCAATCCTTTCGAGAGTGAATTTTCTATTCTTCTGAAGCAACCAATAATGAGATGGAATTTTTATTTCTTCTCCAAATGTGTTCTTACGGAGGCAACTTTGGATCAAATAACAAAGAATTGTGACATCAGTAAATAATTTATGTATCAAACTTTGTTTTAAAACACAAAGATTTACATATAAAATTGAAATATTGGTCTAATGTTCTTCTATATGTATAAAATTAAGGGCAAATCGCATAAAAAGGTACTCATCTTATGTCCAATTTCAATTAAAGGCACTATTTTTTTTTTTTTTTGTACCCGACTTCTTTTTGGGCCGATTTAGTTTTTTTTCTAACTTCCGTTAACTATTTCGTTAGTAAATTACATGTTTGGTCCTTGGGTTTGTATAGGCATTTCATGTTTGGTCTATTTTCGTCTATTTTCATACGTTTCCGTCCGTTTTTACACGTTTCGTCCGTTTTTGCACGTTTTCGTCTGTTTTTGCACGTTTCTGTCTGTTTTTACACGTTTTCGTCCGTTTTTACACGTTTTCGTTCGCTTTTACAAGTTTCCGTTTGTTTTACATGTTTTCGTCCGTTTTTGCACGTTTTCGTCCGTTTTTTCATGTTTTCTTCCGTTTTTACACGTTTTCGTCCGTTTTTGCACGTTTCGGTCCGTTTTTGCACGTTTTCGTCCGTTTTTACACATTTTCGTCTGTTTTGCACGTTTTTGTCCGTTTTTACATGATATCATATGTTTTTAAATGTTTTCGTCCGTTTTTGCACGTTTTCGTTCGTTTTTACACGTTTCTGTCTAATTTTACACGTTTTCGGTCCGTTTTTCCACGTTTCCGTATATTTTTACACGTTTTCGTCCGTTTTGCATCTGTTTTACATGTTTAAATCTGTTTTACACGCCGTCCGTTTTGCATGTTTCGTTTGTTTTAACACGTTTCGCATGTTTTGCACGTTTCATGCGGTTTTACACGTTTTTGTCTGCTTTTTTTTTTTTTTTTTTTTTTTTTTTCACGCAGCAGTCCGTTTTGCACGTTTTCTTCCGTTTTGCGTTTGCGACCGTTTTGCGCGTGTCGGTTCGTTTTTACGCACAAAACGTAAAAACGCATGTAAACGCAAAAAAGGGAACGTGTAAAACGAACGAAAACGCAAAACGACGGACGTAAAAGCAAACGGCAAAACGGACCAAACGCAAAACGGACGAAACGTAAAACGGAAGAAAAGAAAACGACGAAAACGCAAAACGAACGAAACATGTAAAACAAACGGAAACGTAAAACGGACGGAAACGTAAAACGGACGAAACGTAAAACAGAACGCAAAAACGCGAGAACGCAAAACGGAAAACGCAAAACGGACGGAAACGTGTAAAAACGGACGAAAACGTATGAAAACGGACGAAAATAGACCAAACATGAAATGCCTATACAAACCCAAGGACCAAACATGTAATTTACTAACGAAATAGTTAACGGAAGTTAGAAAAAAACCTAAATCGGCCCAAAAAAAAAGTCGGGTACCTTAAATTGAGAAAAAAAAAAGAATAATACATTTAATTAAAATTAGACATTAGATGAGTATCTTTTTATGCGATTTGCCCTAAAATTAACTCTTATACTATAAGCGAATAGTTTACAACTTTACATACATGATTAGATGCATGATGAAAATGATTTTAAACTCCTTTTACATCATTATTCGTTTATTACACTTAGATGGCGTTTGGTTCGTGAATTTGAAATTCCAAAATTTTAAATTCTATGAAATTTAAATTTTTGAGAATTTAAAATACCTTCGTATGTTTGATTAATGAAATTCATAATATTTTGAATTATGTCATTATGTTTATTATTGCAATCTTTTTAGGGAGTGATGTATAGGAGTGTCAAAAAACTCGATCCGACCCGATTAAGCTTATTCGGGTCGGGTTACTTAGGTAAAAAAAATTATTCAGGTTATTCGCGTCATCCCGAGTAATCTGAATACTAAATAGAGTCGGGTGTCATGTTGGAAGTTTTTGATAGCTCGGGTTCGGGTTGACCCGATTGACACGAATAAATGTTTTTTATTTTATTTTTCAATATAAATTTTATAAATATTCTATTTAAAAGAGTAGAAAAAACATTTTTATTATATTTGACTCATAATCGGGTTGACCGAACCCGAACGGACCAAACTCGAACGGACCCGACCCGAGTTGACCCGACTCAAATTGACACGAATCCGCCTAACCTGAATTCAAATGGGTCAGGTTCGGGTATGAAAATTTTAACCTTGACTTGACTCTGACCCGACCCAAATTAACCCGAACCCTAAAATCATAGAGTTTACATTCGTTGTTTTTTCTTACTTTATTCAAATACTTTGTTTTTTTTAATCAAACCCTCTAAAATCCCGTGGATTCCACGAGTCTATAAGCTAGTAACATAATAAATTGGTTTATATTATACTTATAACATAATATATTTAATTAATCATACACTTAGCATCCTTTTAGTTTATATTATATTTATAACATAACTAGGCGAGTACCCGTGCCTAGCGGCATCGGTTTCTAGCGGCAGACAATTAACGATATACGATATTGTGGTAAGTGTTTTGTATAATGTGACAACCCGTACTCTCAGGTCATTTCTCGACACAGTTCATGTCTTATTATTTCAACATTTATAGTAAACTTGGTTTACTTGTTTCAAATTCGCGTAACCTTGAAGGTTTAGCGGCGAATTCATGATCATGACATCACGTACATTTCATATGGACTATGATTAGTCTACATTTCATTGACATCATGTGCATCTCATTAGTACATTCACGACATTTCATTTCACCTTTCAACGCGTAATTTTTATATTTAATAATCTTTATCGCGTGAGTTATTATTTTAAATATTTAAACCGTTACTTTCAAAAATGATCCGAGGTATTTTTAAACTTACATTTAGTTCATAAAAACTATATTTTTAGTTTTCCTAGTGTTTCAAAATTATTTGGTATTTTAATTGTTAAAGTTTAATTATTACGTCGTTTTTCTTAAAATTATACGATAATTATTTTAGCACTCAATTTTCACAAGGAAAGTATTTTTACAATTTTATCATCTCATTACAATCTATTTTGATCTATTAAAACTTACATGTACCAAAAATCTACCATTTACCTTTAATTATACATTTTCCTACACATATTACTTATACCCTTTATCAAATAATTACACAACACATTATAAAAAAAAAAAAAAAATATATATATTGGGAACATGATCCACAAAAACGCCAAAGGAAGGGTTGTATTAAATGATGGTATGGATCATGTCTTTTAATAATTTCACTCAATCCTACAAAGTCTTACTTGACTAAATCAATTCATTCATTTTTTTCACATACTCATAAGTGTTAAACAAGTTTCTCTCTTCTTCTTTTTGGGTCTTCAAAACCGGTCACACATCCAAGGTGCCAAGGGATCAAAATTTTTGCAAGATCAAGTGTGTTTACAACCTAGTATATATCCTTTATATGGTTTTGAAATAAAAACCAAGGATATTTAAGTTAATCCTTGTTACCTACACCTCTTCACTATCACTTGTAAGCATGTTTTTATCATTTTTAAGTTTCCTTTTCATTTTCATATGTTTCTTTTCATTTTTGGAGCTTATATGCATGTTATGTGATTTATACCATTTAATTCATGATTTATTGAGTTATATAAATATATTGGTCATCCTATAAATATTCCCATGGTATTCTTTGGTCTTGATGGTGATTAGGAACCCATGACACCCTAAGAAGGTGTATGGTAGGATTAGATTAGCTTTGGAGTTGATTTGAAGGGATTAGAATAGGTTTTGTCCGAGAAAACTATTTTCATACGTATATAAAGGTTCTGTCCTTGTTTCAGTTTTCTGGAAAATCCGACAGTTAGTGCGAAGTTTTGGCCTTGATATTTAGAAAATATACTTTAAAACGAATCCGTGGCCTTTTGAGCGGATAAAAACGGAGTTATAACGAAGCCGTGGTGAATTTTTAAAGTTTGACGACGAAAAGTATTATTTTCAGAAAATTCAGCATGCGGTTTTAGTATTTTCGGTCAAAACGAGCCTTAAGCTTCACAAATTATTTCGACTAGTCAAGAATATATTAGTTTACTTGATACGAAGCTAAGGACATATTTTACGTGAAAGCAGTTTAAAACGACAAAGTTATGCATGTTTTCATAAAGTTGCCGTAAATATTATTTTCGAAAAACTATATTATTTTTACGTTACAAGTATTTTATTAAATTGTAAGGGCTATGTTTTGCGAGCTTTTAGCCATGATGTGAAACTTTTATAACGAATTGTCTTCTAGTAAAATCAAGTTCACCGCCATATTTTCAAAACAAAAGCCGTTTGTCAAGCGAGTCATAGTAAATTATTTACGGATGTTCAAACTTGGCGAAACTTATTTTCTCGCACACAATTAGCAAAAACCACCATCTTTAGCCTTTGATATCTCTATGATCGAGACCTTTTGAGCGAAAACTCCCGAACTGAAACTTCTAGATATCGATACAAACTTTCCAAAACCGTCGAGTTCGTTCTCTAACGATCGACGTACACCGTTTACTGGCTAGTTTTCGAAGCCATTTTTGTTGATTTCATGATTTTTCCGGCGACATTGTTTTGCGACGAAAAATGGTAATTTCACCAAAATCATTATAAAACCATTGTAGGATGACATTTTGACGTAAAAACATGTAAAGTCATTTTGAATGGTCAAGGCGTCAAAAGAGTATTTTTCGAATGACGAGTAATATTTTCAAAACCCGTAAATGGTATAAATAACATCTGAAGTGCATGCATAGCATTACATTGCAACTCATGACATATCATATCATTTGTAATAGGTCCCGGTTGACGATTACATTAAACCTCGGTGTACTCACTTTTGCCGTTATTCCGGTTTATCCAAGTGAGTTTTCATAGCCCGTTTACATGCTTTCGATTATTTTCAAACCCCGGGAGAATACATTGCACTACATTTTTTTGTACGATACCAAGTATGTTAAATTCATTACATTGCTTAAGTTACCGCATTTGCCAATTTGAAAGTCCCCATTACTTGAACATGAACCGTTAATCTTTGGGCGAGGATGAGTGGATAGATCTATCGGTGACGCTCCATCCGGGTTGGTGAATCCCAACCGAGCAAACGGATGCATTTCATTTGATGGTATTACGGAGTTGTCCGCAAACACTGCAGGGTATACATTATTGAGCAGTCTAGTTTCGGGGTCATGGGCTTAGAGCAATTGTAACATTATTTTTACGTGTTGGATTGTCATGCATGGTCTATACTTGTGTAGTCGTATAAAACATTTACATAAACCTATGATTTCTCACCAACATTATTGTTGACCGTTTTTAGAATGTATTTTCGAATGGCGAGGCATTCGCATCATGACATGGTTTAGGGACCTACATTTTGAGTCATGGCGTCGACTTACATTATGTACATTATGGTACTTTATTTCAAAACATCGTTTGGATTTGTAACATGGATGTATTTCCGCAAACTTTGTAAACCTTTTGGGACCGATGTTGTACTCGATTGTTTTATGAAATATCCAACGATGTGTTTTTTAAAAACGACACTTTAGGTCGTTCAATATAAGCGTGATGTGGTGCTATGACGGTCAATCCTGAGAATTCCATTCACCGCAAAACAGTAAATTGGGGTGTGACATATAACGTTCAAAATAAAGCGTGAAAAGGGATGAAAATGTAATTACAAACTGTTGTAATATGTGATAATTCAACTCTAAAGAAAAATTCTTAACATATATCAAACGACTTAGAAAAATATTTAATGAAACTTAAAATAAAAGATTACATCAATTATGAAATATTAATTAACAACACGTGTTACTTCACGTAAAACTTCGATACACGACATTTGAGGTATAGATTATAACGTGGAACTCTTTGTTGGTTTAACCAATCCTTTGTTGTTCTACGAGATATCCCTCTAGACAATGCTGCATAAAAGTGGCCATGAGAGAAAGCAGAATCGGCAAATAGACACCTACATTTGGAATTGTTTGGCCGAGCTTTATTAATATTTCGGTTTTGAAGACTGCTCCTAGTGGCGTGTGTATAGCGTTCGAAAATATCTAAGTGTGATAATTTATGAGGCGCTTTATGTTTATGTGTGTCGCTTAGAGGTGATAGTAAGGTAACAATGCATAGGAGCAAAGAACTTCTAATAGTTTATGTGCCGGTTTAAACATGTACAATGGGAGCGCTTAAAACATTATTAGTTTAAACATGTGTAGAAAGCAGTTTCTTTTTAATGATACAAGATAACATCGCTATGCGTAATTGGTGGTGTCTTGGCGTCATTTGTTAGTGGTGTGAATATCGACCCCTAATATTATCCGTCACTTTTCACTTGAACTCTAAGTATTTAGTAGTAAAGTGACCTTTATAATAATAATCGATATATATCCACTAAAACTTGCGTATTTGCATACATACCCAAAACACGCTAAAAATATATTGTCGATCGTGCGATAAAAACTTGTATTATAAGAAAATATACGAGGTTTTAAGTTTTAATATGTATATATCTGATTCCTTTATAATTTGTCTACTTTGACTTTTTTATTAATAAAACTTCTAAACAAATTTCGTCTTGTGATAAATCAAATTATAAATTTACGAATATTTTTTATCCAAAATTGACGCCATTTTAAATTATTGCAATTGGTCTCTTTTTTTTAACGTGTAGTCTACATGTAAGTCATTTTTTGTTTTATATACAAAATGTAAGTTGTAGTTCACTTGCAAATAGAGTTGTCTTGTCTAATTCGTTTGTCACATTTGAATGTTACAGTAGTTACGTGTATGTCTGATTGTTCGGCATCGCACTTATGTGTTATCAGTCGTGTCCCGCATGTGTCTATTTAATAGTCGGTTATCGAGTCCTCGTATTAGTAGTAGTTGTAGTTCCGATGGTTGGAGATATACATAACTAAGATTATATAAAGGTGAAATGAATTAAAAATAATCGGATAAAGCACATTTCAAACTCCGACGTCTTGAAAATGGAGAAAGCATTTTGATACTTTTATTAATATTAGATATGAATAGTCAAAGAGTCCGGCTATCCAACTTGCCTCGAGCCCATAAAAGCTTACATGAAAATCTACATTTATTTTTCAAATTATCACTATCCCATCCCAAACAAATAAAATATACAATAAACTCATTTAATACTTTCGTCACATGTAGTGGAAAAAGTAACGTACAAATTTGCAAAGCTCAATTATCAAAAACTTGAACACCATTTTAGTTATTTTAAAGCTAGCAAAACACAAAAACTTATGTACACTACTCGTATTTTTGTGAGCGAATCTTGAAAGCCCAAAACCTTAGGTATTCAAACTTTTAAAAACTGAAATATTTCAAACTTTTGAAATTTCAAATTATTTCAATTTCATACAATTTCAAAATATTTCCGGTTACTTGTCCGGCAAAAGTGGCGGCTGCAAAAAAATATAAAAAATGTTAGATCTACTTAAAATCAATAAATCTACAAATAAAACTTACGGATCTTTGAAAAATAGTAATTAAATAAATACGTATTTTAAAAAAAGAGATCTAGAAAAAATTTGGATCTTTAAAAAAAAATTAAAACATACGGTTGTATAAAAAAATAAAAATAAAATACGGATTTTTTAAAAAAAAATTAAAAAATACGAAACTATTTTTTTATTAAAATAAAAAACGCGTATTATTTTTAAAATAAAAAACGCGTATTATTTTTAAAATAAAAAACGCGTATTATTTTTAAAAAATACAAAACTATTATTTTTTTATTAAAATCAAAAACGCGTTTTATTAAAATCAAATACGTATTTTAAAAAAGAGATAAAAAATCAATAGATCTACCAAAAAATAACAAAAAACTAATCTTTAAAAATTACGTACCTATTTTTTTATTAAAAATAAAATACGGATCTATTATTTTATAGATCTATTTTTATTAAAAACAAAAACGAATATTTAAAAATTAAGTAACTAATTTTTACGAATCTTTAAAAATTACGTAACTATTTTTTATTAAAAATAAAAAGGATCTATTATTTTAAGACCCAAAACGCGTATTTAACAAAAAATTTACGGATCTATTATTTTAAGACCAAAAACGCGTATTTAACAAAATAAATTACGGATCTATTTTTTTAAAGACAAAAAAACGCATATTTATGAAAAGAATTACGGTTTTATTTTATTTCAAGACCAAAAACGCATATTTATTTAAAAAAAAATACGGATCTAATATTTTTAAGACCAAAAAACGCGTATTTAACAAAATAAATTACGGATCTATTTTTTTTAAGACCAAAAAAAGAGTATTTAACAAAAAAAATTACGGATCTATTTTTTTAAAGACAAAAAAACGCATATTTGTTAAAAAAATTTACGTAGGTATAAAAAAAACGTACCAAAACGCCCGTAGGGTGGTGGCGCCGGTATGGTGGTGGTGGCGCCGGTACGTGGTGGCGGTGGCGGCGGCGGTAGAGGGTGAGAGTAGGGTTTGGTTGGGTGTGTGTATTTTATTGTGAGATGAGAGAATTTGTGTGGGTAGATGAGAGAATTTGTGTGGGTGTGTGTGTTTTTATGTGAGATGAGAGAATTTGTGTGGGTGAGAGTAAGGTAGATTTATGTGGTTTGTTAGTTTTAGTATTTTATTTTAGGGTTGGATGTTGGTGTGTTGTGTGTAAATTTAGGTTTTGATATAGGTTTGGATGGCTGAATCTTAAAGTTGAAGGGTTGGATGTTGGTTGGGGATATTGGTGTATTATAAGTAGTATAGATATATTTAGTTAATCATAGACTTAGCATCCTTCACTTTTTTGCTACATAAATAAGACAGTTATTTCTGTTTTTATAGTTATATGTCAATTAATTTCGAACAAGGTTTGATGAAAGGTATGATGAAGGGTTGTGTCAGTTACTTTTAGAGGAACCAACAGTCATGTTGGTTAGCTTGTAAATGCCAAAACTTAATGATATAAGAGTGTGTTTGGTTCCAGATTAGATACAACAAAAATCTGATACACTTTCAATATATACAATATGCAAACATATGATGTTCATGTGAATTTTATGTATGCCGCATAAAGTTCTGTTGTTTGAGGTTGAATATTGGGAAGAAGTTAGTCACGAATCCCACCAGCATTAATAGTGGGGGCTAATATTCTTCAAATATAGTGATTATCACGTCCTCAATTTCGTTTATATTATTTAAGGTGTTCTGCCATATTCTAACAATTCTGTTTGAATCAGTAGTTGTTGATTCAAACCCGTGGATTAGTCGGCCAAAACCATAGTTACCTAAAAAGACTTAACATGATCATGCGCCACTACACAAATATGTTGGACGAATATATACTGCGGAAGTATGAAACCCCATATGCGAGACCTTATAGATTATAAACTATTAAACATTCAAACAATCACATACGTGCATGTTACGAAAAATCATGATAATATAACCTGTCAAGAAAGTAGGGCTGAGCACAAAACCGATCGAGCCGAACCGGACCGAACCGAACCGGACCGACCATTTTCGGTTCGGTTTCGGTTCTATGCGGATGTCGGTTTTCGGTTCGATCGGTTCGGTTCGGTCCGACCCAAAACCAACCAAACACGCACATAAGCATGTAAACCGGGCCGAACCGACCGAACCGACACAAAACCGAACCGAACCGAATGGTTCATGTTTTTGGTAAAATCGGTTCTCGGGTCGTTTCGGTTTCCGTCGGTTCGGTTCCGAACCTTTGCTCAGCCCTACAAGAAAGTAACTCCAAACCTTGATATATTCTTTAACAGCAAAAGACGTTTGAGTGGATAGTATAATCTATGACTGCTCTTAAAATCGAGTTTACAAATGTTTATGCCTTAGCTTTTAGGGTTTTGAGGAAGTGTATAAAGTGGTCAACATAATGCATGTATTTATAGCTAGTAGAAAAGTCATAAAACCGTCAAAAAATATCGAAGCGAAGCGTACATTTTTCACTTGATTTTTTAAGCCCAGTGGAGGTCCACTCGAAAGTCACTCATTTACCATACCACTTAAGATTTTAGAAAGCCCAATGAAAGAAAGCCTCGTGTTTGCATGGAATTATTAAACTCGAACCACACTCATCAAAAGTATTGTGTCCCAATATGTTGTGTGACCTCGTAAGCTTGCAAGTCAGTGTGAAAAAATTGAATGTATTGAATGGAGGCGATTTAGTGTACTGTATCTTGCCTTGAATAAAGCAAAATGCTCCTCCATTGACCACAACTACGGTTGAGGTCGAGGGCAACAGGCAAATAATACCCTTGATCGAATCGTTGAGAGAGTGACAGGTATCATTCCTTGCCTTATGGCGGTTACATAATGATGACTGCGCACCTTTCTATCAGTGAAATAGTACTGCAAAGAGAAATTATGTCCATCTCACTTTGTGGGATGATTTCCAACGTAATATCCTATGGACAATTTGGATAAATCAGTCCATGGAAACTAAAAGTGTATCGAAAAGTACCACAAGTCATTTCAACCAAATTCAATATAAATTATCACGTCAAAATTACAGTACATAACAACAAATAACAAAAGGTTCGTTTGTCGTCAACATAAATGAGAAAATTTCCATCTTCTTTGAGTAATGACATATCATAAAAGAACCGGTCTGTGACCATATATCTATTTCCTCAAAGTCTGCATGATGTACTCAGCATAAAGATCCCTGCACAATTTCCGTTATACAATTATTATCCATACAGATATATCTAAATAGCTAGATAGCCAGTTAATCATAATCATGAGAGCTTACATGGAGTATTGGATGGCATCATGAGCAGTGTTTGAAGGCAAAAACTCATCAACCGCAACCTCTTTGTTCTCATTCTTCTTATCTTATATCATATGTCAAGAAACTTTTCATACAATTCGAGCCATTTATGTTAATTCATATCTAAATAATACAGCAGCAACAAGAGACATCAGAAGTTGGAAAATGAAATTAATTAAAAGGATACAGTCCTCAAAGAATCGGCGAATCTCCTGAAGACGGTGAGGGGGTAACTGACTTATGTCTGTGTAGTGACGGTACTCTGGATCATCAGCACACACTGCAATAATCTTGTCATCTTTTTCGCCCTAAATCCACAAACATAATAACGCATCAGACTTTAGGTGGCAATTTTGACCCATTAAGTTATGATCCCGTTGACTCAGGCTATGATTTTATCTCCGACAGGGAAAACTAGTTAAATAAAATTAAAAATAGCTTTAAAATACGAAACTGCTCACAACAGGTCAAAAGTGTACCATTGTGTGTTTATAATACATACAACACCCTAAATCATTATATCCGAAATAGTAATAGCAACTGTTTATAAGACATTTTGCAAAAAAAGAAAGATTTATTATCCAAACCCGGCATGTTTTGACATGTAGAAAAATTACTCGTTTTGACCTGTAAAAAAGTTATCGACTTCATCGTTACACTCATAAGGAAAATGATTGCAATACCTGATCAATCATAGGCATTAGTCCAATGGCCCTGGCCCTAAGAAAGCATCCAGGCAACACTGGTTCCTGCATAGTTGCAAGGTTTATGGGTCAAAAAAAGTTTTTGGATAAACAGTCTCATACTAGCTGTAAAACAATGAATAGTTAAAACTTAAAACAACACAAGTTATTAGTAAAAAGCAGTATACTTTTCATTGATTTTTTTTATTTTACTTTACATCAATATACAAGAAATAATTATTAAAAAAGCAATTGATATAAAATATATGGTTTAAGCTTAAGTAGCTCAACAATATATAAAGATGTCGTCGTTAGTCAATATATCTGTTAGTTACTAACTATTCAAATATTGTCAAAATGTCAATTAACTGGTTATCCAATTGTATTAAGACTTCAAGCATCAAAAGCATATTTAATATCATAACGCACATCCAAACACCCTGTTATCTCATTTCAGATCCAATTGTGTATGTCAGCACATATATGGAAAAGGAATGCTCACAAATATGTATAAATACCTGCATTAGGACTAGTACGTCCATTGGGTCATTATCTTCACATAGTGTACGAGGAATGAATCCATAGTTATGAGGATAGACCACAGAAGAATATAAGATTCGATCAACCTGCTCATCAATATACATAACTTAATTCTAAGTTCGTATGTAATTATGATACATATTGTGCATCGAACAATAGATGGTCATACCTTAATGAGCCCAGTTTTCTTGTCAAGTTCATATTTCACTTTGCTTCCTTTTGTGATCTCAATAACCTGTTTATATACAAAAATAGACAATTCAATATAATGCTAGTCAACTAAAGGGAAGTTACCAGTTAACAGCAAACAGAGAAAAGAACGTTGACACGAATAATGGAAGGATTTTACATACCACATTGACAATTTGGGGAGCTCCAGGTCCTGTGTACATGAAAGGCTCAGTAAACATAAATTCAGCACGTACTGATACCTCTTTTAAAGGGGGTCTAGATTTTTGTTTTGGAACATGTTATTTAATTTGAAATCCCAATAATCAATTTCATTTACAGCTTACTTTAGCTATTCACCTTAATTTTTCACGAAATGTCCTTTTTGGTCTTTTGTATATTTTCTAAAATCATAATTCGCCCCCAAAAAACGCACACAAACATATTCATCCGCAATACATGTGTTCTATTAAATTGATTATCTGATTCCGACTATTTAATACTATCACATAATCACATATTCTAATAGAACTGATCAAACATACCAATCTCAAGATCATGCCAAGGATGAGCAGCAACGGATCTCCTTGATAAAGAAGACAGGATCCTTTCGTTCAATCGGGGAGTACGCTTTTGTTCTGTCATGTTTCTACATAAAAGGTATATCCACAAGATACATAAATTTCCAGTTACAAACATACTAATGGCACCTTTAAATTAAACTGGCATAATCCTTACTATATAAATTTACAAATCATGTCACCAATATTAGTCAGAAATACCAACTTCATATTGAAATGTTATACTCGACACAGAATCATAAATCCTTTTTACTAACTATAAAAACTTAAGAAATGCATACCAAAAGGTTATCAATCTTTTTTTTTTTTTTTTTAATTAGAAGTCTCCTAATATTTAAATGAAACATGAATATTATCAGTATTTCAATAAGCAGTTTCAAGTTGTACTGTAATTTTTAAAAAATGTCTAGTTATTTTTTGTAATTTGCCCCCTAACAAACCGATTTGTAGTGTATTTTCTAAATATTATAAAAGTTTCCAACCTCGACCATAACTTTCTGGCTCCACTGATCACAAACCTTCTCAAAACCACTTATATCTAAAGTTATGTTTGTATTAACTATCTGAAATAGTCTTATAAACGTTACGAAAACGCGCAATAATCAGATAATCAGTTTTTTATTTTGTAAATCCCATAGACTAAGATCAACATAATAAAAATTAAACATCTTGAAACAAGAAACATGACATGATTCTAAACTAACAAAACATGAAATAACAAGAATAAAAAAGATGTTACCTTAATGAAAGCTAATAAAAAGATGAATGAAATGGTTTTAGGAATATGGATGAAGAGTTTAGAAGGGAGAAAATGTATATTTATATAGAGAGTTTAAGGAAGTCAAATGAACGTGGAGACAAGACCATCAGCATACAAAGCGGATGTCATGTTAGATTTTGCTATAAAATAATGTTATTATGTTTGATACGAAGACATAGTCTTGTGCATTACTCTCCCACTCGTCTAAATGTTACCACCAATCCAGCTTTCTATTACTACACATTTTGGACTTTTGAACGTGCCCATTCAAGGCCATTATCTATATTCACATATTTTAAGCATGCATTAATAAAATAAAAAAATTGTTAATAGAGCTGATATAATGTATCAAAGATTTTATGTATAATAAATGGCGGAATTAGTGTGTCTGGCGATGTCATGGTTCATGATGAAATTTTTGATTCGTAATTCTAATTTCGTGAAAAAAAGTTCAAAATATTTTAAATATACTTAGTCCAACTGAATTGTGTTCTAGTATTTGATTAGTTGGTTCGTTAATATGTGGAAAATAAACTCCGGTTTTATTAAAACTCAATCTTGAAATGGTACATTTTGTTCATTTTTTTCTCTTTACAGTTTAGATTTTTTTTTTTTGTGCATCCGCTCACTTTAAGTCATGGTTCTGTCACTTTGTATAATGTCTGTTGATTTCTTGTTACAAACGTAACATAGATTTAAGTTATTACCACAATGAATACTATGAAAATCCATATGCACAGTAGAAATTGAATTAATTAACAAACATTTTAAAATAAATTTTTTATAGATCATGATTAATTAATATATAAATAAATTAATATCAGTTGATATTGACTCTTATAATTAATAGATTTAAATGATCTCATTAGTGTTAATTTATAAAAAGTAACCACGGTATACTAAGAAATGAGTATGAAGTTGATTTGTCAAAGTAATACGGAGTATTCACTTGTTGATTTGTTAAAAATAAACGCGTACTTCCATGTTTAATGTATTAATAGAATTTATGTTCTGTCAATGGATAACTTGACGCGTTTTTCATGGTGTGAATAGCCACGTCAGATGCGTTTGATATTAACTGTTGAGCATTTAAATAAGTGAGCTGATTTGCACACTTCTAAAAGTGATCGGGTTACTTATATTTTGAGTGTTTGGACATTTATACCTTTATATATTTTTAGTTATATTTAGACTAAAATACATGGTTGGTCCCTAAACTTGGAAACGCTTGATGAGAAAAGCTTCGGTCTTATCATCGTAGGAGTCTAAACCTGGCCTTTAAATGCCAAAATCATCCTTGACCAATAACGGCGTTGTCAACGTTCGTTATACTCCGAAAAACCCGTTATCATATTCTTGTTGAGGGTACAATAGTCATTTTACTTTATGTCTTGTAGTGGATGTCTTGTCGATTTCCGCCATTATGTAGAATATAACCAAAGTGTGTACTCATTGCTCATCCCCAAACTTGTTTTGGAAGCCTACCCAGAAAACTCTAATGCAATGTCCATCATCAAATCAAATAATCTAAGTAAGAAAATAACAAACAACCACCTTGGATTTACTCTGTGGCGAGTAAAAGAATATCCTTTCTATGATGATCGTGAAACGGAGGAAAGAGCTGCAATCAGGAGATATTGTAAGTCTTTTTGGTTAGAGCCTATTACAATCATATGTTAGTACGACTGTTTAAGTTATTCCCTTTTAGGTAACTTTAGCTTAACATTGTTTTGTACATTTTTTATCTGATGGGTGAACACGGATCCTTTAGCATGATGTTCCATTATGAAGGTACATTCAAATACTTTCCGGTAGGATATATCAAGGAGACAATAAATGCCTTGTTGATCTTGTGGAAATAAAAGAGGTATCCGTTGATGAAATGGATGCTCTCATGACCCAAATCGGTTATGAGATGGACAAACCAATTATTTCTACTTTCTTAAGCTTTGGTTGTACATTAGGCGACGGTTTGTTTTCTTTGCGTGAACACGCTAATGTTGACTTGTTGAAAGATGTTGTCATAGAGCATAAGGCGATAGGCGTCTATGTGGAAATAGGAAGACTAGATTAGAACTTTTCGAAATGTCCTCACAATCAATTAAGACCGTGTTTTGGGAGATGGATGAAGATAGGAGAAAAGTTGCTCTGCGGCTATTCAATCCTGTTGTAGACGGTTGGTGTTAGATGATCTAGATAATGAACCTACCCTAGATCCTTTTATCCAACTTACACAAGTGCTGTGGACGTCAATGATATTGGTGAATCTAGCAATTTGCCAAACATTGAGCGAGATTTTCCACCTTAGGCGCTCATTTGCTAGCCAAACTGTTCATAACGGTGGCGTGCTTTAGTACTTATTGATGAGGACAATGCTATAACGGAGCCTGATAATGTTGAGGTTAATCTGTTCCGAGTGAGTCAGGGGAAGCACTTACACAAAGTTGGAAGAGCATTAGTTGATGTCAATAACAGCTTTGAGGAGCCTGAAAATTTTGAGGTTAATCTATTTCAATTGACTCAGGAGAAGCACTTAGACAAAGCAGGAAGAGCACTAGTTGATGTCAATAACAGGTTTGATGAGCCTGATGTGGATGTAAGTCTGTTTTAATTGACTCAGGATAATCATCTTGTAGGATGCGCTTCTGTTTATGATAATAACATGGAATATGATCCTGTTGTTGATGTTACTCTATTACAAGCGAGTGACACTAGTGACTTAGGCAATGCAGTTGATGATTCAATTGAACCAAATGAAGAGAACACTTGTCAGGAGAATGATGCACAACTTGGTATGGTACAAGTAGGTCAGAGTAATGAGTTAGGTGAAGCAGGAACAACCAATAATATAAGTGATGACAGGCAGTTGGTAAATGATTTACCTGTGATGGTTGATGATGTATTTTGCAGTGACTATGTTAGTTTCCAACAGGCAGACTTTACAAATGGAGTCTATACCACTTTTTTCTTTGGTCGGGAAGTTTGCTACTGCAGGGAAGTAAAAACCTAGTAAGAGAGCATTCAATAGAAACTAGGAGGAGTTGTTTCTTTTGAAGAATGACAAAACAAGAATAAGGGTCGGTGTAGGGGTTGTGTTCCACTTTCGGGCCCAGTGAAGGTCTGGACTCGATATAGGCCCATCTAGAAGTCCATTAGCGAAGGGTATAAATGCATTGCTTTCGACAAAAGGACCCTTCACAAATACTCGACCGTGGCTATTGTTTGTCGGCGAGGAATGGTGAGCAGTGTCCGGTCGGTCCGAACATATAATGAGCAACACACTTGTTTGCAATCAAGGGAAGTCGAGCTTTTGACCTTCGCTATATCTCACGAAAATTACAGACAAGTTGAAACAAATCCACGGTTTCTGTCAGTGCATGCATAATCAACTTACCAACCAATACGACCTTCAAGTGTCCTGCAGAAGGTTTTAAGGGCCAAAACCTAGCAATAATGACCATCGGGGTCAATTCAAGTTACAATTTACCATGTTGAGAGATTATGTTCAAGAGTTGCACAAGAAAAACCCTAATACAACAGTGGTGATGAATGTGGAACGACCTCCAGATGAGGCTCTTCCAACCAGAGAATTCAAGAGAGTGTATGTTTGTTTAGGTGCACTAAAGCAAGGATTTAAAGAGTGTGGGAGATCGTTGTTGGGGCTGGCTGCTTTGTCACACCCTCACCGGAGGCGGAAACACGAGGTGTAACGGAAGGGAACATAAGCACAAGATAATAGAACATACCAACATTAATATTAAAAAGAAATATTAAACCATTACAATACCAGTTTAGCCGGCATCGGCAAATATATTACAAAGTTTAGTTCCCAAAATATTGAGTTCTTTTACATAATGATTTGTAGTGACAAGTAAAGACTTCATTATGCAAGACTTGGCGAGAAAAAGCTTACTACGATCACACGAAATGCATGAGAAAAAGCGGGTCAACTATGAAAATAGTTGGTGAGTAAACACGTTTAGTGAAATAAGAAAACTCGTAAGAAATATACAAAGCTTTGGTCAACGAAAATAGTTCTCAAAGCAAAGGCATTGTGTATCCACTCGGCCCAAATTCGCCCATACAAAACTTGCAACCTGTGTACACAACCCATTGCACAAAAATTATAGCGTCAAGTAGTCAAGTGTAAGTGGTCATAATAGTTCCCAATATAGTACCACGAATATAATAATTCGGGAATGCTACCGATGAAACCGATTAAGTGGATGCCACTACCCAAAGTTATCTTGGGTGCCTCTTCCCAAAGACCTCTTGGGTGCCTCTTCCCAAAGATACATGGGTGCCTCTTCCCAAAGATACACTGGTGCCTCTTCCCAAAGATACACTACGAACAAAGGTGTCTATATAGTGATGCTCGAACATGGGAGACTTTATAGTGATGCTCGAACATTGGAGACTTTAGGACAAGGTCATAACACGCACGGTTCAATAAGTTCAAGTAAGTAATAGGTTCGTAATTAAGTTCAAGGATTTGATTCGAGTTCACAAGTTCTAGTCAAACTAGTTAATAAAAGTAGTAAACATTTTAGCTCAAGAAAGGTTCATGCATTGCGCCCCAAAATATAGTAAAAACGGTAAAAAGGGGGTTTGTGATTACTCACTTGGTGAATAGATGCGATGACAAAAGTGGTTACACCGAAATGTAGCGTGAATCTCGAAACTGACCTATTATGAATGATATGATATGTCATGAGTTGCAATGTAATGTTATGCATGCACTTTATGTTATTTATACCATTTGCAATTTTGAAAATATTACTTTTAAATCGAAAAATACTCTTTGACGTCTAGATCCTTCAAAAATGACTTTACATGTTTTTACGTCAAAATGTCATCCTACAATGGTTTTATAATGATTTATGGTGAAATTTCCACTTTTCGTCGCAAAACAATGTCGTCGAATTTTCATGAAATTAACAAAATGGCTTTGGAAAACTAGCCGTAAAGCGGTGTCGTCGATCGTTAGAGAGAACGAACTCATTGTTTTGGAAAGTTTGTATCGATATCTAAAAGTTTCAGTTCGGAGTTTTCGTCCAAAAGGTCTCGATCATAAAGATATTAAAGGCTAAAGATAGTGATTTTTGTTAATTGTGTGCGGAAAATGAGTTTCGCCAATGTTTGAACATCCGTAATTAAATCACTATAACTCCGCTTGACAAACGGCTTTTTGTTTTGAAAATATGGCCGATGAACTTGATTTTACTAGAAGACATTTCGTTATAAAAGTTTCACATCATGGTTAAAAGCGCGCAAACATAGCCCTTACATTTAATAGAATACTTGTAACGTAAAAATAATATAATTTTTCGAAAATAATAGTTACGGCAACTTTATAAAAACGTGCATATATTTGTCGTTTTAAATCCGTTTTCACGTAAATATGTCCTTAGCTTCGTATCAAGTAAACTAATATATTTTGAGAAGTCGAAATAATTTGTGAAGCTTAAGGCTCGTTTTGACCGAAATATGTAAAAGCGCTTGCTGAAATTTTCTGAAAAATGTACGTTTCGTCGTCAAACTTCAAAAATTCACCACGGCTTCGTTATAACTCCGTTTTTATCCGTTCAAAAGGCCACGGATTCGTTTTAAAGCATATTTTCTAAAACCAAGGCCAAAATTTCGTACTAGCTGTCGGATTTTCCAGAAAACTGAAACAAGGACAGAACCTTAAAATATAGTTATCGAAAATAGTTTTTCTCGGACAAAACCTATTCTAATCCCTTCAAATCAACTCCAAACTAATCTAATCCTACCATACACCTTCTTAGGGTGTCATGGGTTCCTAATCACCATCAAAACCAAAGAATAACTTGGGAATAATTATAGGATGACCATATTGTATATATAACTTAAAAATCATGAAATAAATGGTATAAATCACATAACATGCATATAAGCTCCAAAAATGAAAAGAAACTTATGAAAATGAAGAGGAAACTTGAAAATGATAAGAATATGCTTACAAGTGATATGATGAGGTGATTAGAACCAAGGATTAAACCTATACACCCTAGGTTTTTATTTCAAAACCTATACAAGAGTGTTATCTAGATTGTTATTAACTTGATCTTGAAAAAAAATATGATGATCCCTTGTAGCACTTGAAGTGGCCGGTTAGGAAGGAGAGGAACAAAGAGAGGAAAATTTTTGGCTAACACTTGAGAATGATTTTGAGGTGAATGAATAAATAAGCAAGTAAGACTTTTATGTTGAGTATAAGTTTTAACAATCAAAGAGACATATCACATTTATTGTTAACCTTCTCCCTTGTCGTCAAGGGAAGGAATATCAAGATATTGTATTTTATTTATTTATTTTTTTTTTTTTTTAAATCATGTATACTTATAAATAAAGATGTAAGTAAAATGTTGTGTAGGAAAATGTATAAGTGAAGGTAAATGGTGGATTTTTGGTACAAGTAAGTTTTAATAGGTCAAAATAGAATGTAATGAGATAATATAAATTTTAAAAATACATTCCTTGTGAAATTTGAGTGATAAAATAATTATCGAAATTTTAAGAAAAAAACGTCGTAATAATTTAACTTTAACGATTTATGTACCAAATGAATTTAAAACACTAGGAAAACTCAAAATATAGTTTTATAACTAAATGTAAGTATAAAAATACCCGGGATCATTTTGAAAGCAACGGATTAAATATACAAAATAATAACTCACGCGATAACGTTTATTAAATATAAAAATTACGCGTTAAATGTGAAATGAAATGCCATGAATGAATTAATATGATGCATATTTAATTTAAGAAATGACCGGAATTTGAGAATTGTGACATGCTTTTCCAATTCGTGGTCCTTTGAATGGTCAACTGATGACAGCTGTGGGAATTGATAGCAACAAGGGTATATACCCTTTCGCTTATGCTTTTGTTGATTCAGAAAACATAGGATCATGGACTTGGTTTCTTCATTGTTTATCAGATGATATAGCACTTGGGCCAATTTCAAGCATCACTTTTATTACTGACATGGATAAGGTACTCTCTTACTTTGTTCATGAATTTAAGTCTCTCTGTTTTGAAACAGACAGTAAACATGTTTGATTTTGTGCAGGATATAAGTAGAGCTTTAGCATAAGTTTTTGCAAGTGTAGAACACAGATTCTGTATTAGAAACATTCATGAGAAAATGAACATATGTGGAAATGTGCAACAGCCTCAACTGTTGTACAGTTTCGGAAAGCTATGGCTGATCTCAAGAAACTTAATCAACCAGCCCATGATTGGTTAAGTAAGATGCCACCGATCCATTGGTCAAGGTCACATTTTTCATGTAAGTGATCTATCTGTTTCAGTTACTTTGTATTTGTTAATGCAGTATAAACAGATTACAATTAATACATGTTTATTACTTTTAATCTTTAGGAGAGCTACTTCTAATGTGTTACTTAATAACATGTGTCAAGTGTTTCATGACAAAATAATTGAGGTTTAAGCAAACCAATTATTACTGACCTTAGAATACATCGAGAATCTTGTATGAAGAGGATAATGCATGTTCTTATGGTGATTGAGAAGAGTGATGGGCCACTAACACCAACCTGCACAACACATGCTAGAGGTATTAAGAAAGAGGTCATTAAGTATAATGTTTTATGGAATGGGGGAACTAAGTTTCAGGTTAGTGGACCATGGGGTGACCAATGTGTAGTTAATGTTGTATACAAGTCTTGTACTTGCATAAGATGGGAGACAACAGGTTTACCATGTAAACATGTTGTTGCTACCAATTGGAATATGGCTTTAAATGGGCAACAAGTAGGAGCTGTAGAAACATGGGCTCATCCTTGTTACTATCTTCTCACTTGGGAGGCAACCTACAAACACCATGTCCAGCCTATAACTAGCAATGTACATTGAAAAAAAATCAACTGTGCCAACAACAATTGTTCCACCGAAATCCGAAACAAACCCGCCTACTGCAAGAGGTAGAAAAAGAGTTATGATAGCTCCTGAAAGTGAAGAGATTGTGAAGGATGGTAAGCTTGGAAGAGTGTTAAGTGTAGTATTTGTGGCATTGCTGGACACAACCGGGTAACATGCCTAGGGTATGGTGGAGCTGAAAGTAGTGGAACTGCCAATAAGGGAGATGTCAAACATGTGCCTACTAAAGCTGCAGCAAAAAAGACACATCCTAAAGGTAAAAAGGTAGCAGCAGATAAAGAAGCTGAAGGTACAAGTGTTGTTCAAAGTCAAGTTAGTGCAGTTCAAGGAAGTGGTGTTCAATCTGAAAATCAAGATCCAGCAACTGAAGATCCCATCATACATGATGCATCCCAGTCACAATCCTAGCAACATCAAGATGAAGCAACTGTCGATCCCGGCATGCATGACCAAGCCGGTGTGAATCCCAACAACATGATCAATCACGGTCGATTCTCGGATGCGGTCAAGTGATGTTCAAGCGGTTTCGCTTCAACCCACCTGCTACACGAAGAATGACTAGGCGGCAGTCGCCTTTGGAAAGAATGATGGCCTCACTATAGGTCAATTCTGTTATGCTAATTATCTAGACGATGTTTCATCTAGTTTATTTCCTATGGACAAGTTATGTACTCTAAAAACATATGTGTGTGTGTGTCTAACTGTAGTTCTCATGCTTTGAAAAGTATGCAATTTTATGCATTTGGAATTATATCTATTTGCTTTAACTATGAAACCATGTCATTATTGTGTATTTTTTTAGATTGACTAAGCTTGATGTGTGAATAATTTGCATCAAAAGTAACCAAAGCTAAACAAAAACTCATAAGAATGTTGACATTTAAAAGTCAACCCTAAACAAATTGCTAACCATCTGCATACCCATAAGGCATTGAAAATCAGAAACAAACCAAACTGAATACTTCATAAAAAGGTTACTACAATTCAAGATACAAAACATTAACCATCTCGCCTCATTGCATAAAAGGTAAAAAAGTTATCCCAATGCATAAACAATGAAGAACAACATCCAACTTAGCATCAGGTAAATCTTCCACCTCCACACATCACCTTGAGCAACTACTAATCTTGCCTCAAGCTCATTTCTCCCTCAAAGGCTGGTATGATCATTCTTGAGCGAGCACGATTTCGGGATCATACCATCTTATCCACCGACAAGAAGACCCTATTGATGATTATGACAAGTCATTAAACAACCACCATTGTTACAATGTACTTTGTCGCTCGAAAACAAACTAACAAAAAAAATTAAGACGCACTTACTTCAACAGACATACAAAGAATCGACCCACAGGTTGGCGGAGGTCCACAGTGCGAATAATAGCTTGCTTACCACACCAGCAACGTACCATCTTGAAACGATTATCGTTTTGTAGAAGACCGGTTTTGTAGGATAGTATAGGGATGGATGATAAATGTCGACCAAACCGTGTTACACACACATATACTAGCTACAAACACTGTACAACGGTTTTTATTTAGTACGCTACAGTGAAAGACGGTTTTTCCCTCACCAACATAATGTTGACAACGACATTATTGGTCAAGGGATGATTTTGGCATTTAAAGGCCAAGGTTTGGACCTCTGGCGATGATAAGGCCGAGTTTTGTCCCATCGTGAAGCGTTTTGCCAAGTTTAGGGACCAACCGTGTATTTTAGTCTTATATTTATTTTGCAAAAATATAAATGTCCAAACACTCAAAATTTGAGTGTACGAATCAATTTTAAGAGTGTGCAAATTACCTCCTTTTAAATAACCTTGTAATCGTTCATGAATGTCAGATGTTGGGAATTAAGGTAAACTACTGATTCTGCCGAAGCATCTGCCGAATGGATTCTGCCGAAGAAGAATGGTTTCGCCGGGTTATACTTTTGAGAAGGGATAAAGCAGATATCGTGTTCTTCTTTGAAAGTGCGAACCACGTGGAGAGATAAGCTCGATTATAGAGTAAAAGTCGGTAGCCGTATGTATAGGTTGGCGCCAGTATTATGTAGAGCTTACTCGGAATAAACAATATGATTAACAAAACAATATGATTAGTTGCATGCTTGTCTAAAATGCATGCTTAGTCTATGTTAGTTTTAGGGCGTAAATTGTCAACGCCGTTAGGGTTTCTTGCCTATATAAGAAACCATAATAGTTTGTAATAGATAAGCTTTTCTCAAGTCTTTCAAGTCTTGTAATCTATCCGAAACATAGAGTTTCTATAATCAAAAGATCCATAGAGGATCAAAGAGTTCTTAGTTATTGTAACTTGTATTTACTTTCCGCTACAATACGAGTTGTAGAGATCTTCTATTAGTTTGCTTGTGATTACATAGGCAACACTAACGATCTCCGAGTGCTTAAGATCTATCAAGGTCTTGGTTTTCAACAAGTATTGTTGGGAATTAAGGTAAACTACTGATTCTGCCGAAGCATCTGCCGAATGGATTCTGCCGAAGAAGAATGGTTTCTGCCGAAGTTATACTTCAGCAGAAGGGATAAAGCAGATATCGTGTTGCTGCTGAAAGTGCGAACCACGTAGGAGAGATAAGCTCAGTATAGAGTAAAAGTCAGCGCCGTATGTATAGGTTGGCGCCGTATTATGTAGAGCTTACTCAGAATAAACAATATGATTAACAAAACAATATGATTAGTTGCATGCTTGTCTAAAATGCATGCTTAGTCTATGTTAGTTTTAGGAGCGTAAATTGTCAACGCTCGTTAGGGTTTCTTGCCTATATAAGAAACCATAATAGTTTGTAATAGATAAGCTTTTCTCAAGTCTTTCAAGTCTTGTAATCTATCCGAAACATAGAGTTTCTATAATCAAAAGATCCATAGAGGATCAAAGAGTTCTTAGTTATTGTAACTTGTATTTACTTTCCGCTACAATACGAGTTGTAGAGATCTTCTATTAGTTTGCTTGTGATTACATAGGCAACACTAACGATCTCCGAGTGCTTAAGATCTATCAAGGTCTTGGTTTTCAACATCAGACTAATGAACGCCAGAAGAATATTAATGCACTTTTGACCACACTTTAATCCAAAATTCTTATTACATTAGTACTTGCTAAGAATCTTTTTATTAAAACTAGGCGAGCACCCGTGCCTAGAGGCAGCGGTCTCTAGCGGTTTTTTATGCATTAAACGCATTGTTTGCATTCTTCCATTAGCAAGGTTGCCTCATTTAGTTTTCAATTAGTTTGTATTCCTCCATTAGCTTTTCAAACATTCCTCCATTACTTTTTCAAACATTCCGCCATTAGCTTTGCAATAGTTATATACATTAAAGGAATGGCATGCATGGATAGTCACTGTCACAATTCTCAATTTCGGTCATTTTTCAAATTTATATTTCATTAACGTTTATTTTCCTATTAAATAAACGCTATCGCGTAATCATTTATTTTAAACATTTGAACCGACACTTCACAAAAACTTATCCTGATATATTTTTATACTCAATTTAAGACCATAAAAATTATATTATTAGTTTACCGGTGTTTTAAATTTATTGTGTATATAAATTGTTATATATAAATAATTACTGACGGTTTTGTAAATTCAACACGATAAATATTAATTCACTCAATTCTTGTGAGAAATATATTTTATAATTTTATGACTTAAATATATTTTATTTTGTTCCGTTAAAAGCTATTTTTAGTTAACGCTACCTTAAATGCTTAAATAAATACACAAGTTATTAATTATCCTTAATTAAATACACATTTATTTTACATTAATACACTTAATGATTACTAAATACATCTACTTTTTTTTATATATACATATCGACCTCCCATAGATGACACACCATTTTGTACAAAATATCTACACTTATATAATTTTATACTAAATATCAACACATACACTTTCTTATCCTCAAGTGAAAAAGATCAAAAACACTCTCTTCTCCTCTCAACACCATAACCGGCCACCATAGAGGTTCAAGAAGGAGGATCACAAAATTTTTCTTGTCAAGCTCATCACAATCTAGACACACTCTTAAGTAAGGTTTTGAAATAAAAACCTAGGGTGTTTAGGATTAAACCCTTGTTCATTTAACCTCATCAAGTAACTTGTAAGCACGAAGCTTCATCTTTTACCTTTTTATATATATTTTTCATACATTTTTATGAAGTCTATATGATCATATTTGCATAAGTTGTAGTTTTTATTCATTATCATCCAAGATTATCACCCATATGTACTATATAAATATTTATAACAATCATGTGCTAGTTAAAAGTTCATAAAAATGAGAAGTATGAAAAATGATTTATCAAAGTAAGTTTTGATCTTTTACTAGTGAAGGTTTGATGTAGTTTATGCTTAATTGTATGTTATAAGTAGTCATATAAACCTCAAAAATGGTCCTTTTATTTATACATGGATCGACCTAGGCTATAAGTTTTAGTGAAGTTTGGCGAAGTGTAGTTCAAGGGACTTGTTGTGGTGTTGTTATAGTAGAAACAAGTAGTTTAAAAATGGAAAAGATAAAATGAATGCGGAAGCGCCGCCAAAAATTATAATTTCTCCAAAAAAGTTAATAATTTTTACAAGTTTTATTAAAGTTTTAGAAAATAGATTTTTATCCATGAACGTGGCCTTTTGAACAGACTAAAACGGAGTTATAACGAAAAAGATACGTGGTTTTCAAGTTACGATTTAAAACTACCATTTTCGGAAAATGTACATACAGATCCGACTTTCATCGACTAAACAGTGACCTTAAACTTTCTGTGAAATCTCCAAAGTTTAAAAATATATTAGTACTCTTAATTACCTTCGCGTGGATATAAAGAACTTGAAAAACGGACTTAAAACGAGTAAGTTATGGTTAACCGAACTTTTAGTCAAAAACGTGATGAAAACACTATTCCCAGCATTAGTATGCTGTCAGGATTTTTAATCAAGGTTTTAAGGGCCTAAACGGACGTTTCGGGGGAAACGGACCTTAAAAACAAGTTAGTTTTCCTATGTATATATTACGTCAAGTCCGATGTAAACCGATTTTTCAATTACTAAAACCGTTACATAGTTTTAACTATATTTTCACCATTAGCTCAAAAGTAATTATTTCTGACATGGAACCATCACACATTCAAGTAACAATATTTTTATATAACTAGTTTTCAAGTAACATATTGGGTGATACGTTTTCAAATCATGCATTCACGACAACATATCATAACTCAAGTCATAACATTCATTTTAGGTCGCGGATAGTTTCCGAGCCTCATTTTCGTGCACTTCATTTTGTTAGCATATCAATCATACCAGGTGAGTTTCATAGCCCCTACTTTTATACGTTTTGAATTACTTTTGGGGGAGATACATGCTCAACTGTTTTCATTTACTATCACAAGTACTCTAAACTTTTAAGGATTACCGTGAGTTCATACCCCGCTTTTACTTGTTTAAATTCTTACAAACTCTTTGGGGGAGATACATGCTTAAATACTTGTTTTTACTCTTGTGAATACTCAAACCATTTATACAATTGTGTTACACTATACTTCTTATACACTTTGGACATTATGTGTGGTTTATTGCGATATGTGCCTTAATGTGCTAAACTTGTTTTCAATTATGCCTCAACATACATACTATAGCAACTGGTTAACTCCTGCGAGAGCCGGCGGAGAGGTATTGATAGTACTATCGGGCTGACGCCCCCACCCTTGTGTCCCTGATGACTTGACCTAGGGTGAATATAATCCGTTATTCAATGAGACACAACAAACAATGTAGACTTGTCAAGAGGTTCAGTTGGCTGTGATTCTTTGCATTAAGTACTTGTATATATCGTATGCATATATGTCCTACTTACAAACAAGATTGACAATACTATGTTTTGGCAGTGGGTTGTGAACACACAGGTTGCAAGTTTTGTATGGGCGGAACTTGGAACTGAGTGGATTTACAATGCCTTTGCTGCATGAATATTCTTTAAAGGCTTTACATTTCAACACAAACTCTATGAACTCACTCAACCTTTGTGTTGACACTTTTTAGCATGTTTTATCTCAGGTATCTAAGGCATTCACTTCATGGCATGCATTTGGACATATCATAGAGTCGCGGAGACGACGTGTCTCACTTGGGTTTTATAAACTTTAAAACATCGTTTGGCTTGTAACAAACTTATTTCCGCACAAGTTGATTTTCATTTGGGACCTACATTTTGTAAACTCTGATTATTTTAATGAATCAAACGATATTTTCAAAACGACACTTTATGTCACACCCTCGCCGGAGGCGGAAATACGAGGTGTAACGGAAGGGAACATAAGCACAAGATAATAGAACATACCAACGTTAAGATTAAAAAGAAATAATACACCATTACAATACTAGTTTAGCCGTCATCGGCAAATATATTACAAAGTTTAGATTCCAAAATATTGAGTTTTATTACATACGACTTGTAGCGACAAGTGAAAACTTCTTTATGCAAGACTTGATAGAAAAGCTTACTAACGATCACCTGAAATGCATGAGAGAAAACGGGTCAACTATGAAAATAGTTGGTGAGTAAACACGTTTAGCAAAATAAGAAAACTCGTAAGAAATAAACAAAACTTTGGTCGACGAAAATGGTCCGCAAAGCAAAGGCATTGTAAATCCACTCAGTTCCAAGTTCCGCCCATACAAAACTTGCAACCTGTGTGTTCACAACCCATTGCCAAAAGTAGTATGTCTAATAGTCAAGTATAAGCGGTCATAATAGTTCACAATATTGCACCACGTATATAATAATTCAAGGATGCTCCGAACATGGGAGACTTTGCACTGCTCCAACAAGGGAGACTCCTTTGTCACTCGACCACCTAGGCGAGAATTATTGAGACCGCTCCACCAATAAGGCGAGACTTTATAGTGATGCTCGAGCAGGGAGACTTTGTCTTGCTCCAACAAGGGAGACTCATTTGTCACTCGACCACCTAGGCGAGAATTATTGAGACCGCTCCACCAATAAGGCGAGACTTTATAGTGATGCTCCGAACAGGGGAGACTTTTAGGGTCATAGCATGTACGGTTCAACAAGCTCAAATAAGTAATAGGTTCGTAATTAAGTTCAAGGATTTGATTCGAGTTCACAAGTTCTAGTCAAGCTAGTTAATAAAAGTAGTAAACAATTTAGCTCAAGAAAGGTTTATGCATTTCGCCCCAAAATATAGTAAAAACGGAAAAAGGGGTTGTGATTACTCACTTGGTAAACTGAGGCGATGACAAAAGTGAGTACACCGAGGTATAATGTGATGTGTTAACCGGGACCTATTACGAATGATATGATATGCAATGAGTTGCAATGTAATGTTATGCATGCATTTCGTATGTTATTTATACCATTTGCGAGTTTTGAAAATAATACTTATCGTCGAAAAATACTCTTTTGACGTCTTGACCACTCAAAATTACTTTACAAGTTTTACGTCAAAATGTCATCCTACAATGGTTTTATAATGATTTATAGTGAAATTATCACTTTTCGTCGCAAAACAATGTCGTCGAATTATCATGAAATTAACAAAAATGGCTCGAAAAATAGTCGTAAAATAGTGTACGTCGCATGCGTTAGAGAAACGAACTCGACGGTTTTGGAAAGTTTGTATCGATATCTAAAAGTTTCAGTTCAGGAGTTTTCGTCCAAAAGGTCTCGAACATAAAGATAATAAGGGTTAAAGATAGTGATTTTGGCTAATTGTAGTGCAAAAAGTGAGTTTCGGCCAAGTTTGAACATCCGTAGTTAATTTACTACAACTCCGCTATACAAACGGCTTGTCGTTTTGAAAAATATGGCCGGTGAACTTGATTTTACTAGAAGACATTTCGTTCCAAAGAGTTGCACATCATGGTTAAAAACAGCCCTCAACAGGGACGTTACAGCTACCGTAACACTTATATCGTAGAAATAATATAGTTTTTCAGAAAATAATAGTTACGGCAAGTTTATGAAAACGTGCATATCTTTGTCGTTTCAAATCCGTTTTCTCGTATATATCGTCCTTAGCTTCGTATCAAGTAAACTAATATATTTTTGATAAGTCGAAATAATTTGTGAAGCTTAAGGCTCATTTTGACCGAACAAACTAAAAATAGTATCTTTGAAATTTGAGAAAATTATATTTTAAATCGTCAAACTTGTAAAATCCATAACTTCTTCGTTATAAGTCCGTTTTATCCGTTCAAGCGCCACGGATTCGTTTTAAAGTATATTTTCTAAATATCAAGGCCAAAAGGTCGTGCCTACTGTTGGTTTTTCCAGAAAATAGAAATAAGGACAGAACCTATTTTATACTTATCGAAAATAGTTTTTCTCGGACAAAACCTATTCAAATCCCTTCAAATCAACTCCAAAACTAATCTAATCCTACCATACACCTTCTTAGGGTGTCATGGGTTCCTAGACATCATCAAGACCAAAGAATACCATGGGAATATTTATAGGATGACCAATATGTATAAATAACTCAATAAATCATGAAAATGGTATAAATCACATATCATGCATACTATCTCCAAAATGAAAAGAAACATATGAAAATGAAAAGGAAACATGAAAATGATAAAACAAGCTTACTAGTGAAAGTGATGAGGTGAAAGTAACAAGGATTAGCCTAAATACTCTTGGTTTTATTTCAAAACCATATAAAGAGTATATACTAGATTGTAAATACACTTGAACTTGATGAAAATTTTGATCCTTGGTTCTTGAAGGTGTGGCGGTTTGATGAAGCCCAAGAAGAGAAAACTAATTTTAACACTTGTAGAAATGAGAATGAATGTGTAAATGATAAGTAACAAGTAAGACTTTTGTAGCTTGAGTGAATTATTAGAAAACATAAACCATGCATCAATTAATGCAACCCTTCCCCCTTGGTCGGCCAAGGGGGGAATGCAAGATATTTTGTATTTTTTTTTTTTTTACATTTACTTGAAAGTATAATTTGCAAATATTTGACAAAAGTATAAGAAATATGTAAGTATTAATCATTTATAAGGTAAATGGTAATTTTTGGTGCAAGTAAGTTTTTAATAAGTCAAAATAGAATGTATTGAGATAATAAAAATTGTAAAAATACATTCCTTGTGAAAATTTAAGTGATAAAATAATTATCGTATAATTTTTAAGAAAGCAGCGTAATAATTAAACTTTAACGATTAATATACCAAATAAATTTGAAACACTAGGAAAACTAAAATATAGTTTTATGAACTAGATGTAAGTTTAAAATACCTGGGATCATTTTTGAAAGTCACGGATTAAATATTTAAAATAATAACTCACGCGATAACGTTTATTAAATATAAAAATTCTGGCGTTAAATGTGAAATGAAATGCCATGAATGAACTAATATGATGCATATTAAATTTAAGAAATGACCGAATTTGAGAATTGTGACATTCTTCCCATGTCGTGGAATCACGTCCCCATGATTCGATTAACGATACTATGGTCCGAACCTCGACAAGAGTTCTAAAAGTTCATGCTCATACGAGCAGTCTAAATGATCATATCAATGCCCATGCGTGGGTTCCCCACTCAACTAAGTGCGTGCCGTGATTAGATTGGATAGGGTAAACTTGCCCAATATCGAGCGTAGCTCTCAAAGACCTTTAGGTAGTCGATTCTAATTTAATCTCACAACTCATCAAACAAGAAGCGTCATGAGATTAAACTAAACCGACTTGAGTAAACTTGTCTCTTAGCTTGATTTTCGCAACTCATCAAACAAGAACTGTCACTAGATGAAGCTAGGAAACAAGTTGTTAGAAAGATAGGAATCAACATCCTTGAATGAAGTCTTTTGAAAGATTCGCTCGATATTGGATTTGCTTACACAAATCAAATCAAATCAACAAAATATATAACCACTAAGGTCGATATCAATAGGTCTCAAATTAATCGATGACGTGAATGTGGTAAAGGTTGGAAGGAAGCTATGCACTCAAAATTATGTCGTACAGAAATAAGGTAGTTGTTCGAAAGAATGTACCCGTTAAGCGTTGCGGGCTTCCTCGGTACCCGGATAGAATGCTCGACCACGCGGGAGGAATTTCAATGTTCGATCTTGTGGGCCTTCTATTGCCAACGCCTTGAGTTTGGACGATTACCTCCTTGATTGGGAGTTCTTTTCGACTTTGGGCGGTATTGCGAAGGTGATCTGACTTCCACACTCGTAACATGCCTTTCTCTCCTTGATTTCGATTCTGTTTGAGCAATTTTTCGCGAAGTGCCCGTCTGTCCACATTTTCCGCACCTTGGGCGATCTCTAAGTGATGGTAATTACATCGAGTGCACAAAGGATGTGGACCCGCATATCCTTTGCGCTCTGGGTGGTCGCCCATAGTTCGGGTTATTCGGCGCCTCTTGTTTCTTGATTCGGTCTCGGTTTCCTGGTGATCCTCCTGTCGCTTTCGTCCATTGTCGTTTGCTTTTGTTAGTTCTCCGGACTGATCACATCATTTGTCAAGCGATCGCCATACTCACGGTGACTTGTAGAGTGGTTGGTTTCGACAGTGACATCCTCCCAATTTCGGTATCAATCCCATATATATCGGTCAATCAACTTCTCACGGTGGAAACCATGTGAGGAACCATCCTAGTTAACTCGTGGAACCGGATCGTATACTTGTCGATCTCTACTCCTACCATCAAGTGGTTCCAAAATTCTTCTTCCGGTTTACGCACTTCATCTTTTCTGCGGTACTCATCGGTTAGTAGTTTCTTGAATGCTTCCCAAGATAATGCATTTGCGCCCTCTTCCTCTAATCTGTAGTTGGTTGTTCCACCGGTCAATGCTCGACCACGTAATAGACCAGAGAACTCCACCTTGTTTCCTTGACACATTTCGTGATACTAAGCTTCGACTCAACATTCTCGAACCATGTTAGCGATTCAATGGCACCCTCGGTACCATGAAATTCCATTGGCTTACATGTCATGAAAGTTTTGTAGTTGCATCCTTGACCGCGTTTGAAGTACCTTCTCCGTTGTTGGTTCTTCGGCATCGAGATGTGTTATAATTTGAGTGAGTAGATCCGCTATTCCGATAGCGTTGTTGTCCGGATTATCATTGTTGTTTGGGTTGCCGTTGTTGTTACCTCTGAGCGTGTGTTTCTTGCGACCATGATCCTCTGAGAGGACCAAAACATCGGGTTGAGTAAAGCGACATTGACGAAGTCGGATGAGGTGCGAACGGTGGTAATGTGTTATAGTGATCGAAACATGATAGGAGCAGAGACATGCTATGTCTAACAAGTCGAAAGATGGAAAGAGAAGATATGAACAAGGTGCGGTAATGTAGAGCGTGAGCGTAAAACATGCCATGCATACCCACCCGACCAATGCAACTTGGTGACCGGACTTTAAAGACTCGACTAAACATGATTTAAAACTACCACTCTTATCATTGCATGGTTCTTCATAAATTAGACATAGTTGATCGGGCTATGTGTAATTTATGAGTAACAATGCAACGATAGGACTAGTTGACTCGAATGGTGTTCAATGTTTAATAAATAATATAAAAAATTTTCCGGTTATAATGTGATTTTTATTTTTGAAAAATCGGCATTCTCTATAACCTTTGGCTCTGGTACCAATCATCACACCCTCACGGAGAATGAAATACGAGTGTAACGGAGGAACATAAGCACAAGATAATAGAACATACCAACGTTAAGATTAAAAGAAATAATACACCATTACAATACTAGTTTAGCCGTCATCGGCAAATATATTACAAAGTTTAGATTCCAAAATATTGAGTTTTATTACATACGACTTGTAGCGACAAGTGAAAACTTCTTTATGCAAGACTTGATAGAAAAGCTTACTAACGATCACCTGAAATGCATGAGAGAAAACGGGTCAACTATGAAAATAGTTGGTGAGTAAACACGTTTAGCAAAATAAGAAAACTCGTAAGAAATAAACAAAACTTTGGTCGGCGAAAATGGTCCATAAAGCAAAGGCATTGTAAATCCACTCGGTTCAAGTTCGCCCATACAAAACTTGCAACTGTGTGTTCACAACCCATTGCCAAAAGTAGTATGTCTAATAGTCAAGTATAAGCGGTCATAATAGTTCACAATATTGCACCACGTATATAATAATTCAAGGATGCTCGAACATGGGAGACTTTGCCTTTGCTCCAACAAGGAGACTCCTTTGTCACTCGACCACCTAGGCGAGAATTATTGAGACCGCTCCACCAATAAGGCGAGACTTTATAGTGATGCTCCGAACAGGGGAGACTTTGTACTGCTCCAACAAGGGAGACTCATTTGTCACTCGACCACCTAGGCGAGAATTATTGAGACCGCTCCACCAATAAGGCGAGACTTTATAGTGATGCTCCGAACAGGGGAGACTTTTAGGGTCATAGCATGTACGGTTCAACAAGCTCAAATAAGTAATAGGTTCGTAATTAAGTTCAAGGATTTGATTCGAGTTCACAAGTTCTAGTCAAGCTAGTTAATAAAAGTAGTAAACAATTTAGCTCAAGAAAGGTTTATGCATTTCGCCCCAAAATATAGTAAAAACGGAAAAAGGGTTGTGATTACTCACTTGGTAAACTGAGGCGATGACAAAAGTGAGTACACCGAGGTATAATGTGATGTGTTAACCGGGACCTATTACGAATGATATGATATGCAATGAGTTGCAATGTAATGTTATGCATGCATTTCGTATGTTATTTATACCATTTGCGAGTTTTGAAAATAATACTTATCGTCGAAAAATACTCTTTTGACGTCTTGACCACTCAAAAATTACTTTACAAGTTTTTACGTCAAAATGTCATCCTACAATGGTTTTATAATGATTTATAGTGAAATTATCACTTTTCGTCGCAAAACAATGTCGTCGGAATTATCATGAAATTAACAAAAATGGCTCCGGAAAAATAGTCGTAAAATAGTGTACGTCGCACGTTAGAGAACGAACTCGACGGTTTTGGAAAGTTTGTATCGATATCTAAAAGTTTCAGTTCAGGAGTTTTCGTCCAAAAGGTCTCGAACATAAAGATAATAAGGGTTAAAGATAGTGATTTTGGCTAATTGTAGTGCAAAAAGTGAGTTTCGGCCAAGTTTGAACATCCGTAGTTAATTTACTACAACTCCGCTATACAAACGGCTTGTCGTTTTGAAAAATATGGCCGGTGAACTTGATTTTACTAGAAGACATTTCGTTCCAAAGAGTTGCACATCATGGTTAAAATGACCCTCAACGAGGACGTTCTGACTACCGTAACACTTATATCGTAGAAATAATATAGTTTTTCAGAAAATAATAGTTACGGCAAGTTTATGAAAACGTGCATATCTTTGTCGTTTCAAATCCGTTTTCTACGTATAATACGTCCTTAGCTTCGTATCGAAGTAAACTAATATATTTTTGATAAGTCGAAATAATTTGTGAAGCTTAAGGCTCATTTTTGACCCGAACAAACTAAAAATAGTATGCTGAAATTTCAGAAAATTATATTTTTCGTCGTCAAACTTGTAAAATCCATAACTTCTTCGTTATAAGTCCGTTTTTATCCGTTCAAGCGGCCACGGATTCGTTTTAAAGTATATTTTCTAAATATCAAGGCCAAAAGGTCGTGCCTACTGTTGGTTTTTCCAGAAAATCGAAATAAGGACAGAACCTATTTTATACTTATCGAAAATAGTTTTTCTCGGACAAAACCTATTCAAATCCCTTCAAATCAACTCCAAAACTAATCTAATCCTACCATACACCTTCTTAGGGTGTCATGGGTTCCTAGACATCATCAAGACCAAAGAATACCATGGGAATATTTATAGGATGACCAATATGTATAAATAACTCAATAAATCATGAAAAATGGTATAAATCACATATCATGCATACTATCTCCAAAAATGAAAAGAAACATATGAAAATGAAAAGGAAACATGAAAATGATAAAAACAAGCTTACTAGTGAAAGTGATGAGGTGAAAGTAACAAGGATTAGCCTAAATACTCTTGGTTTTTATTTCAAAACCATATAAAGAGTATATACTAGATTGTAAATACACTTGAACTTGATGAAAATTTTGATCCCTTGGTTCTTGAAGGTGTGGCCGGTTTTGATGAAGCCCCAAGAAGAGAGAAAACTAATTTTTAACACTTGTAGAAATGAGAATGAATGTGTAAATGATAAGTAACAAGTAAGACTTTTGTAGCTTGAGTGAATTATTAGAAAACATAAACCATGCATCAATTAATGCAACCTTCCCCTTGGTCGCCAAGGGGGAATGCAAGATATTTTGTATTTTTTTTTACATTTACTTGAAAGTATAATTTGCAAATATTTGACAAAAGTATAAGAAATATGTAAGTATTAATCATTTATAAGGTAAATGGTAATTTTTGGTGCAAGTAAGTTTTTAATAAGTCAAAATAGAATGTATTGAGATAATAAAAATTGTAAAAATACATTCCTTGTGAAAATTTAAGTGATAAAATAATTATCGTATAATTTTTAAGAAAACGACGTAATAATTAAACTTTAACGATTAATATACCAAATAAATTTGAAACACTAGGAAAACTAAAAATATAGTTTTTATGAACTAGATGTAAGTTTAAAAATACCTCGGGATCATTTTTGAAAGTCACGGATTAAATATTTAAAATAATAACTCACGCGATAACGTTTATTAAATATAAAAATTTACGCGTTAAATGTGAAATGAAATGCCATGAATGAACTAATATGATGCATATTAAATTTAAGAAATGACCGGAATTTGAGAATTGTGACACTTTAGGTCGCTCGATATAACTGTAACTTTGATGCTATGACAGTCCTCCCCAAGGTATTCCATTCACGCAAAGCAGGTAATTTGGGGTGTGATGATTGGTATCAGAGCATCGGTTATAGAGAACTAGGTTGCATCATTGACCCTAGACTATAACTACATCATCAAATCTCATCATATCATTATAAGTGCATATTCTTTATACATGCGGACTTATGACTCAACACCAAACAACATATGAGACGATTAGTCCAAGCATTTCATAGTTACTCCTAAATTATACATAGCCTGATCACCTATGTCTAATTCAGGAAGAATCATGCAATGAAGGGAGTAGTAGTCTCATATGTGTAAGCAATTCCGTAATCGAGCCAAATTTTCAAAAGATTTTCTTCAAACCACTTGTTTCCAGTTTGATCCAAGTGACAATTCTTGTTTGATGAGTTGCAAAGATCAAGCTAGAAACAAGTTGTTGCTCAAACCGATTTAGCCTAATCTCATGACAGTTCTTGTTTGATGAGTTGTGAGATTAAGTAAAAATCGGTTACCTAAAAGCCTTTTGAAAATTTTGCTCGAGAAGGGGAAAGCCTGCCTCATCGAGCCTAATCATAAGGGAGCATGTCTTTAGAATGGGATATAGTCACGATATATGCATGAGCATTGACATAATCATTTAGACCATACATGAGCATAAACTTTTAGAACCCTTGTCGCGGTTTGGGCCATAGTATCATTAATCGAATCACGAGGACGTGATTCCTCGACATGGGAAGAATGTCACAATTCTCAATTTCGGTCATTTTCAAATTTATATTTCATTAACGTTTATTTTCCTATTAAATAAACGCTATCGCGTAATCATTTATTTTAAACATTTGAACCGACACTTCACAAAAACTTATCCTGATATATTTTTATACTCAATTTAAGACCATAAAAATTATATTATTAGTTTACCCGGTGTTTTAAATTTATTGTGTATATAAAGTGTTATATATAAATATTACGACGGTTTTTGTAAATTCAACACGATAAAGATTAATTCACTCAATTCTTGTGAGAAATATATTTTTATAATTTTTATGACTTAAATATATTTTATTTTGTTCCGTTAAAAGCTATTTTTAGTTAACGCTACCTTAAATGCTTAAATAAATACACAAGTTATTAATTATCCTTAATTAAATACACATTTATTTTACATTAATACACTTAATGATTACTAAATACATCTACTCTTTTTTTTTATATATACATGTCGACCTCCCATAGATGACACACCATTTTGTACAAAATATCTACACTTATATAATTTTATACTAAATATCAACACATACACTTTCTTATCCTCAAGTGAAAAAGATCAAAAACACTCTCTTCTCCTCTCAACACCATAACCGGCCACCATAGAGGTTCAAGAAGGAGGATCACAAAATTTTTCTTGTCAAGCTCATCACAATCTAGACACACTCTTAAGTAAGGTTTTGAAATAAAAACCTAGGGTGTTTAGGATTAAACCCTTGTTCATTTAACCTCATCAAGTAACTTGTAAGCATGAAACTTCATCTTTTACCTTTTTATATATATTTTTCATACATTTTTATGAAGTCCATATGATCATATTTGCATAAGTTGTAGTTTTTATTCATTATCATCCAAGATTATCACCCATATGTACTATATAAATATTTATAACAATCATGTGCTAGTTAAAAGTTCATAAAAATGAGAAGTATGAAAAATGATTTATCAAAGTAAGTTTTGATCTTTTACTAGTGAAGGTTTGATGTAGTTTATGCTTAATTGTATGTTATAAGTAGTCATATAAACCTCAAAAATGGTCCTTTTATTTATACATGGATCGACCTAGGCTATAAGTTTTAATGAAGTTTGGCGAAGTGTAGTTCAAGGGACTTGTTGTGGTGTTGTTATAGTAGAAACAAGTAGTTTAAAAATGGAAAAGATAAAATGAGTGCGGAAGCGCCGCCAAAAATTATAATTTCTCCAAAAAAGTTAATAATTTTTACAAGTTTTATTAAAGTTTTAGAAAATAGATTTTTATCCATGAACGTGGCCTTTTGAACGGACTAAAACGGAGTTATAACGAAAAGATACGTGGTTTTCAAGTTCTGATTTAAAACTACCATTTTCCGGAAAATGTACATACAGTCCCGACTTTCATCTGACTAAACAGTGACCTTAAACTTTCTGTGAAATCTCCAAAGTTTAAAAATATATTAGTACTCTTAATTACCTTCGCGTGGATATAAAGAACTTGAAAAACGGACTTAAAACGAGTAAGTTATGGTTAACCGAACTTTTAGTCAAAAACGTGATGAAAACACTATTCCCAGCATTAGTATGCTGTCGATTTTTAATCAAGGTTTTAAGGGCCTAAGCGGACGTTTGGGAAACGGACCTTAAAACAAGTTAGTTTTCCTATGTATATATTACGTCAAGTCCGATGTAAACCGATTTTCAATTACTAAAACCGTTACATAGTTTTAACTATATTTTCACCATTAGCTCAAAAGTAATTATTTCTGACATGGAACCATCACACATTCAAGTAACAATATTTTTATATAACTAGTTTTCAAGTAACATATTGGGTGATACGTTTTCAAATCATGCATTCACGACAACATATCATAACTCAAGTCATAACATTCATTTTAGGTCGCGGATAGTTTCCGAGCCTCATTTTCGTGCACTTCATTTTGTTAGCATATCAATCATACTAGGTGAGTTTCATAGCCCCTACTTTTATACGTTTTGAATTACTTTTGGGGGAGATACATGCTCAACTGTTTTCATTTACTATCACAAGTACTCTAAACTTTTAAGGATTACCGTGAGTTCATACCCCGCTTTTACTTGTTTAAATTCTTACAAACTCTTTGGGGGAGATACATGCTTAAATACTTGTTTTTACTCTTGCGAATACTCAAACCATTTATACAATTGTGTTACACTATACTTTTATACACTTTGGACATTATGTGTGGTTTATTGCGATATGTGCCTTAATGTGCTAAACTTGTTTTCAATTATGCCTCAACATACATACTATAGCAATGGTTAACTCCTGCGGGAGCGGCGGAGAGGTATTGATAGTACTATCGGTGACGCCCCCACCCTTGTGTCCCCGATGACTTGACACAGGGTGAATATAATCCGTTATTCAATGAGACACAACAAACAATGTAGAGTTGTCAAGAGGTTCGATTATTGTGATTCTTTGCATTAAGTACTTGTATATATCGTATGCATATATGTCCTACTTACAAACAAGATTGACAATACTATGTTTTGGCGGTGGGTTGTGAACACACGAGTTGCAAGTTTTGTATGGGCGGAACTTGAACCGAGTGGATTTACAATGCCTTTCTTTGCATGAATATTCTTTAAAGGCTTTACATTTCAACACAAACTCTATGAACTCACTCGACCTTTGTGTTGACACTTTTTAGCATGTTTTATCTCAGGTATCTAAGGCATTCACTTCATGGCATGCATTTGGACATATCATAGAGTCGCGGAGACGACGTGTCTCACTTGGGTTTTATAAAGTTTAAAACATCGTTTGGCTTGTAACAAACTTATTTCCGCACAAGTTGATTTTCATTTGGGACCTACATTTTGTAAACTCTGATTATTTTAATGAATCAAACGATATTTTCAAAACGACACTTTAGGTCGTTCGATATAACTGTAACTTTGATGCTATGACAGTCCTCCCCAAGGTATTCCATTCCGCTGCAAAATAGGTAATTTGGGGGTGTGACAGTCACTCTTCCAATAAATCAAGATGTCAACTTTACACGTACATGCATGATTTTCAACATTCAACAATCACCTTGACTTACAACTTTCAACTTTCAATTTTCACTTTCACCTTTGACCATTTTTCTATTTTATGTAGTTAAGATTTTAGGGTATTGGTCATAAAATAACAATGAATTATATATCGATTTGGTATATGAATTAAAAAGTGTTCCATTTAATATAACAGATTTTCATTTTTTGTACTAATATGCACACCGAAACTTGTTTTACTGAAAATTTAATGTTGATGACATGTCATGGTATTTAGTCATTACCCTTTTATACAATAGCGAAGCAAATGAACGCATTTTGGCCTTGCAAAAACGACGACGTTTAACGCTTGAGTTTGATCGTTTAAGAGTGGAGTTGGGCCAAATGACCTTGTTTAAGGATGAAACGAAGTCGCTTGAGAATGACTTTTGTTAGCTTTCTAAGTGAAGTCATATTCGAGAATTGTATTAGTTACTAGCTAGTTTATACCGCAGGGACTAATATTGTAATAATAGGAAAGCTATCTATGTATGAGCCTATAAATACCCTACATGTCTCTCTATGGGCGATGTGCGTAAGTGTGTGTAACTTTCTCTTTCTAATAAGTACACATCTTTTCACTCTTTCCGAACTTTCTCTCACTAGAAATCAAGATGTATATCGTGGCGCATATTTTTTGTTGTGGGGCATGTCTCTCTATCGCATTTTGTTGTTGTGGTTGCGGTCTACCTTGGTCGAGCTAGGGGGACGTGGTCGGGTTATGGTTGTTAGGGTCCTTGTGGTTTCCTATTAGCATTAGTCTTATGGTTTGGTGATGGTTATGGGTTTAGATACGATAAAGGATAATGATTTGTAAGTGTGGTGGGATAAATCATGGTAGAAATGTTAGTTTGGTTCGAATTATGGTGAAACGATTTGTAAGTTTGGTGGCTCAAGATATGAAGACCAAAGTCAAATGCCACGAAGATTAATTTTAACGATAGATGAATGATTACCTCTTAGGGGAAATTGTTAGCATTGAAAGTGACGATCATTCCTAGATCAACGAGCCTTGTAATAATGAAACATATATATACATGTAATATGAAAAACATGTGCTAGTATATAATACAAACCGAGAACCATTAATGGGCCTAGCCCGATTCACGGTCCAATAGCTGGCCAACAAGGCCCTTGTACTTGATATGAATACCCTCTCCTACCAAGGAGAGGGTGTGAAAGTTCATTTTATTCTAATACATCACACCTACAAGTGTGTGTGTTTTGATGGTGGTGGACCAAAATAGTTGAGGAATACTTTATGTTGACTTCAATGTTTCACCTAAAACGTCGTAAGCTTACTTGGGGCATCTAGTTCAGGAACGACAAGATGTTCTTAGGATATTCCAAACTCTTTGAGCTAGAAACCTACCAAGGAGGTTCCTTAATGAATCGAATTTTGATTACGTAGGTCTATATTTGGAATTTTCCAATGTATTAGTAACGGTCCTAGCGGAACCATAGGTTAATGCTACCTAAAATTAATGAACGATAAGACGTTCCATCCATAACAATCGTAGTGTTACAACTTCGTGCAAGTAGTATACGATGATCGGTTGGAAATCCTTAAGACTTGGAAACTCCAATTTCAAAGGGTCAATCATGTTAAAGATTGATAACAAACCCCAGTGGTTTGGAACAAGTACTATGTCACACCCCCAAATTACCTGATTTGCAGCGGAATGGAATTCCTGGGGATTGACTGTCATAGCATCACAATCACAGTTATATTGAACGACCTAAAGTGTCGTTTGAAAAATACATCGTTGGATTTAATAAAATAATCAGAGTTACAACATAGGTCCCAAAAGTTACAAAGTTTGCGGAAACACAAATATAATACAAGTCCAAACGATGGTTTCGAAAGAAAGTGCCATAATGTACAATGATGTAAGTCGACGCCGCGACTCAAAAGGTGGTTCCTTAACCATGCCATGATGATAATGCCTTAGATACCTGAGAATAAACATGCTAAAAAGGTCAACACAAAGGTTGAGTGAAATCCATAGGTTTAAGTAATTCGTTTGAACACAATCATCGTAGTGTGAGTTAAATTGTTTCACACTCATCGTTAAAAACAAAATCGTATTTATTTCACTAAGTTCATGACACCAAAGCGTAAACATCGCACCAATAAAAAATTGGTAATCATCGTTTCATCGCCGCCCTAATAGGTAATTTGCCAATTTACCTTCGATTCAATATAGTGCGCTCGATTTCCCTAAGCGGGTCAATAAGGCGGGAGTGTTAATTCCAATAGGCCTATTCACAATATTCGCTCACCGCAAGTGACTAATGGTGCATGATGTAGGGACTTGAACATGGCAAATACTTAGTGACAATAAAACATTCGGTTATAGCATACAGTTCAAAGCATTTGTGTTCGATTAAAATGTAGCATGTATCTCCCCAAGAGTTTGTAAAAGCAGTTAAAGAGTAAAAGTGGGGCTATGAACTCACTTGATAAACCGGTATGATGACAAGAGAGAGTACATCGAGGTATAGCGGGAAACCTTAATCTGGACCTATTACGAATGATGTGATATGTAATGAGTTGCAATGTAATGTTATGCATGCATTTCGTATGTTATTTATACCATTTGCGGGTTTTGAAAAATATTACTTATCGTCGAAAAATACTCTTTTGACGTCTTGACCATTCAAAATTCACTTTACAAGTATTTACGTCAAAATGTCATCCTACAATGGTTTTATAATGATTTATGGTGAAATTTTCACTTTTCGTAAGTAAAACAATGTCCGGAATTTTTATAAAAGTAACAAAATGGCTTTGGAAAACTAGTCGTAAAATGGTGTGCGTCGATCGTTAGGAAACGAACTCGACGGTTTTGGAAAGTTTGTATCGAAATCTAGAAGTTTCAGTTCAGGAGTTTTCATCATAAAGGTCTCGAACATAAAGATAATAAGGGTTAAAGATGGTGATTTTGTCTAATTGTTGTGTAAAAAGTGAGTTTCGGCCAATTTTGAGCAACCGTAATTAATTTATTAAAACTCCGCTATACAAACGGTTGATTGTTTTGAAAAATATGCTCGGTGATCTTGATTTTATTAGAAGACATTTCGTTTCAAAAAGTTCCACATCATTGATAAAAACAGCCGCTAACATGGTCGTTTCAGCTAATGTAACACTTGTCTCGTAAAATAATATAGTTTTTCAGAAAATAATAGTTACGGCAATTTTATGAAAACGTGCATATCTTTGTCGTTTCAAATCCGTTTTCTACGTATAATACGTCCTTAGCTTCGTATCAAAGTATACTAATATATTTTTGCTAAGTCGAAATAATTTGTGAAGCTTAGGACTCGTTTTTGACCCGAATAGAGTAAAAATAGTATCTTGAAATTTGAGAAAATAATATATTTCGTCGCCAAACTTTAAAAATTCATAACTTCTTCGTTATAACTCCGTTTTAATCCGTTCAAGCGGCCACGGATTTGTTTTAATGTATATTTTCTAAATATCAAGGCCAAAAAGTCGTGCCTACTGTCGGATTTTCCAGAAAATCAAAACAAGGACAGAACATATTTTATACTTATCGAAAATAGTTTTTCTCGTACTAAACTTATTCTAATCCCTTCAAATCAACTCCAAAGCTAATCTAATCCTACCATACACCTTCTTAGGGTGTCATGGTTTCCTAAACATCATCAAGACCAAAGTATACCAAGGGAATAATTATAGGATGACCTTATATATATATAACTCTAAAAATCAAGTAAAAATGGTATAAACAACACAAGTCATGCATGTTTGCTCCAAAAATGAAGAGATGAATATGAGATGAAAAGGAAACATGAGAAATGAAAGAAACATGCTTACTAGTTAATATGATGAGGTGCAAAGAACAAGGTTAAACCTAAACACTCTTGGTTTTTATTTCAAAACCTTATAAAGAATGTTATCTAGATTGTTAATGCTTGAATCTTGAGAAAATTTTTTGATCCCTTGTGAACTCTCTATGATGGCCGGTTCTTGATGGATAAACAAAGAGAGAAAATGATTTTCTAACACTTGATAATAATGTGGTGTATGAGTGAAATGAGGTAAGTGAAGACTTTTGTATGAGTAAAATTTATTAACAATCAAGGCCATGCATCAAATTAATGACACCCTCCCCCTTGGTCGGCCAAGGGGGGAGGAATGTATAGATATATATATATATTTTTTATATATAATGTATAAGTATAGATTTACTTGTATAATTTGTAAGAAAGTGTAAGTAAATGTGTAGGAATATGTACAAGTAAAGGTAAATGGAAATTTTTAGGTAAAAGGAATTTTTAGTAGATCAAAATAGAATGTAATGAGATGATAAAAATTGTAAAAATACATTCCTTGTGAAATTTGAGTGATAAAATAATTATCGAGTAATTTTTAAGAAAAATGTCGTAATAATATAACTTTAACGATTTATGTACCAAATAAATTTAAAACACTAGGAAATCTCAAAATATAGTTTTTATAACTAAATGTAAGTATAAAAATATGTTGGGATCATTTTTGAAAGTAACGGATTAAATATTCAAAATAATAACTCACGCGATAACGTTTATTTAATATAAAAATTACGCGTTTAAGGTGAAATGTAAAATCATGAATGAACTAATATGATGCAAATAATGCTAATGAAATGTAGACTAAACTTAGTCCATATGAAATGTACGTGATGATATGATCATGAATTCGCCGCTAAACCTTTAAGGTTACACGAATTTGGAACACGTAAACCTAGTTTACGATAAATGTTGAAATAGTGAAACTTGAGAAATGACCTGAAATTGCGAGTTGTCACATTCGCCCATCCAAAAAGGAATTCAGTCCCTGAATTCAGTTCGTGTTAGTCTATCAAATTTTTGAGTTTATGATGAATAATGAGGAGAAAAGACATGGAGAAGTGTCGTTACGGTTATCGGTGATTGAGAGTGTATAAAACATCATAGTAAAGAAAATATCGGATGAATCTCTTATAAGTAACACTTTGACTTTGAAATATGTGAAGATTTTGCTTGCACTAAGATTTATAATTAACTACTCCCAACATAACATGATCCCTCCAGAATTAGACATAGTTAGCTAGGCTATGTATAATTAAGGAACGATGATGTGACGTTCGGTTTAGTTGTTATAACTCTCGATGCTTACAAGGATTTAAACTGTGTCGTTAAAATGGTCGATTAAGTAAAAAGAAATAAAATTCTCGTAAGTAATAACAAATCGGAAAGACAATAAGGTACGATAGATAAGAATATTTTACAATGAGTGGTTTAGCAAAAGTAGTACATCTTAAGTTATAAAGATTCGGATACGATGGAAAACATAACTTTGTACAACATAGTACATAAGGAAAATTAAGACTGTTAGCTTCCAAACTTCTTCAGTCTTCCGCGTTGTTGTGACCATGACGAGCTTCTCCTCCTCCTATCATGTATGCATTCCCATGAGCACCTTCAACTGGTTGACCTTGGTTTTGAGGACATTGATTCCTATAGTGTCCTTGCTCCCCACATCCGAAGCACGTGACTATGGCTTTACCTTTACAATCCCTTGCTAGATGTCCCGGTTTTTGGCATTTGTGGCACTTGGCAGGGCAAGGGCCCGAGTGATGAAAATTACATCGATTACATAGTGGGTGTGTTCCAGCATAACCTCTACCTCTCATTGGTGCAGCGACATAAACCATTCCCGCTTCTTGCCTTCTATTTTGTTGTTGATGATGGTTAGTGTTGCGGTCTTGGTTGTTGTTGTTATAATCTCCTTGGTCGTTTTCCCATTTCCTTTTGTTATTGTTGATTTGGTTATCATCGTCGTTGTTGTTTTGGTTATTGTTGTAGTTGGTGCGGTTGTTGGGGTTGTTGTTGTTTTGGTTGGTGTTGGTGTACTTACCTCTCTTCACTACCTGGGCCATGAGCTTTTGAGTCACCCTAATAGCTTCCTCGATTGTTTGTGGATCAAACGAAGTCACATCTCCTTGAATAACCTCGGGAAGTCCCCCGATAAAAGCCTCTAGTAACTTCTCGTTATCAGAAACCATGGACGGGCATAACGCGGCCAATTCTTGGAATCTCCAAATGTAAGTGTCAATATCGTACCCAATAGTTACTAGTTCGTAGAATTCTGTCTCCAACTTTTTGACTTCAGTACGAGGACAAAACTTCTTAGTCACCAAACCCTTAAATTGCTCCCAAGTAAGCTTGAAAGCATTCTCCATCCCAATCGGTTGAGCATATGAATTCCACCACGACAAAGCTCCATCGAGTAATGTACTTGTAGCAAATTTGACCTTACTATCATCCGACAGTTACAAAGCAAAACACCGACTCAATTTCTCGAACCATCGCACCATGGCGGTGGCTCCTTGATCCCTTTAAACTTGGTGGGATCTCCACTTTGAAATCCTTGTCGAACAGATCTTAACTCCGGATCCTCCTGCATTTCCAAAGAGAAGAAGAAGCCTTGCGGCTTCAAACAAGACCGCTGGCCTCAAGAAGCAGCAGCGCCCACCGTTCCTTTCAATCCTTAATGCCTCGCTACACTATCCTTACCAACTTTTGAATAGCCGCTTGAGTCATTCGGTGTGGCTTTCTTCGGTGCCATATCTTCTTCAAAACAAGAGGAAAAGTGAGACGTAGCAAAATCCGATGTTAATAATAAACGCTCCAAAGAAATGTGATAAGAATGATAAGTTTGAGGTTATCTTTCAAAATGATCGACGGTTTCCCAAAAGATGGGTTATGAGATGTTGTAAGTGCTTCAAATGTATGATGGTTTAGTGACTTAATGTGTGAATAAAGTGTAACTCGACATGTTAGTGATGAAACAAGGAGTGAGAGTGACTTCGTCCTACTTAAAGGTTTATCTCGGCATTCGTCATTATCGGTGATGAGTCAACTGATATAAAAATTATGATAGGGAATGACAAGGAATTCTCCACATTAGAGTATGAAGAAAGAATAATGGAATGGGCATTTAAAGGCATCCATGTGACAATCGATATGAAATGAAAGTAAATAACTCGAAAAATGTACGTATAAATCGCATGTAAAGTGAACATTCACTTATGATGAAATGATGAGATGCTATGATAATGTAGTTATAGTCTAGGGTCAATGATGCAACCTAGTTCTCTATAATGAAGCTCGATGCCATCATCACACCCCAAATTACCGACGGTTGCGGAATGGAATTCACGGGATTGATTGTCATAGCATCACAATCACGATTATATTGAACGACCTAAAGTGTCGTTTGAAAAATACATCGTTGGATTTAATAAAATAATCGAGTTACAACATAGGTCCCAAAAGTTACAAAGTTTGCGGAAACACAAATATAATACAAGTCCAAACGATGGTTTCGAAAGAAAGTGCCATAATGTACAATGATGTAAGTCGACCTTGCGACTCAAAAGGTGGTTCCTTAACCATGCCATGATGATAATGCCTTAGATACGAGAATAAACATGCTAAAAGGTCAACACAAAGGTTGAGTGAAATCCATAGGTTTAAGTAATTCGTTTGAACACAATCATCGTAGTGTGAGTTAAATTGTTTCACACTCATCGTTAAAAACAAAATCGTATTTATTTCACTAAGTTCATGACACCAAAGCGTAAACATCGCACCAATAAAAATTGGTAATCATCGTTTCATCGCCGCCTAATAGGTAATTTGCCAATTTACCTTTTCGATTCAATATAGTGCGCTCGATTTCCTAAGCGGGTCAATAAGAGCGGAGTGTTAATTCCAATAGGCCTATTCATAATATTCGCGCCACCGCAAGTGACTAATGGTGCATGATGTAGGGACTTGAACATGGCAAATACTTAGTGACAATAAAACATTCGGTTATAGCATGAGTTCAAAGCATTTGTGTTCGATTAAAATGTAGCATGTATCTCCCCCAAGAGTTTGTAAAACAGTTAAAAGAGTAAAAGTGGGGCTATGAACTCACTTGATAAACTGGTATGATGACAAGAGAGAGTACACTGAGGTATAGCGGGAAACCTTAATCTGGACCTATTACGAATGATGTGATATGTAATGAGTTGCAATGTAATGTTATGCATGCATTTCGTATGTTATTTATACCATTTGCGGGTTTTGAAAAATATTACTTATCGTCGAAAAATACTCTTTTGACGTCTTGACCATTCAAAATTCACTTTACAAGTATTTACGTCAAAATGTCATCCTACAATGGTTTTATAATGATTTATGGTGAAATTTTCACTTTTCGTCGTAAAACAATGTCGTCGGAATTTTTATAAAAGTAACAAAAATGGCTTTGGAAAACTAGTCGTAAAATGGTGTGCGTCGATCGTTAGGAAACGAACTCGACGGTTTTGGAAAGTTTGTATCGAAATCTAGAAGTTTCATTCGGAGTTTTCATCATAAAGGTCTCGAACATAAAGATAATAAGGGTTAAAGATGGTGATTTTGTCTAATTGTTGTGTAAAAAGTGAGTTTCGGCCAATTTTGAGCAACCGTAATTAATTTATTAAAACTCCGCTATACAAACGGTTGATTGTTTTGAAAAATATGCTCGGTGATCTTGATTTTATTAGAAGACATTTCGTTTCAAAAAGTTCCACATCATTGATAAAAACAGCCGCTAACATGGTCGTTTCAGCTAACGTAACACTTGTCTCGTAAAATAATATAGTTTTTCGAAAATAATAGTTACTGCAATTTTATGAAACGTGCATATCTTTGTCGTTTCAAATCCGCTTTCACGTATAATACGTCCTTAGCTTCGTATCAAAGTATACTAATATATTTTTGCTAAGTCGAAATAATTTGTGAAGCTTAGGACTGCTTTTGACCGAATAGAGTAAAATAGTATCTTGAAATTTCGAAAATAATATATTTCGTCGCCAAACTTTAAAAATTCATAACTTCTTCGTTATAACTCCGTTTTAATCCGTTCAAGCGGCCACGGATTCGTTTTAATGTATATTTTCTAAATATCAAGGCCAAAAAGTCGTGCCTACTATCGGATTTTCCAGAAAATCAAAACAAGGACAGAACATATTTTATACTTGAAAATAGTTTTTACTCGTACTAAACTTATTCTAATCCCTTCAAATCAACTCCAAAGCTAATCTAATCCTACCATACACCTTCTTAGGGTGTCATGGTTTCCTAAACATCATCAAGACCAAAGTATACCAAGGGAATAATTATAGGATGACCTTATATATATATAACTCTAAAAATCAAGTAAAAATGGTATAAACAACACAAGTCATGCATGTTTGCTCCAAAAATGAAGAGATGAATATGAGATGAAAAGGAAACATGAAAAATGAAAGAAACATGCTTACTAGTTAATATGATGAGGTGCAAAGAACAAGGTTAAACCTAAACACTCTTGGTTTTTATTGCAAAACCTTATAAAGAATGTTATCTAGATTGTTAATACTTGAATCTTGAGAAAAATTTTTGATCCCTTGTGAACTCTCTATGATGGCCGGTTCTTGATGGATAAACAAAGAGAGAAAATGATTTTTTCTAACACTTGATAATAATGTGGTGTATGAGTGAAATGAGGTAAGTGAAGACTTTTGTATGAGTAAAATTTATTAACAATCAAGGCCATGCATCAAATTAATGACACCCTCCCCCTTGGTCGGCCAAGGGGGGAGGAATGTATAGATATATATATATATTTTTTTTTATATATAATGTATAAGTATAGATTTACTTGTATAATTTGTAAGAAAGTGTAAGTAAATGTGTAGGAATATGTACAAGTAAAGGTAAATGGAAATTTTTAGGTAAAAGGAATTTTTAGTAGATCAAAATAGAATGTAATGAGATGATAAAAATTGTAAAAATACATTCCTTGTGAAATTTGAGTGATAAAATAATTATCGAGTAATTTTTAAGAAAAATGTCGTAATAATATAACTTTAACGATTTATGTACCAAATAAATTTAAAACACTAGGAAATCTCAAAATATAGTTTTTATAACTAAATGTAAGTATAAAAATATGTCGGGATCATTTTTGAAAGTAACGGATTAAATATTCAAAATAATAACTCACGCGATAACGTTTATTTAATATAAAAATTACGCGTTTAAGGTGAAATGTAAAATCATGAATGAACTAATATGATGCAAATAATGCTAATGAAATGTAGACTAAACTTAGTCCATATGAAATGTACGTGATGATATGATCATGAATTCGCCGCTAAACCTTTAAGGTTACACGAATTTGGAACACGTAAACCTAGTTTACGATAAATGTTGAAATAGTGAAACTTGAGAAATGACCTGAAATTGCGAGTTGTCACATACTAACGGTTGCAACAACTTCAGATCCGACATCACCATCTACACCAACAAGAATCAACATCTTCAACTACACATACTCATACTCATATGATTCATCCTCAATAATATAAAGACAAAGAATGCCAATAAAGTCAACAATAACCAAGACAAGTTCAAGAATGTATCAAGGAAAGGCATATGATTAAAGACTAAAGACAAGTAGTATGAGTATGTTGGAGAAGACAAAAGGAAAACACTTGAAGATGTTAATATGATCAATGACGTCAATGGCAAGAAAGGAAGGAGATTTTGTTGAAGAAACACTAAGCATGAAAGGAACATCGGGGCAGGAAAATCTATTACACAACAAGGTTCGAGCTCAAGTGAAAAGAACTGAAGCTTTTACAGAAGGTTCAAGAGAAAAGGCATGAATAAGCACCTTTAATGTCAAGAGCGAATTGTCACCCCTTAGGGGGAGATTATTAACATTTAAGTGGTGTACATTAGTGGTTAAACAAACCTTATAAATATAGTATGTTGGGTCAATTCAGAGCCCAAAGTCTCTTAGTATAGATTTGAATGAAAAACACCCTAAGTGTATACGCTCCCTGATAAACAGTCGTCGGGGGGTCATCCTCAAGAATTTTCTCTGGGTTTGAAGAATAAAGACTCGTCATTATCTAAGGTGGAAATCAAATACTGAAGATAGGAACCAAGACATGGATGATGGAGCCTGCGTGTGATGACAATATGTAACACCCCCAAATTTGGTTTAGCGGAAGCATACGTGTTATTTGGGAGCGTTACGAAATTGGTGAATCATAACACAAGTAATAAAGAACGGAATACATACTCCGTTTAATTTCATAAAATATTTTGAAACATTGTCTTACAACATTGTTTAGATAAATGGGCACATCCCATAATTTTAGTGGTCCCAATATAAAAACATCGTTTTTGTGTAAAAAGACTTCTTTAGAAATTACTACGACCATTTATCCGCCTCTTGCCATGCATCCATGATCACAACTAAGCACCTGAGAAAATATGCTAAAAAGGTCAGCTAAAAGCTGGTGAGTTCATAGGTTTAAGTTAAAATAGTAAGTTTGGACCATAAGCAGAGTCATATAATCATTACAACGAATATAATGATATATGGATGAATGTCTATTACGTTAGCTCTAAGTTCATGCAACCGATACTACGACAGTTTCTGTATGCTAAAAGATGTCATACAATATAGGGGCCCATAGCGAGTGTTTTGTCCCTCAACACTCGATTTCGACATGGTATACGTTTCGCTTTGGCCTAAGCATGGCCAACCGAACGGAGGAGTCACCCTCAATAGATCTATTTATAACATTCACGTTTCCCAATGGGGAATTGACGGTTCATGAAAAAGGGCATTCTCTAGGGACATAAGGGCTTAGGCTAAACCACGTAATAGTAATCATGTAATAGTTTAGGTCCACAAAAAGGTTTTGCATATTTCTCACCCCAAAATGTATAAAACAGTTTATCAAGTAAAAGAGGGGCTATGAAAACTCACCTTAGCAAATGTGCAATCCAAAAGTGGGATTAGTGATTGTTGTAAAGCGGCACCGACACGCGACCTAGATAAGGATGGCAATGTTTTAGTTTGTTGTTTAAGTATCGCTTACTCAAAATAGTTTAATTGTATTGAAACTAAACTTTAGTTTGTAAAATTTATTAAAATGATTTTAATAGTAAGAATACGAAGTATATATACTTTTCGCGTTGACATTATTACAATGTTATAATCCAAGAGTTGGTTTGAAAACATTTACATTATTCTTTTAGTAAGTATATAAAATGTATATACTTATTTAAGTTGACACAAAATGGTATTGTCAAAATTATATATATTTAATTGATTTATTTTCTAATTGTATTTAGAAAAAATATTTAAGTTAAATTTGAAGACTTTCAAATTTAATATATGATAAAATGATATAGTGGTCTTCAGTTCTTTATCAAAACTTGTTCTTAATATATACATTTGTTTACACATGATGTTAAATTTTGACGTAAACATTATTAAGTGAATCATGTTTTAAAGCACTCGTTGTCGCATAAAATAAACTTTGCACTTGTTTACTTGTTAAGCTCGTATATGTATATTTTTAAGCAGGAGATTTCGGATACGTGGTAAATGTATTTTTATAGTTAACTAAATTCAACGTCTCGGTTTTTATTTGATGATCCGAATAAGTACTGCTCGGATGTTTATGTCACACGGATGGGCTGTGGCCCGGTGGGTATGGCGTTAGGCCTAGGCCCGAAATGATACATGAACAAGAGAAAGGCTATTTGGTTAAATGGTGGTTTAGGGAGATGGGTTGGCGCGCTAGAATGGGCTGCGGCCCAAGGAATTACTTACTCAAATTGTTGGAGCAACATCAGGCCTTAATGAAGTCTTTCTTTCTTGACACAAAATATTTTCAAGAAATGGTACCAAGCATTTGATTTTAACGTAAGGAAAGTAGCCAATGCTACTGTGTTTCACAAATAACTTTATACCAAGATCTTTAGAGGTTACTATACCTTCCAAGATGTGGTGCTTAAGTGTTTGTTTTGACACGGAATTTCAACCCAAACGGCTTTGGCCTCAAGGTGTCATTCGACTATAACATGTGAAGTCGAGACCTTCTTGATCAAGGGATAAATGACCTCGTCACTATGGTACTACCAAAGTGAGTTTGTCAACTCACAATACATTTTCAAAACACTTTTATTTGGATGGCAAGTTGTTATAAAAAAAGATTTTAACAAAAGAAGTTGACTATGAATGAGATTTGTCTCATACAAGACTTGACTAAACATTGACGGCAAGTACAAGCAAGGTGCGACAAAACCACATGGTAGTTGAGTACTACCCAACTTGGTTACCTTCTTATGCCGACACAAAAGTTTCGACACAAGGATAACACCGAGGTTGGCTGAAAAGGGTTACGGGCATGGAAATGGGTTCCTAGTCGAAATAGACAATAACTCGACATCTCTTTACCAAGTTTAATCTCATGACCAACCTACTTTTCCAGATTTGATACCATTTGACATTAACATGTTTTACAAACTTATCCTTTCCAACCCTCATTCTCGACAGCAAAACCAAACAAAGTACAAGACCAAGTTAAATTCCAACACCCAAATTATTTACCAAAGATTACAAGTTACCAAGATTTATACACTACTTTGAGTACTACTCAAAGACATCATGGCTAACATAAATTTCCAGATTTTTGTACTAACTATTATTAGCAATTCTTTTTATAAAACTTAACTCCTCTACTTTTCTTGGTTCATACCACTCGACAGAAACATGATTAACAAAACAAATGCAAAACTCAAATTTCAACCAACCAAACTCACAACTTTGACATGGCATCCAAGAACAAATACAAATCGACATGACCAAAACATATGACAATTTCATTGGTAAAATTTTCCAAGCTTAATATCATAAAACAACATAAACCATTACAACAAGAAAGATGAATAACCTCAACTCGAGAGTGATGGGTGAGGGACGAGAATGGCTTCGTGGGCTTCGAACCAAACGACTCTTGATTTAGCTCTAAAATACTCCCAATTGCAAAACCCCCAAATCAATTTTTGAAAACCCTAAGTTTCACAAACCCTAGTTTTTGGTAAAATTGATGAGGAACTGAGTTTGGGGCATTTGCATCTCTACTAGAGATAAAGGAAGTATCTTGGGAAGGAACTTGACTATCTTTCTCTCCTTGTGACTTGGTTTGAAGCCGAATTTGGTTAACTTCCAAACCTAGGCGAATCTTGGATTTTGGCTCAAGATAGATTGGTGTGAAGATATGCTTCTCTTGGGTGATTTTATCTTGATTCTTCTTGGATTCCTTCGAAGGGTAGCCGGCGCATCAAGGAGGGAATTTGAGAGACAAAAACTTACATGATTTTGGTAAGAGAGAGGAGAATATGATGGAATAAACATGTTGGGTTTTCCTCTTTGGGAGATTCGACCTACTAGGGAGGTGTAGAGGTGGAGGTTGAAGATGAAGATTGATATCTTCATTTCTCTACTTTTGTGTGGGTTTTGTCGTGTGTGGGAGAGAAGACAAAGAGTATATCTCTCAAAATTTAATAAATGTTTTCATTATCTCAAATGTGTATGTATATATGTATTATACTTATGGTATTAATTGTGAAAATGTATGTATACTTATTACACTTATGATTTATTTGTGTACATGTATGTACTTGTGTTACCCTTACATATTAATTGTGTTTGAGTCTTACAAGAGTTATTGTTTAAGTGCAAGTGTATTTATTATTTTTGTGTCCCGCGAAATTATATTGTGACCAAAGTATCATTGTTTGATAACTTTTATAACGTAGTATCATATTGTTACGAGTCTGAAATATTTTTATCTTTGTAATATTCCATATCACGGACATTTGTCATTTGTTTTATCAAGCCCTTATCATAGTATCGGTACACGTGTAGTGTCGGTCACTGGGGAAAACGAGATAGCCTCTCGTCTTACAATTTAAATCATAAGACAAAAATGAAATATTCATAAAATGATATGAATGCAAAAGTGATGCAATAGTCTACTGTATGCGAGTTAACTACTCAAATGATCAGGCAAAGCTTATGCATGCTTAATGACTAGGTTTAGTAAAATAAATTGTCATTTATTAGTTAAATTTTAGTGAAAATTTACCATGTGTCACATCCTCCCCACCTTAGAAGTGAAAACCGTCCTCGGTTTTCAGTTAGGATTACTTGCTGGAGTAGTGAAGAGATGTGGGTATTTACGCTTGAATTGGTCTTCACGTTCCCATGTGTATTCTGGACCTCTTTGAGAGTTCCATCGGACTTTGACAATAGGAATGCGGCTTTGCTTAAGCCGTTTGATCTCTCTATCCATAATTTCAATAGGTTCCTCGACAAAATTCAATCTTTCGTCAACTTGGATTTCTTCCAAGGGAATAGCAAGAGTTTCGTCAGAAAGACATTTCTTCAAGTTGCATACGTGAAACACGGTGTGCACAGAGCTGAGTTCTTGTGGTAATTCGAGTCGGTATGCTACCGGTCCGATTCTTGAGAGAATTTTGAAAGGTCCAATGTAACGAGGATTTAACTTTCCACGTTTTCCGAAACGGATTACGCCCTTCCATGGCGCAACTTTGAGCATAACTTTATCTCCCACTTGAAACTCAAGTGGTTTCCTTCTTTTATCCGCGTAGCTCTTTTGACGGCCACGAGCTGCTTGCAGTCGGTTTTTGATTTGTACAATCTTCTCAGTAGTTTATTGAATTAACTCCGGACCAGTAAGTTGACTTTCTCCAACTTCGGCCCAACACACAGGTGATCTACACTTCCGACCATAGTGTGCTTCATATGGTGCGACTTTGATGCTTGTGTGATAGCTGTTATTGTAAGAAAACTCGGCTAATGGCAAGTGCTTATCCCAGCCATTTCCAAAGTCTATCACACATGCTCTTAGCATATCCTCCAGTGTTTGAATGGTTCTCTCGCTTTGTCCATCAGTCTGAGGATGGTAAGCGGTGCTCATGTCGAGGTTAGATCCTAGAGCATCTTGAAGCGATTTCCAGAAATTTAAGGTGAAACGGCTATCTCTGTCCGAGATGATGGAGATTGGTACACCATGACGCGCGATGATTTCCTTCAGGTATAGTTGTGCAAGTTTGTCCATTCGGTCACTTTCTTTCATTGGTAGAAAATGTGCTGACTTGGTGAGACGGTCAACTATTACCCAAATAGTGTCGTAACCTTTAGAGGTTTTAGGTAGCTTAGTGATAAAGTCCATTGTTATACGTTCCCATTTCCATTCGGGAATTTTGGGTTGTACTAGTAGACCTGAGGGTCTCTGATGTTCGGCTTTGACCTTTGAACAGGTTAAACACCGGCTGACATATGTTGCAATGTCGGCTTTCATGTTTGGCCACCAGTACAATTTCTTCAGATCGAGATACATCTTGTTGGATCCTGGGTGGATGGAGTATTTAGACTTGTGGGATTCGTGCATAATGATATCGCAAATTCCCCCGTAGAGTGGTATCCAACTTCGCTCTTTGAAACACAAAATTCCATCCGACCTTTTTACGAATCCATTTTTGCTTTCTGGCATTCTGTAAAGGTTCTCATTCGGACGGTTTTCTTCCTTGAGTGCTTCTGATTGTGCCTCTAAAATCTTGGATGGAAGAGGTGAACTGATTGTCATACTCAAAGATCTGACTCTAAGAGGTTTTGGTCGCTCTTTTCTACTCAGAGCATCAGCAACTACATTCGCTTTACCCGGATGATAACGAATCTCGCAGTCGTAATCACAAAGTAATTCCAACCATCGGCGTTGTCTCATGTTCAGTTCTTTCTGATATAAAATGTGTTGTAGGATTTTGTGATCGGTGTATATGACACACTTCGTGCCATATAAATAATGTCTCTAAATTCTGAGTGCGAACACAACTGATCCTAACTCCAAATCGTGCGTCGTGTAGTTTTTCTCATGAGTCTTCAACTGGCGAGAGGCGTATGCTATCACCTTCTCTCTTTGCATTAACACCGCTCCTAGCCCCTTATGTGAAGCGTCGCAATAAACAACAAAGTCTTCACTACCTTCAGGTAAGGCCAGAATAGGTGCACTACACAACTTTTCTTTAAGGAGTTGAAAAGCTTCTTCTTCTTTTTCTCCCCAGTCAAACTTGGTGTTTTTCTAGGTTAGCTTGGTTAAAGATTTGGAAATCTTTGAGAAACCTTCAATGAATCTTCTGTAGTATCCAGCGAGTCCTAAGAATTGGCGTATTTCAGTAGGAGTTGTGGGTGTCGCCCAATCCTTTATTGACTCGATCTTAGCGGGATCTACATGAATACCCTGGCTGTCAATCACATGACCTAGGAATTGCACAGTCGATATCCAAAACTCACACTTCGAGAACTTTGCATAGAGTTCTTCCTTCTTCAACAATTCCAAGATCAATCTAAGATGCTCTTCGTGTTCTTTTACGCTCTTGGAATAAATTAGATATCGTCAATGAATATGATCACAAATTTATCCAGGTAGGGTTTACACACTCGGTTCATGAGGTCCATGAACACAGCTGGTGCATTGGTTAACCCAAAAGGCATGACTTGGAACTCGTAATGTCCATAACGAGTTCTGAAGGCGGTTTTGGGAATGTCTTCTTCCCGAACTCTTAATTGATGGTATCTGGACCTTAAGTCGATTTTTGAATAAACACTTGAACCTTGAAGTTGATCGAATAAGTCATCGATCCTCGGGAGTGGGTAACGGTTCTTAATGGTTAGTTTATTCAACTTGCGATAGTCGATGCACATCCTAAAAGTTCCATCCTTCTTCTTGACGTATAGGACTGGTGCTCCCCATGGTGATGAGCTCGGTCTAACGAACCCTTTTTCTGCAAGTTCCGACAACTGGTTTGATAACTCCTGGAGTTCCGTTGGAGCTAATCGATAAGGTGCTCTTGCCACTGGCGCGGCACCAGGCACTAAATCGATTTGAAACTCGACTTGTCGGGTCGGCGGGAGTCCTGGCAAGTCTTCAGGAAAGACCTCGGGAAATTCTCTCACTATTGGTACGTCTTCCAGACATTTTTCTTCCTTTTCTTTTTCGTCCTTTCCGGTGATTTGCGCCAGGAAGATGTGACATCCTTCCTCGATACACCTCAACACCTTGGTACAGGAAATGGCATGCAGTCTTGAAGCGTCTTGAAGCATGATATTTTGCTAGCCAATCCATCCCGACGATGACATCGAAACTACCCAATTCTACTGGTATCAAGTCGATGTTGAATGGGTGGTTTAACAGATTCAGGGTGCAACCTCTTATGATGGTATATACCCTTTCTACGTTACCGTTAGCTAGTTCCACATTGTATGCATTTCCTAATGCAGTTGGGGCAATATCGAGTAGTGGACTAAATGCATTAGAAACAAAACTCCTATCGGCTCCCGTATCAAACAGTATGGATGCATAACGGTTATTTATAAGGAACGCACTGTCACGACATTCGGGTCTTCCCGAGCTTCCACTTTGGTCACAAAGATAGACTCTTCCACGAGCTCCTTCGCCATTTCCACGATTACTCTACCGCCCAACATTTCTGAATCACGCCATTCCCATGGCTTCTCGGATTTCTCGGCTTCCTTGATTCCTCCATTGCCTTGGTTTTCGGTCTTCGGCATTCATTCTTATAATGCCCCCTTTCACCACAACCAAAGCAAGTTATCGGAGCTTTTGGGTCCTGAGCAGGTGATGTTTGAACCGTCGCCAATGACTTGGACCTGCAGTTTCTGGTCAAGTGTTCGATTTTCGGCGATTCTGACACTTGATCAGACATCGCCCTTGTGGTGCAGTGTGCATCGGTTACACAATGGTGCAGTCCCTGCGTACGGTTTCCTTTCTTCAATCCCAGCTGCATATGCTCTAGCAACATTTTGCCTTTTGTTTTGATTGTTGTTGTTGTTCCCACTGTTGTTGCCACGGTACCCATTGTTGTAGCTTCGGGAGTGGTCATCCCATTTCCTCTTATTGTCAACCACTTTGTCCATGGAATCCTCAATCACTTGGTCCATGAGTTTGTTGGCTACTTCGATGGTTTCGTGAAGATCAACAGCCTTAGAAGTTGTGACATTGCCCTTGATAGATTGGGGCAGTCCTTCGATGTACCTTTCCAACAATCGGGTCTCAGTTTGAACCATTTCAGGGCACAACAAGGCTAGTTCTTGAAAACGCTGGTTATAAGCAGCCATATTGGTGCCTTAAAATTTAAGGTTCCAAAACTCATGCTCTAGTTTCTTGATCTCATTACGAGGACAGTACTTTCGAAGTACCATCTCCTTGAAGCTCTCCCATGGCATGGCATAGGCAACATCGATACTAGCGATTTCGAAAATTGTTCCACCAGTTAAGGCAAGATCATCGTGAAAGTGAATGATGCGTTTAACCTTAGACTCTTCTTCACAATTGCAGATTCGAACACGGCCTCGAGCTTCTCGATCCATCTAGTCGACCGACAGCTCCTTCGGTTCCACTAAAGCCTCCAGGTCATGGTCTTACGAAAGTCCCGATAAGTACAAGTGCGGTGTGGGTGGGTGGTCTCAAGTTCAAGATTAGTAGACGAGTGGTTTATCGCACTAAAGCGGTGTTCACTCGCTCGTTGACTAGTTGGTCTATCATAGCTTGATTCATGGTAGGTTGAATTGGAGTAGCCCTAACAGAGTAGTGGCTTCAGCATCGATCGCGTGTGACTGTTTGGAATAGCAGCGTTTGCAGCTTGGTCACGAGTAACTCTCATTTGGAATAGGAGCATTGGAAACTCCACCAGGATTGGTACGGTTTGATCTTCGTTTTGGCGGCATTTCTGCAGTAAGAAAGGTGATGAGATATAGAACCTTTTAAACAAGGTAAGTGCCAAACAATAGTGTAGTTATCGCAGATAGATCATATGAGCAATCTATAAAAGAAAGGACAATTGGATAGGAAAATAAGTTTGACATAGATAGAATTTTGGTTACAAGGTTCTTAAAGTACATGATGAGATACTAGATGGTATACAACTGAAATACAACGGGAATACAATGGAAATAAAACAGAAATACAACTGAAGTACAAGAGTAATAACTAACACTAACTGTTATAATCCAGTTTAGTGTGATACATCATGCCATAAGATCTAAGAATGTCCACGCTTGGTACGTAGTCGCTCAATGGTAGCAACTAACTCTCACTGCGTATCCTCCAAACTAGCGATGCGTCTCATCTGAGAGGCCAGCATGGACTCCAAACCTGTGGTCCTCTGCCACTCCTCTCTGGCGGTATCTCTAGCCATCCACTGGATGCGCTCTAGCTCCTCAAGTCGGCCGTGCATCTGGGCTTGACCTCTGCCCAAGGCTCGTGCTCACTGTCCAACTCTAACATCCTCTACCTGAGCCTCAAATCGAAACCCGTCGAATCCTCTTGTGTCTCTCGAGCTCCATGCTCTTGAATAACACATCGGTGACTCGGTCTAAACCCTCAACACGCCGCTCGAAGCTTGCAAGCGCATGGATCGATTCTCCAATCGATCAAGATGGACCCCTAGCAAGGTCTCATGAGAATCCAATTGAATAAGCACTCTCTCGAAGAGTCGCCTCATCATCCGGAGATGGGTCCAAGACAGTTGTGCCTCACTCGGTGTAGCTACCTCAATCATCTCAAGTCGTCTAGTGGCGTGAGCAAGGCGCCCATGTCCGATGCGAGATGGTATGAATGAAGGTGATGATGGATGTAGCTCGGACTCGCGATATGTGGTACGTAATCGACCAAACAACTAATATCCTCTAAGCAATCTCATCACTCTCCTCCCGGCTGCGGAGGAAAGCGACTCTCGTCCTAACCCAAATGGTGCATCAATGTCCATGTCCTCGCCAATCTCGAGCCATCCCGGAGCTCGTCGTAACTCCCGAATACTCGGACAATCTCTGCACCCAGTGTATCCATATCTCGCTTTGTGCTAACATATCCGGAACACTCTCAATTGGCATAGGCTCGTAGTTCCTCCTCGTGATCCTCTTGGGATCTTCTTCCGTGTCTTCCTCCGAGTAGGAATCGGTGGCTCTTCCGAGTCTCCGTGAGGTGGTGACTCGGTGGATGATGGTGTCGATGACTCAAGTAGTGGAAGGACCCATGTAGCAAGACGGGTCATCTGAGAAGCTAGTGCAGGCATGAATGAATACCGCTCTCTATATCCGGGTACTCTCACGATCATGCGAGGTTTTTGCCTGCGTGTCAATAAAGCTGATGGAGTGGTGGTAAGGGTCGGTACAGATGGAGTAGGTGCAATGACTGGCTGAGCTGCTAGAGTGGCCTGAATGTACGGATCGGTGGCCAAGTGTGCAAGCTGATGGACGGTAGGTGAGTGAGTAAGTAGGATGTCCTCCTGAACATCGTGAGGGAAGGCTGGTGAAGGCATGGTCTGTGACAAAACGGTGCATATGTGTAAGTATGTGGAAAAAAAATATACTCATGATGAATATGAAATAGTGCACAAGTAAATAGGAAATAAAACATGCAATCCTATTTAAATGAACTCTTAAGTAAAATGGCAAGTAAGGCAAGCGGCAACTGACGGTCGTAGAGTGATGTTTTTGTAAAAAAAGTAGTTATAGTTTAGGGTTTATATGTACCTAGTTCTCTATAACCTTGGCTCTGATGCCAATCTGTAACACCCCCAAATTTGGTTTAGCGGAAGCATACGTGTTATTTGGGAGCGTTACGAAATTGGTGAATCATAACACAAGTAATAAAGAACGGAATACATACTCCGTTTAATTTCATAAAATATTTTGAACCATTGTCTTACAACATTGTTTAGATAAATTGGCACATCCCATAATTTTAGTGGTCCCAATATAAAAACATCGTTTTTGTGTAAAAACACTTCTTTAGAAATTACTACGACCATTTATCCGCCTCTTGCCATGCATCCATGATCACAACTAAGCACCTGAGAAAATATGCTAAAAAGGTCAGCTAAAAGCTGGTGAGTTCATAGGTTTAAGTTAAAATAGTAAGTTTGGACCATAAGCAGAGTCATATAATCATTACAATGAATATAATGATATATGGATGAATGTCTATTACGTTAGCTCTAAGTTCATGCAACCGATACTACGACGGCTTCAGTATGCTAAAAGATGTCATACAATATAGGGCCCATAGCGAGTGTTTTGTCCTCAACACTCGATTCCGACATGGTATACGTTTCGCTTTGGCCTAAGCATGGCCAACCGAACGGAGGAGTCACCCTCAATAGATCTATTTATAACATTCACGTTTTCCAATGGGGAATTGACGGTTCTTGAAAAAGGGCATTCTCTAGGGACATAAGGGCTTAGGCTAAACCACGTAATAGTAATCATGTAATAGCTTAGGTCTACAAAAAGGTTTTGCATATTTCTCACCCCAAAATGTATAAAACAATTTATCAAGTAAAAGAGGGGCTATGAAAACTCACCATAGCAAATGTGCAATCCAAAAGTGGGATTAGTGATTGTTGTAAAGCGGCACCGACACGTGACCTATATAAGGAGGGCAATGTTTTAGTTTGTTGTTTAAGTATCGCTTACTCAAAATAGTTTAATTGTATTGAAACTAAACTTTAGTTTGTAAAATTTATTAAAATGATTTTAATAGTAAGTATACGAAGTATATATACTTTTCGCGTTGAGATTATTACAATGTTATAATCCAAGAGTTGGTTTGAAAATATTTACATTATTCTTTTAGTAAGTATATAATGTGTATATACTTATTTAAGTTGACACAAATTGGTATTGTCAAAATTATATATATTTAATTGATTTATTTTCTAGTATTTAGAAAAAATATTTAAGTTAAATTTGAAGACTTTCAAATTTAATATATGATAAAATGATATAGTGGTCTTTAGTTCTTTATCAAAACTTGTTCTTAATATATATAGTTCTAAACGGGAAGTTTACTTGACTTACATTTGTTTACACATTGATGTTAAATTTTGACGTAAACATTATTAAGTGAATCATGTTTTAAAGCACTCGTTGTCGCATAAAATAAACTTTGCACTTGTTTACTTGTTAAGCTCGTATATGTATATTTTTAAGCAGGAGATTTCGGATACGTGGTAAATGTATTTTTATAGTTAACTAAAGTCAACGTCTTGGTTTTTATTTGATGATCCGAATAAGTACTGCTCGGATGTTTATGTCACACGGATGGGCTGTGGCCTGGTGGGTATGGCATTGGGCCGAGGCCCAAAATGATACATGAACAAGAGAAAGGCTATTTGGTTAAATGGTGGTTTAGGGAGATGGGTTGGCGCGCTAGAATGGGCTGCGGCCCAAGGAATTACTTACTCAAATTGTTGGAGCAACATCAGGCCTTAATGAAGTCTTTCTTTCTTGACACAAAATATTTTCAAGAAATGGTACCAAGCATTTGATTTTAACGTAAGGAAAGTAGCCAATGCTACTGTGTTTCACAAATAACTTTATACCAAGATCTTTAGAGGTCACTATACCTTCCAAGATGTGGTGCTTAAGTGTTTGTTTTGACACGGAATTTCAACCCAAACAGCTTTGGCGTCAAGGTGTCATTCGACTATAACATGTGAAGTCGAGACCTTCTTGACCAAGGGATAAATGACCTCGTCACTGTGGTACTACCAAAGTGAGTTTGTCAACTCACAATACATTTTCAAAACACTTTTATTTGGATGGCAAGTTGTTCTAAAAAAAAGATTTTAACAAAAGAAGTTGACTATGAATGAGATTTGTCTCATACAAGACTTGACTAAACATTGATGGCAAGTACAAGCAAGGTGCGACGAAACCACATGGTAGTTGAGTACTACCCAACTTGGTTCCCTTCTTAGGCCGACACAAAAGTTTCGACACAAGGATAACACCGAGGTTGGCTGGAAAGGGTTACGGGCATGGAAATGGGTTCCTAGTCGAAATAGACAATAACTCGACATCTCTTTACCAAGTTTAATCTCATGACCAACCTACTTTTCCAGATTTGATACCATTTGACATTAACATGTTTTACAAACTTATCCTTTCCAACCCTCATTCTCGACAGCAAAACCAAACAAAGTACAAGACCAAGTTAAATTCCAACACCCAAATTATTTACCAAAGATTACAAGTTACCAAGATTTATACACTACTTTGAGTACTACTCAAAGACATCATAGCTAACATAAATTTCCAGATTTTTGTACTAACTATTATTAGCAATTCTTTTTATAAAACTTAACTCCTCTACTTTTCTTGGTTCATACCACTCGACAGAAACATGATTAACAAAACAAATGCAAAACTCAAATTTCAACCAACCAAACTCACAACTTCGACATGGCATCCAAGAACAAATACAAATCGACATGACCAAAACATATGACAATTTCATTGGTAAAATTTTCCAAGCTTAATATCATAAAACAACATAAACCATTACAACAAGAAAGATGAATAACCTCAACTCGAGAGTGATGGGTGAGGGACGAGAATGGCTTCGTGGGCTTCGAACCAAATGACTCTTGATTTAGCTCCAAAATACTCCCAATTGCAAAACCCCCAAATCAATTTTTGAAAACCCTAAGTTTCACAAACCCTAGTTTTTGGTAAAATTGATGAGGAACTGAGTTTGGGGCGTTTTCATCTCTACTAGAGATAAAGGAAGTATCTTGGGAAGGAGCTTGACTATCTTTCTCTCTTTGTGACTTGGTTTGAAGCCGAATTTGGTTAACTTCCAAACCTAGGCGAATCTTGGATTTTGGCTCAAGATAGATTGGTGTGAAGATATGCTTCTCTTGGGTGATTTTATCTTGATTCTTCTTGGATTCCTTCGAAGGGTAGCGGCGATCAAGGAGGGATTTGAGAGACAAAACTTACATGATTTTGGTAGAGAGAGGAGAATATGATGGAATAAACATGTTGGATTTTCCTCTTTGGGAGATTCGACCTACTAGGGAGGTGTAGAGGTGGAGGTTGAAGATGAAGATTGATATCTTCATTTCTCTGCTTTTGTGTGGGTTTTGTCGTGTGTGCGAGAGAAGACAAAGAGTATATCTCTCAAAATTTAATAAATGTTTTCATTATCTCAAATGTGTATGTATATATGTATTATACTTATGGTATTAATTGTGAAAATGTATGTATACTTATTACACTTATGATTTATTTGTGTACATGTATGTACTTGTGTTACCCTTACATATTAATTGTGTTTGAGTCTTACAAGAGTTATTGTTTAAGTGCAAGTGTATTTATTATTTTGTGTCCCATGAAATTATATTGTGACCAAAGTATCATTGTTTGATAACTTTTATAACGTAGTATCTTATTGTTATGAGTGCGAAATATTTTTATCTTTGTAATATTCCATATCACGGACATTTGTCATTTGTTTTATCAAGCCCTTATCATAGTGTCAGATGCAGCGTGCAAAGGTCGGTCCTTTGGGAAAACGAGATAGCCTCTCGCCTTACAATTTAAATCATAAGACAAAAATGAAATATTCATAAAATGATATGAATGCAAAAGTGATGCAATAGTCTACTGTATGCGAGTTAACTACTCAAATGATCAGGCAAAACTTATGCATGCTTAATGACTAGGTTTAGTAAAATAAATTGTCATTTATTAGTTAAATTTTAGTGAAAATTTACCGTGTGTCACACAATAACGCTTAGTCTCCCAGAAAGATCTTCTCAACACACTGATGCTAAACGAAGACTTAGAGCCTCTGAAGAGCAACTTAGTCTTTGAAGAATGGGCATGAAACTTCTTGGGAAGATAAGTGCAAAAGCACTTATCAAATGTCAAAAAGTACTATAGTTGGTAAAAGTACAAACAGTTGTCAATACTGTTAAGCCGAGAGCATATCTATAGACATACTGGGAATAGAAGCTAAAGTTAGTGTGGAAAACTAGAAGGGGGGGGGTGGATAGTTTTACAGATTTTAATTTAATTTTCAAAGATTTAGATTTGATCTTATATGAATTCGTATGGATGGATAGATAGTATGAAGCAATAAGTAAAGTAAGTCAAGAAAGCAAGTAAAGTAAGAGGATAGAAAGTAGCGACACGAGTGATTTATAATGGTTAGGCTACAAGGACACCTTCCTTGCCCTACTCCATTCCCCGAGTACCCCACTCGAGAGTTCAAGCATTATGTTAACAAGCTCCTTCAACTTGGCAGAGAAGCCTCACAACGTTGCTTACACTTTTTTCGGTACAAAGCTAAATACCGAGTTCTTCCACGAGGTAGAACTAAACCTTTACACAACTATTACAAAACAACTATGTGAAATATGAATTACAAGATCTTGCTACAAAAATCTTGTGGATGGACAAATCAATCAAGGACCCTTTGCTTGGATGACTAGTAGTATAGCGTGATCTCGCCTTTGTGAAGGACCTATATGAGAATCACAACAATAGATAGAAGAACTACTAGAATGATCAAATGATCAAAATTTAGGAGAGTGAGATAATATATGAGAGAGTTGTAAGAAGAAGGATGAGAAACAATGAAGAAATGGCTCACTATTTATAGGCACAAAATCCTTCTGTCCCACGGTTTCGGCGGATCCCTCACCCAAGGGTTCCGGCCAGTGCAAAACTTAGGATCCGGCAGTTTGGGTCAGAACAGTCCGGATTTTGGGTTGCAAACCGGGTTATGGGTTATGGGTTATGAGCCATGGGTCATGGACCTTGGGTCATGGGTACCCAACAAGATACAATGTATCTAGACAATGGGCCATGGGTCATGGACATTGGGTCATGGGTCATGGATAATACCCAACATGATGTCATGCAATGGGTCATGGGTTATGGATTAGCTCCATGGGTATGGGTCATGGGTCATGGGTCTTGGATATTACTCATCCTATTACATATTATATTACAACAATTTATTTATTACAACATTTTATGTAAATGATCAAATGTTTATACTTTGCAAAAACAAAAGGGAAAATGGGTCAAATAGACCGCGCACTCGAGGCATATCACTTTATGGACCACGCCTTTAAAATTCAAAATAGACAAAGTTGCCCACCGCTTTTTGGACCCAACAGGGTGCCATGTGTCCGACAACTTATGACACAAGTACGTATTTTGAAGGTATATGTCATGTATTGTAACGTATTGTTTTTTGGGCAACTTGTATTGTTTTTTGGGCATCTTTATGTTTTTTTGGCAACTTGTATTTATACACGAGGATATTTGTGTCATTTCACTTTAAAAAAAAAAACAAAACAAAAAAACAAACGCCCACAAAACACAGATTTACAGTACATGTCCTTTAATGTCTTGTGTTCGCAATCACTTTCTTCTTTCTTCAATACAATTTGTTTAACAAAATCTTTCTTTCTTCTTTTGGTCTATTGACTTCATATCTTTATCCCAATCTTTATGCTTTTGTTTAGAAAATATGTCTGACAATATCCCACTGGATGTTCAACTAGATATCATCCGTAGGCTACCTCCTAAGTCTATACTCCAGCAACGTAGTGTTTGCAAGTTATAGAAGGCTAGTATAAATTGTGGAAGCTTCATCTTTAATTACGGTGTTCGTCGTAATGATCAGTGTTTATTTACGCTAACATTCGTTATGGGTGACCAAGGTTTTGTGTTAGCTTTAGATGAACAGCTAATCGCTACGCCACTTAATACAGATTTAATGCTTTCATCTATGATTACAGTTGGCAATTCTAATGGTCTTTGGTGTTTTGTCTATGGTTCTAATCTAATGACTGTTATTTGGAACCGACAATCAAAAAATCACTTGCAGTATTTGTCCCGGTTTACACGCATCAAATCGAACGTCAAAAGATTTGTTTTGGTTTTGCTGTCCGTCCGGACACTCTTGACCCGACGATCGTGAAGGTCTCCTATCCTGTTTTCGAAAGTGGTTTCTGGTATGTGTCTGTCTTTTCTTTGAACTCTTTATGGTGGACACGCCTTGAAAATTTCCACTCCCCTCGTGAAACAATCAAATTGAAACGTAAAACTCAGGCACTTGTGGGTCGTTTTATCTATTGGACTGGGATTGAAAAGTTAACTAATGAGGATGGTGTTATTTATAAGATTTATATGTTGATTTCTTTTGATTTGGTAACCAACCAATTTAAAGTTATAGACCTACCACAGATTTTAAAAATGAACTCCCGCCCATTCAATGTTTTCGATCTTGGAACCTCTCTAGTGATTTCGGGACGATCATTGGTGAAGATATTCCATTATTTTGCGGATGGTTGTTGGACGCCAATGGTTCTTCCATAACATCATTTAGAAGCCTATTCGCCATCCCTACCCTATATTCGGTTCGCTTGCTTGGGTTTACAAAGGATCAAGCTCCAATAGTGGAAGCGCATAACGCCAATCATTTGGGTCGATCGGTATTTGTGTACAACAAAGAAGTTGAATTATTTGTCCGCATGGGAATTTTAGGAGATGCGGATCTTTCTACATCGCCCATACAAAGAATCTCTTCTTTTGTTAAATCACCTGCACCATCTTTGTTTATAGTACGTTTTATTTTTAACTTACCGTTCTATTAATGTTTTATTTTAACTTACACCATTATATTCATGTTCAATGTGTTTGTTCGCGAAGGTTAGGATCATGCTTAATGGGAATGAAGTTTTGTGGTTTTAGTACGATGTATGTATGTGAAGGAAGCATGGAGTGGTTAGCTTTTTCTGCGTACTTGCTGAATTTTGTAAATCAAGTGGTTATATATTATGTAACCATTTCATAATTATGTAGTAATCGTAATATGTAGTAGGTTGTCTGTATGAAACGTTGTATGTCAACGTATTTACTATTTCCTATGTTCTTTAATCCCATTTTACATCTTTGTTTAATCTAGGGAACTAGCAGTTGTTTCCAATAAACAATGTGGCAACTAACTGTTCTACGTAGGGCAACTTCTTTTCCTTATTGACTAATTTTATAAACCAAGGAGTCCTTCTAGTTGTTACAATTTGTATTTTACAATCAACTAATAACTACCAACTAGTGAGTATGCACACTTAAACTTAACAGATTTACCATTCAACACTAGTACAATTTAACTAGCAGTTGTAAGTTTAATACTAGCAGCACTAAACCAATATGTCTCTATTCAGGCCCGAATAGTAAGACCAACACCTACACAAGGGCACCGAATGGTATCAAGAAGACCTACACACGCAGCAGTGAAACACGCCATACACAACAAGATTAACGACGGTGGCATCATTTCGTTGATGTGTTCTATCACAAGCAATGGTTAAAATAGCTAGCAAGAGTAACTCAGATAATCGGAAGTTGTAAGTATACAACCAATTTAGTTTTACTAGCGGTAGTAAAATAACTATAGCGGTAGTAAAATGACTAGCGCTTGTAAGTCTACAACCACTTCAGAGTAAAATTAACTATACTTTACTAGCGGTAGTAAAATTAACTATAGCGTAGTTATTTCAGTAAAATAACTAGCTTAGTTGTAAGTATACAACAAATTCATTTTCAATGTTTGGCGTTGCTTTCATGATTCAATGTTTTCAATTTTTACGTAGTTATTTCATTTGTTGTATCATTTAAATACATACCTAACATTGAACTTAGTTTGCAGACTCATTAAAAGGGCGTGGTCCATAAAGTGATATGCCTCAGGGCGCGCGGTCTATTTGACCCATTTTCCCAATATTAAATAGCCAAGTTGGAGGCAGTCAAATGGGTTTTGGCCATATTTTACGGACCAAATTTGAAAAGCTTGTATCTTGGGCGCGCGAATTAATGAACCAACCCAACAACCACATATAATGATCATAACACACCCTCGTTCTTCTGACCATCAATTGCAAATCAACAACCCTCATCCAAAGCCTCCTGTCGACAATTGAAAAAACCAAAAAAATTTCCTTGAAAACCATGTCGTTTCGAGCTAATGTTATCACCATTATGAGAGATTATATTAGCAACATGCCAGATACAGTGATCGGTAACATTTTGAATCGGTTGCCAATAACAGAAGCGGTGAGCACCTTTATTTTATCTACAAATTGGAGGTTTAAGTGGACCTTGCTCACCGAAGTCATAATTGATGAGGATTTCTTTTATTATTTAACATATAAGTTTGATGGGAGCCATGTTACTAGACTTTTAAATCATCTTACGGGTCCCATAAAAAAGTTTGTCTTCTCTGTAGATCCCAAACCGTTGTCTGGAATGGAAGACTTGAATTATGAAGAGATTCGTGATTGGCTTATGTTTTGGCACCGCAAGGAATTGAGGAGTCGATAGCTAGAAACGGTATGGACAACCGTTACATTGCCAACCGAACTTTACGGGCGTATTGAATTGAAACATCTTGAAATTCATTGTTGTGATTTTCCTAGTTTGGTGTTTTTCACTAGTTTTCCAAATTTATTGAGCTTAGAATTGTGTTTAGTCAAATTTCTTACCAGACAGTTTGGGATTTAATTGTTGGTTGTCCTTACTTGAGTCTCTTAGATTGGATGTTGAGATTACAAACGGATGAAACTATGGAATCTTGCAAGTCTTAGGAATTTGAAGCGCTTACATTTGTCATTCGGTATTTGAATGTTGTCATGACAATCATAGCATCTAATATCTTTCACCGACAAGACTTCCATCTCGAGACCCTTACATTAGATTTTGACTATTGCACGGTAAGACCGCTTTGAGATTTACACTTCTAATTTTACAATGTTAAATATATGTGTAATCAGAACGACATTTAATCTTTGAAAGTAACCCAAAACTCGACTGTTGTAGTTGATGCGTGATGGTAATTCCGTGATGAATGCCCTTTGCCGTTTGTATCCCTCGTTAATCGAATCTAAAAGGAGTTGATTTTGCGAGATCGTTATCGTGTCACTCATCGTCCAAATGGTTCGCGGATCTCCAAGCTTGAAAAGTCGGAAACCGAGTAAGTGTAATACTTTATTACTCTATTTCATACGTATCAAATAAACATCCATAAACCGCCATGTTTTTCTATCTCAATACTATTTGATTTTCCGTGTCGCACACACGCTTAGTGTTTTACCTTTGGAACAACCTTCATTTGATTTAGACACAACCACATTCGGTCATGGGCGATTCGATGGTGATTTTTCGATCATTTCCTAGATCACGTAATGAATTACACATAATAAATTTTATACTTGCTTGTTCCACGTCGTTAAAGAAAATGTATATCGTACGCCGATTTGATGGACGATGGTTATGATAATATCAAGATGAATTGGGAGTTCGCTAGGAAGCTGTTGAAACTCCCCCGATCTTCCGTCACAACCGTTGTAAAATTGTTCTAGTGGTTGTAGTTATATGTATGGTTTGAATACCCTGCGTCAATTAAATTTGTGTACACAAAGTTTGGTGTGTCTGTTTATCAAGGGTTTATGTAGTAATCGTAATATGTTGTAGGTTGTCGTCTGTATGAAACGTTGTATGTCAACGTATTTAGTATTTTCTCTGTTGCCATTATCCATTTTTATTTCATCTCGCCAACTAGCAGTTGTTTTGGCAACTAACTGTTGAACGTAGGGCAACTTCTATCACTAGCGATTGTTATAATAACTAGCAGTTGTGCGTATAATACTAGTTGTAAGTATGCAACCTATTCGCTTTACTAGCAGAGTCAAGATAATTAGCGATAGTAAAATTAACTAGCAGTTGTAATTTGGCAACCAATTCATTTTATAATTACAGATATTTAATTTAAGTAATCAAGCATAAAAGCATTGTACCATTTTTTGACGTTTAGAAAAGGCGCATAAACCTCAAAATAATCAACTCACTCTACACATGTAATAACATGAACCGTTATGTGCTTACGTCAAATTGATGACAAACTCACTCTACACATATAATCAACCAATTAGGAGCAACCAATTGTGTTGCTTTTTATAACAATTTTGGGGTATTTTTAAAATCCGTGACCTAACAAAAATAATGTAACATTTTTTTAATCTAACTAGTTACAATACATCGACATTTTCGTTTCATCAGTGTTCACTTGAATAGTATGTTTGAAAACAAATATTAATGTTAACAAATTAAATTCACACCAATAATTTATGGTCTATAAAAGACCTACAAATATTATTAATACACGAATACATTGAATAGTATTAGCGAGTAGAACCTTGGAGTGTATCGACTCTAGCCTAGACCTCCTTTTATAGTTAAGGAGTCCCTTACAATATACAGGATAATTATACTTAGCATACTTATCTAATACAAAACATCATACCCAAGAAATTCAAGAATGTTACATATTAAACCGACACAATCATACTAGCAGAGAAAACTACATTAGCAAAGTGGTTTGCTAAACTGTTTTATCCGCTACCGCAAGCTCGCTCATTTTACCTTGACCTCGCCTATCCAACCCGATCCGCCAGATTGATAGACGACACTTGCTTTCGGAAACGGGCACCAATCAACAGAGGACCTGCAGACCATAATTTTAAGCCTCTCTTTGCATATTTTATCACTCCTTCGACCCAATACCCATGATATACTTCCTTCTTCCGCTCGGGTAGAACGACGTTAAGTAATCGGTGAAATTTGAACATCCCAAATGGCTAATGAGAGTCTAATCGGTTTAAACTCCCACCTTTGGTACACCATATGGTGTGGGCATGCTTCCACAAACTTCAAAGGACATGGGTTTTGGGTGAAAGAATGTTGTGAATGGTCGCGGGATGTGTTATTAGTCGTCATGCTCGTCATTTTCAAACGACTAATTGTTTTTAGTAGTCATTTAAGAACATGTTTCGATTATGGCAAGAATCGCTTGGCGCTTATGTTTTTGTTTTGGGGGGTAAAGGTTTAGGCTATGTATGGGCTTTTTGGAGCCGACGGTGCTTGGGCAACGGGTTAACATTTTCAACTTCTCTTTGTTGTTTTTTGTTGGTGGAGGAATGGTTGTTTTTTATGTGTTTCCCTTTATATAAAGAGAGGATTTTACTGTTCTTGCACGCGGTATAATAATTTCCATTTACTGTTTTGTGGGTAGGCATGTTCCTAGGCTCCTACCCTTCTATTTTTCCTGCTGGATTTGTCCCAAAATTTCTAGGGAAGGAACGTGAATATTTTACTTGCAGATTTGTTCACCTTTTTTTTGGTATTTGGATAAGCATTATCCGTAATTACAAACCGTTTGAATTTATCGGTTTATTATCCTTTCAAAACAACTGTTAGCAGTTGTTAGTATTTTTGGAGGTATTTATCCCCAAATGTGCTATTCTAATCAGCAAACGCAACCATTATCGCCATCTACTATCTAGACACGAAACCATTTTTGACACTAAGAAAAGTCGCATAAACCTCAAAATAATCAACTCACTCTACACATCTAATAACCCACGCAAGCGTTATGTGCTTACGTCAAAGTGAAGATGTTGACATTTTACAATAACTTATGGTCTATAAAACACCGGATATAATATTAATACACTAATACTCGAATAGTATTAGCGATTACAACCTTCAAGTGTATCGACTCTAAATATGCCGAAAAGTTATATCAAACTCTAGCCCGAACGCCCTTTTATAAGCTAAGGAGTCCTTTAAAATATACAAGATAATTATACTTAGCATACTTATCTAATACAAAACATCCTACCCAAGAAATTCTAGAATGTTACATATTAAACCGACACAATGATACTAGCAAAGTGAAAAACTACATTAGCAGTGGTACGAGACTTAATTGTGAGTGTGAATTCCTTCTTTTTTGCTATCATTTTCTTGAAGGATTTTCCGTCGTTTGGTTCTCCTAGGGCGGCCGTATTTTCATATGGGATTCCCTGCAGAAGTTCAAGGCTTCTCAATGGGTTTCCCGTGTAAATCCGCCCTTATGCGCCCCTATGCGCCCCTATGCGCGGTACTGGAAGAGCTTTTAGTGGGGTTGCATTTCCAATCCGCGCAGATTTTATTTTAGAGCAATGGTAGAACCATAGATAATTCAGAAAAAATACATCCACACGCTGACGTGATAGGTTTGAATTGGAGTGAGGAGAGAGAACTATCATGAAACACACCAATCATCCCCTACACGATAGCATGGGATTTTTTTTTGAATTCTTTGTGGTTTGCTCTAAAATTTATCCCAGTGGCTGGAAGCTCGTCATTTTTACCTTTAATCCAGTCTATCCAACCCAATACGCCAGGATTAGTAGACATACACTTGCTTCGGGGGCCGGGATGCAATCAACAGAGGACTGAGACCAGAAATTTCAGCCATGTTGTTTGCCTCTCTTTGCACATTCTACCACTACTTCGACCCAATACCCATGATATACATCCTTCTTCCGCCGAAAAGCGAGGTTAAGAAAGAACTGCTTGAACTTTGGACATCCCAAATGGCTAATCGTAGTCTAATCGGTTTAAACTCCAACCTTTGGTACGCCATATGGTCGCCAGCTTCCACAAACCTCAAAGGACACGGGTTTTGGTTGAAGGAATGTTGTGAATGGTCGCGAGATTGGTCATTTTGTCGCTTTAGAAATGACAAATTGTTTTAGTAGTCATTTAAGAACATGTTTCGCTTGTCGCATCAACTGCTTTTGCGATTATGTTTTTGTTTTTGGGGTAAAGGTTTAGGCTATGTATGGGCTTATTGGAACCGACGGTGCATGGGCAACGGGTTGTTAACATCTTGAACTTTCTTTGGGGTTTTTGTTGGTGGATGAATGGTTGTTTTTTATGTGCTTTTAATTTATTTACCTCGCCTTTATAGCGAGGATTTTACCGTTTTGCACGCGGTATCATTAATTCCCATTTATTGTTTTGTGGGTAGGCACGTGCCTAGGCTCCTGGGCATCTATTTTTCCCTTTGGATTTGTCATAAAATTTCTAGGAAGGAAATTGAATATTTACTTGATTTTCTCTCTTTTTGGTATTTTGATAAGACTTATCCGTAATTACAAACCGCTTGAATTTATCGGTTTATTATCCTTTTGTACCGAAAGTTTGCTATGTCTCGTACATCCGTTGTTGGTTTTGAAAATGTTGCTTAAGCACGTTTGTCAAACTCAAGTAAATCATTCATATCCGCGCTTTAAATTTCACTTTAAAATTTGAACTTCAACTAGTCATTTGGAAAATGTAAACAAAGTTGATATTTGCATCGACACTAGCGGTGTTTGACCGACACTAGCAAATGGTTTGTTAAACCTAGCAGTGGTTGGGTATTAACATATGCATATAATTGATATCCGCGCTTTAAATTTCACTTTTAAAATTTGAACTTCAACTAGTCATTTGGAAAACAGAAAGAAAGTTGATATTTGCGTCGACACTAGCGGTGGTTTGAGCGACACTAGAAGTGGTTTGTTAAACTGTAGCAGTGGTTGCATATTAACATATGCATATAATTGAGAATTTGTTCAAACCATGTAGCCTCCTTTGGTTTTTCCAAAAACGCAACCATGTTGTGAGTTGCAGCAGAAGAGTTGGGCACCATTGATGTTTATTTCGAAATTGATTGCAACAGATTGTTAGGTGTTGCGAATTATGATGTGTGTGGGTCTAAACTATATTTTGCCCTAGCAGTTGTAACTATAATTGTTTTTTATCCCCAATTGAATCCAAATTAATCTTGTAGCAATTGTTAGTATTTTTGGGCGTATTTATCCCCAAATGTGCTATTCTAATCAAGAACGCAACTGCTATCGCCATCTTCTATCTAGACACGACACCATTTTTGACACTTAGAAAAGTCGCATAAACCTCAAAATAATCAACTCACTCTACACATCTAATAACCAAGCGTTATGTGCTTACGTCAAAGTGAAGATGTTGGCGTTTTACAATAACTTATGGTCTATAAAACACCTGGATATAATATTAATACACGAATACTCTGAATAGTATTAGCGATTACAACCTTCAAGTGTATCGACTCTAAATATGCCAAAAAGTTATATCAAACTCTAGCCTGGACCTCCTTTTATAAGCTAAGGAGTCCTTTACAATATACAAGATAATTATACTTAGCATACTTATCTAATACAAAACATCCTTTCCAAGAAATTCTAGAATGTTACATATTAAACCGACACAATGATACTAGCAGTGAAAAACTATATTAGCAGTGGTACGCGACTTAATTGTGATTGTGGATTCCTTCTTGTTTGCTATCATTTTCTTGAAGGATTTCCCGTCGTTTGGTTCTCCCGGGGTGGCCGTATTTTCTTATGAGATTCCCTGCAGAAGTTCGATAGGCTTCTCAACGGGTTTCCCGTGTAAATCCGCCCCTATGCGCGGTACTGGAAGAGCTTTTAGTGGGGTTGCTTTTCCAATCCGCTGATTTTATTTTAGAGCAATGGTAGAACCACAAATAATTTAGAAAAATACATCCACACACCGACGTGATAGGTTTGAATTGGAGTGAGGAGAAAAGCGTCACAAAATACACCAATCATCCCCTACACGATAGCATGTGATTTTTTTACGAGTTATTTATGTGGTTTGCTCTAAAATTAATCCCGATGTACGCCATAAGCTCGCTATTTTACCTTTAACCCGCCTATCCAACCCGATATGCCAGATTAGTAGACGACACTTGCTTGGGGCCGGGTTGCAATCAACAGAGGACGAAAAATTGTTTTAGTAGTCATTTAAGAACATGTTTCGCTTGTGGCAAAGAATCGCTTTGCGCTTATGTTTTTGTTTTGGGGTAAAGGTTTAGGCTATGTATGGGCTTTTGGAGCCGACGGTGCTTGGGCAATGGGTTAACATTTTCAACTTCTCTTTGTTGTTTTTGTTGGTGGAGGAATGGTTGTTTTTATGTGCTTCCTTAATTTAAAGCGATGATTTTACCGTTCTTGCACGCGGTATAATAATTTCCATTTATCGTTTTGTGGGTAGGCACGTGCCTAGGCTCCTCGGCATCTATTTTTCCGCTTTGGATTTGTCATAAAATTTCTAGGAAGGAACGTGAATATTTACTTGCGATTTTCTCTCCTTTTTGGTATTTGGATAAGACTTATCCGTAATTACAAACCGCTTGAATTTATCGGTTTATTATCATCCTTTTTTGTATCGAAAGTTTGCTATGTCTCAGACATCTGTTGTTGGTTTTGAAAATGTTGCTTAAGCACGCTTGACAAACCATGTAGCCTCCTTTGGTTTTTCCAAAACGCAACCATGTTGTGGTTTTTATCCCAATTTAATCAAAATTAATTTGTACTTTCAAAATAACTGCTTTAACTCTTGTAGCAGTTGGTAGTATTTTGGGCGATTTATCCCCAATTGTGCTATTCTAATGAGCAAACGCAACCGTTATCGTCATCTAGTATCTACACACGAAAATTCGACAATCAAGTTAAAGTTATTGGCCAATTTCCACCTTCCAATTTTCAACTGGGCAACTAAATGGCATCATTGGGCAATACTAGTTGTACGATCGGGCAACCATAATTCTTAACCATATGATCATAATGGATACACTTAACAAAGATAAACCTAACAACACTAAGTTTGGCATAGAAGCACTATCGCATGGTTGGCAAGATAAACTCATAATTATTTTCTACAAGAACAAACATTCATAATGTGGAACCATTCCTTGTGCACTAGCCCTTTTTCTATGATCTCGAACCTCTTTCGCCGTGATAGAAACACGCTTTGTTAACTTCCTTCTTTGAAAGGTGTTGCACTACCGCACCGCATGCATGCCGTCCTCTTCCCGCCATACCATGTTTTTGAAATAAAATTGTGACAAATGTCAGAGCTCGCACAATGTAGACGTCCATGGATCCATTCTCATCGCAAGGTCATACATTCGTCGAACGTCATTGTCGTGTGCAACAATGTTAAACCATCTTCTAGTGCATTATTTGGTGCAAGATAAAATAAAGCCCATTTTTCCCTCCAATATCATTCAAAACATGATCAAGCACCCTAGTAAATGCAACCCTTGTGGAGATAAAACACCGACATCAACAAGGAGACCGCCTACATAGCGGAGTGGTGAAATTCAAATTTCCATTGTGGTGCACTTTAAATATGACTTCTTTGGTTTCCGCCATGTCCTATAAAACATAAACCCTAATAACAATTTCAATAACTTTTAATTAAATAAATATTTAATAATAGAATATAAAATATAAAGATGCACATTTATTTATATTCATGTACTTTATAAATATATGAACGAATAAGGTAACAAAGTACATACGGGGGAGTACAAGTGGATTTGTTTATAAAAAAGAAGAAAAGGACAACGATTTTTTTATTCGGATTCTTCAATGAAAGTGTAAGCATCCGCAATGGCAACTTGGTGAAAGACTTTAACTTAGTGAAAGACTTTTTTACTATTCTAATAAGATATTCAAATGACTAGTTCCATTGTGGCAATAACTTTGAAGAAGACTTTTTACAAAAACACTAGTAAAGACTTCAAGTGTTTGAAGCTATTGTCAAAAGCTTTTGTATTTATAAAATTTCATTTTCACCCAAGATTAAATATGCAAATGCTTTTTGCAATGGAGTAGTTAGTTTTGCAAAAGCTTTTACCTCAACCATTTAATTGTGTTCAATGCATCAAGTCTTTTATGACTTGATGGATTGGTAATGCTCGAGGAATGTGTGGATGTTGATAGTTGAAGATTATTAATTTGATTTAAAAATACAAAACCATTTCCCAAAAGCAATCGACATCCTTACCAAGAACAGTGAAAAGTGAAAACAAAATAGCCAAATGCTAGAGACCTAGAGTTCACAAAAAGTCAAAAAGTAAAATGCAGAGGCCATCGATACTCTAACTCTTTGTGACCACAAAACCCATTTGCAAACACCAATTATTACAGCTTAGTTTGGATTCTTCACACTATACACCAATTCAAATTGTCAATAAATAATACAAATTGTCTACACAAAACTAAAAACCTTTTCATTTGTGAAATTTACCTTTCACTTCATCGTGATATTTTAGTAAATTGACATTTAGATCAATTAGATTATCAATCATCACAATCATTTACTTAAATGGCGTGTTCTTTGTGTCAAGATGGTACATGCACTCGAATTGTACTAATTTGCACGATTCTTTATTTAAAGACATGATAGACCGCTTCAAGAGAATGCTAATTGCTTGTGAGCCGGAAAGACTTTCCCAATAGAAGGAAATTTTAGAGAGAAACAAGAGCGATTGATAAGAGGAAGAGAATGATTGAACAACTTCCGAGTATGAAGATTTGAAAGCTGCTTCAAGAGGATCCAAGATGATAATGCTAATTTGGAAGCAACATGTGAAGAGGCGATAGGCGATTTTAAGATTTACAAAGATTATAATGTTGATGTCAAGCAAAGTATGAAGAGATGCAAACCGCTTTAAGAATTTGAAAGATCATAATGTCGTTGTCAAAGCTAAGTATCAAGAGATGGTTGAATGTGCCAAAATCTTATCAACAGACTAAAGAAGTTGCGGTGATGTCGATGATTTTAGGATTATGAATGTGTTTTGTATATGTTTAAGAATGTGCTATTTTGGACCGATTAGGTATGTAAGGTAATAAGTATTTATCTAATTAACAAGGTACTAGATTACTGCATCAAATTTTATGTTATGATTTTATGATATCATTTGTGAAAACATAAATAATCAAAATAATAGCCAATCTCGATATTCTTCACATGCGAATATACTCTAACTAGACTTAATTACAATACTAAACTCAATATTCCATTAGTTATTGATATTATTCACTAGGAAACATAAAATTTCCAAACCTCAAGAGTCAAGATGATTCTTTAAAGGTCGCAGTTGAAGAAAAGGAGAATGAAGGGTGCAGCAACCACTTCCAAAGATTGTCGCATCCATCGCTAGTATTGGAGTAACCCACCGTTATTATTAGACAAGTATCCGCCGATTCAGACGTTTCCACCGCCTAGGCAACCATTGCTACAATTATAACCACATCAATAACACTAACACCAAAACCAAAAAGGCTGACAATGAGATTGCCATACAATTGGTCAACCAAAAGCAATCTCACCCTATCCCTGCACCTAGACATATTGCTAAGACTCTAAACATTGGTGAACATGTGCAGAAAGATGTAGTTACTCAAACTGATATTGGAAAGGGTAAAGGATTGCGATCCAACTTTGGTGTTTCAAAGTACAGAGGATCAGATAGCTTTTGATGAAAAATTGCTAAAAGATTACATATGGAAGTAAATGCTAAAGAAATTGCTACGTAAAAGGAAAGGGCAAAGGTAAGAAGCCTCTAAACAAGTTGTAGAAGAGCGGTAAACGGAGCAGATGTATTTTACCCTACATAATTACGAAAACCAGTTCAGTTTACTCGTAATAATTAACTTAGGTTCATAGTCCTAAAAAGAGTCAACAAAAACCAAAAGTAATTCAGGCCATAAAAGGAATCTATACCAACGTCGTAAACAATTGCATAGATGATGCATATAAACCACTCCTTATAAGTCTACAAACTGGCACTAAACTATTTATTAAATCAAGTAATGTTACATACATAACTAACGACATCTAAGATACACATAAAAAAGAGCAATGGATTATAAAATGGAATTAACACCTATCTAACATAGGTATTCATCGAATAACAAAAACGATTTATTATAACACATAACCAATTGGAAATAATCATATGTAATAAACAACGAGAAGAATATTTACGTACTATATTTGGGAACATTTTTTTAAAACTTGATGAATCGAATGTGGTATTGCAATCAACACTGTACCTTTAAAGATGGTGACATAAGTGACGTTACAAGGAAGAAAGGGGGCTGACGAAGAAGACGGTTTGATTTGTGAAAATAGTACTGCGAGAAGCAAAAACAGAAAATACCGATAACTATTTATGGGTTAGTGACTTTTGGATTTTGAACTCTCTTAATTAATGGATACTGTACTCTTACACTTCAACTGTGTACTTTTTTGTCTAACGTAAAATGACGATAGAACCCTTTTTAAAATTATACGGTTGCCCAGCGACTTTTGGTTGCCCAAAAAACAATACCTTACACATACGGGACACTTGTCGCAATGTGGTTGAGTTGCCCAATGACTGCGGTTGCCCTCGATCTACTTTCAAATTTAAAATAAAAGTGGTCTATAAAGTGATATGCATCAGGGCGCGCGGTCTATTTGTGTCATTTTCCCATAACAAAATGTATTCTTATAATTTTACTTATGATAACTTTATATTTGTTATCAACAAAACAAAACGAGATCGCTAAATATAAACAAACGTTTTTACGATTTATTTGTATTAACAATCTCCCCCTTTTTGTTGATGACAAAACATAAAGTTATGGTGAGTAAAATTTAAGATTAGATGTATGTTTTGAAAGTGTATGTGAGTTTTACTTCTTCTCCCCCTTTTTGTTGAAACAAAAAGTGAGCCAAGTAAAGAAATAAATGGTGGAAAAAAAATCATCCACAAAGAACTAACTCCCCCTTGATGGTAGCTCCCCCTAGAATAGAGCGTCAAGTGAGAAAATATAATACCTACAAAAGAAATGTTAGTAATAACATGTAATATAATCTTGTATAAGACGAGAAACAAGATAGAGAGCCAAGGTACGTAAACAAAGCCTTGTAATAAAATATCAAAATATAGTGGTATATATGCTACATACCAATGTAAAACTAAGAACAAGAGTTTGTTCTTTAAAAGGACCCAAAAGAAAAAAATAGAGAAAATATTATTATCATTCCTTCCATGCTTGCATTGGAGTTTATTATGGAAGTTTTGGTAAGTGATAATGCTTATGTGATCAAGGATATGGTTGAGAATGAACCGCATTTCATCCCTTATTTCCATTGCGAGATCCCTAGTGGATTGGCAATGTTCGCAAAAGAGATAGTGAAGGAGGTGTGGGTGGATGTTCTCCAGGTAGGTTTGATTTTTGGAGTGCGAAATAGGTGGTGGAAATGTTGGTAAGTATGGATCAAAGTCCATGATGTTGGTGATTGGTGGAGGATAAGAGCCTAGATGTTCTTGTAAGGTGATGGGTGGTAGAGGTGGTGATGTTTCAAGCTCTTTGAAGAATGCATTTGGAGATGTTGGAGGTATTAAAAAGACTAGCTCTTTTGGGTTTATGTTTGAGACTAATTGGGTAGATTTTGATGGTTGGGATGGAGCGGATGGTGGACTAGATACGGGTAATGGAATTGTTTTCGGAGTCTTCAGGAGTTCCGCTAAGGTGATTTGAGTGTCAAGTTGAGACTCGGTTGGTGAATGTGGTGGTGAGTTTTTAGGAGATGATGAAAGTGCTACATTGTAGTGATTAGGTGGAGAATGAGTAGTTGGTGATGGGCTATTTGATAAGGGTTTAGCTAAGAAACAAGGCCGGATGCTAATCTGTGCGTTTTTCCTAGTTTTGAGTGGTGGTGGTATTACAGAAGGTGGTAGAATGAAGTTTTGGATTTCTTGAAAAGGGTTGTTTTCACTAGATAGTTCATCATTGTTTGAGGATCTTTTGGGTGATATGATGATGATTGTTTGTGAGGTTGAAAGTGATGGATATGCAAGCATTTTGGAACCTTATTTATAGAACAAATAATGCATTGCAATGAATGCTAAAACTAAAAGATGGACTATAATCTAATGATTAGATATGAATTTAAGATAAGTGGTCATGAGAGCACAAGTATTAAGTAACATATTCATTAGTGATAAAGATAAAATGTTGAAAGTTTGAAAGTTTCAAGCCAAAATAAGAAAAATATAAGATAAACATGGCTACTGTGACACGGTTCCCACGGATCCGATCCATCAGGGATCCGTCCGGCGTAAATGCTGGGATCTGTGGAACTGGTGTTCTCAGGCAGCAGAAAAATAGTGTTTTTGAAAATAATAGTGCCTAGTGTGTGCCTATATGGAAACCATATGGAGTTGCGGTTATCTCGACTCTTTAAGGAAAAAAAATAAACATGGAAGTGGAAAAATAGGTATGTATATATATGTACGTGAGATAACCCGGAGACTCCTTAATTGACTTTTGCGTGATTGAATGTACCCGGAAACACATATTAGTTATTTATTCCCTTTAGCATTCAAAATACATGAGATGCAATGAAAAAGATTTTTACTTTGTATTAATGACGGAAAAAAAATGTTTATCCTAGAAGTGAGAGTGATTTAAAGGAAAATTATACGGAGAAATATCTTTTAGAAAATATTTCAAAGAATTTCTTGTATAGAAATATCTTTAGTTTTGAAAATAAATCCCCATATTGTTAGTGAGTTGTGTGAAATAGAGATCCTAAACTCAGAGGAGAAGGTAAGACAAAAGTTTACGTACCTTGTAGAATGAAAGTATTTCAAGATGATTGTTCCATAAGACCAAGACCTAGACGAAGCAAGTTGAATTGCTCCCACTTCAACGGTTTGGTGAGGACGTCGGCTATGTTGTCTTCGGAGGACACTTTCTCAATCGAAATATTCCGTTTTTGAACATTGTCTCTTAATAAGTGATGACGAATTTCTATATGCTTGTACGAGAATGCAACACCGGATTTTTACTAAGATCTATAGCACCTTTGTTGTCGCATAAAATGGCAATGTCACTTAGATGGATGTCATAGTCAACTAACGCTTGTTTCATCCATAGTGCTTGTTGGCATGCTTTGCCGGCGAAGACATATTCGGCTTCGGTTGTTGAGATGGCTAATGCCATTTGCTTCTTTGAGAACCAAGATGTTAAACAACACCCCATGAAAGTGCAAACACCACTTGTACGTTTTTGGTCAACATAATCACCGCATGGCGTAATCTGCATACATGTAGTTTCTACCCCTCCCCTTGGGATACCAAAATCCCAATTGAGTTGTACCCTTAATATATCTAAATATTCTTTTGACGGCTTCTAGATGTGAAGTTTTAGGGTCTTCTTGAAACCTAGCACAAAGACATACACTAAACATGATATCCGACCGACTAGCCGTTAGGTAGAGAAGACTGCCAATCATGCCACGGTATTTGGTCTTATCAACGGATTCACCATCTTCATCTTTGGTGAGTTTGGTATTGGATGATATGTTTTTTAACGATTATGTTTTTTTTTTAATTTCATTAGTAAGTTCCACTTGGATGATTTTGTTGATGGTGAGACTTTCATTACTAAAGATACAAAGGAGTTAATTAATGATCTAGGCGTTCATAATTTTGTGGATGTTGGAGAAAGAGACATCCTTTTAGAGACATCCTTGGAGAAAGAGACATCCAATTGTATGCCTTTTAGAACTCATTACTAAAGATTCATATGACATGTGTCCGCAATAAGTATTATGAAGTTTTTTTAGTTTTTTCATTCAAGTATGTTTAGAACTTGAATCTGTTTATTTAATAATTATTATCTTAACATATGTGTATCGTGTTTCACATTCCTATCAATAAATCATAACGGTTTGTCATTTTGGAGCAACCATGTTTTACCAATCAATATCAATCGTTTATGTTAGAATTATTTGTGTTTAAAGCAGTTTAACCTGCACACACATGTAATTCTCATTTCCAATCTAAAAGAAAACCAAACCAATTCAACTGATATGATACAGTTAACATACTGAAAACAATAAACAGTCATAATCGTTGGTAAATTGGTGTATACAGACAGCAACGATTCGTACTGAAATAAAAACCAACCAAAAGATAGCGTACATAATTAAAGCATATATACTTAATACTACCATGTTTACGTACACTTGCACGTATGTGCATTCAGTATACCTAATAATAATTATCCAAACATATGTCTTAAGTACAAAACACAAAATATGATATTAATAGAATTTGTTTAAAACATGTCCAACCATGACCAGAAAATAAAGGACGTGCAAGTGAATGCTTAGCAAATATGGAATATGGGGAATTGAGTGTTTTGTCCCTCTTCCACATCCAAGTCTTCACCATTGGATATATACTTGAACCTAATCATCTTTGTGTATGGAAATCGACATATTGAGGCCAGCACCTTCCACTTCCTGTGCACATTCACATGATTGTTTCTTTCTGGAGTTTCGTGGTGAGGCTCCATACGCACTTTCATCTCATGTCAATATTCTTGGTGGATGATAAGCGCCTGATCATACATGTGCATGGGGTATGTCTTAAGGAACTTTGCAGGGATTGCCTATAAATTTGGATTTTGTAATTACTATTAACCAGTTGTTTGCAATCAACAAATTTGTACAAATAATACAATAAAGGAAACTTACCAATCTGTCCTTGCACTTAATTGTAGCATAGCTTTTGTAGAAGCTCCTATCATTTTCTCCGAAGTGATCCATGTGAAATGGCCAATAGTAAATGTGTTTCATTCTGTCGTCTTCTACACATCAGAAGTATTTATTTTATATGTTAACAATTTATGAAGTTAGACAGTCCTAATAAGTTATATTATGAAAATGCATAATAACAAGTAATAATAACACAAACTTAAAATACATACTCTGTTCATCCCACTCCAGCGGTAGTTGTTGCTTCCTTAATGTAGGTGCTCCTTTGTAAACAATATGTGTAATCATGCTCCCATCATTGTTAAAGGCATCTAGTCATAGTTGATTTTCCCTGTTCTTTGTTAAGACACACACAGTTCCGGCCTCCAGTCCGATATCCTCCACCATCGTGTTCCATGCATCACCAACAATCGATAAACATACGTGCCAGTATTGAGTAATACTGCTACACGTCTCACATGACACGGGTAATGTTCACCGTTTGCTATGATAGTAAGCTCATCGAGTTCCTGAAGTCATGGTAGTAGTTCGGCAGGAATTGACTGTAGGAATGTATACCATAACCATGTTATGCAATTTGTATATAAAACCTATACTATCAACTTGTGTATCTTTTATGAAACCACATTTTAAAATGTATTAGTATTGAATACATGTGGCAAACGAGGGTCTGGCAGAACATTAGTCTTCAACCTTGAGAAAGTAGATCTGTTTCCATCATAACCAGCTACTTCCTTGCCATTACGCAAACAACCAGTAACATAAAAACAATCCTCTCCTTCTTCTATGAAGTGCAGCAGGTGGACATCTTCACTTAAGTTGCGGTTGCAAAATGTGGTCCATTTAGGACCTGTTAAATACCAGAGTCCGTAGCGAGGCCTCACTAACTCCACCTTGAAACGTTATCCATTAGCAGATATGATGTATATCGTGGAGTTACCGTGGTACGCTTCTTCCTTGTACACTTCCGGTAGGATCTGCAACAAAACAAGTCCGAATATATTTAAATTGTTTACTAATAAAACACTCAATTATTTATTTGAATTTTGTGAAATCAATATGTTAAGTACCTGAAATTCTGAAAAGTGGTCCTCATCTTGAAGAATCACAAACTCGATACCCATTTTTCCATGCACAAAAAAAAATATTTTGTAAAAAGATTTTATATAGGTTTACATCAACAAGAACAGGGCATTGGCATTACACCACATCCAAAAAAGCGTCTTAACCATAGTTTGTTAAAAATACATTGACATATACTTTGATATTATAAATCTTTAAACATACAACTTAATTAAGTTAAAGATGTGTTCCGGTGATATCTACCTTGCTAACAACAATAAATGCAACCTTTTATCAAAGTGTATCGCAAAACCCTACTAATGAACTTCTTTATTAAGAAATCTTTTTTAACCCCTATTCTAACATGTAATCTGATCTTAAATTAGCTAACAAGATTACAAAGTACGTAAGTTAAATCATATTTCATGTCATATCATCCTTACTAACAACAAAACATGCAACCTTTTATCAAAGTCTATCGCAAAACCATGCTAATTAACAAAGGTATATCAATTTTGTTATATCCCTATTAACATAAGATAATATGAACTTCATTTACCTAACAACCTTACTACATACAAAGTACCTAAGTTAAATCATATTTGATGTCATATATTCCTTACTAACAACAATACATGCAACCTTTGATCAAAGTGTATCGCAAAACCATACTAACTAACAAAAGTATATGAGATTTGATATAGCCCTATTGTAACATATAATTTGATCTTCATTGACCTAACAACCTTAATACATACAAAGTAGCTAAGTTAAAGCATATTCGATGTCATATCGGACTTACTAACAACAACACATGCAACATTTGATCAAAGTCTATCGCAAAACCATAGTAACTAACAAATGTATATCAAAATTGTTATAGCCCTATTCTAACATATAATCTGATCTTCATTGTCCTAAAAACCTTAATACATAGAAACTACCTAAAGCTAAAGCATATTTGATGTCATATCTTCCTTACTAACAACAACACATGCAACCACAAATCAAATAATATTGGAAAACCTTCCCGATTACAAAATAAGTAACAAAAAATTGTAACCCTTATTCTATTCGATGAATGATCTTACTTAATTTAACAACCTTAAAAGATACAAATTACCTAACTTCAACCATATTGTTAGTGTAAATAACACCTTACTAATAACAACACATGCAACCTATGATCAGATTGTATGTGAATATACCTTTGTTTTGATCATTTATCACATGAAATCAAAGATTCAAAATGATGCTTACCTAAACAAATATTTACAACCACCATATTTGTTTGATCAAGTGTTTAGCAATCAAACCTTTTATTATTCATAAAAAAACTAAAATCTTACAGTGTAAACTCAGATCTTCAACTTTTTTTGATGACGTTAAGATGAATGATGATGTCAGAAGAATGATTACATTTCTGTTTGATAGCTTCAGTTGGAGTGAATGCACGTCTCGAGGTATGGTGGAAGGAACCAAGAAAATAGATTGTGTAGGTCCTTGATGAGGAGTTAGTAGAGTCAAAGATTTTTTTGTAGCAAATAGTGTAAAAGATTTTTTTTTTCCATAAAAGATTTCAATTTTAGGTACTTGGACTTAAATGTTTTTTTAGTATCATTAAATTTTTATATTGACATATTATCCAAAAATATAAATTTTTTGAATTGCATTTGGCTTTGCATGATATTAAGAAACTTAATTGTTAAAATAAATTATACCATATATATGTTACATTAATGTGCTAATTCCGCCTTTTTTTTTTTAATATATTAACACATCATTTGGATCGATCAAATACATCTTCACAAAACAACCAGTATCTTGACTTATCATCTCCATGAAAGAAACACAAGATAAAGAGAATAGTGGCACGTCGGTGCATCAAGGTATGGAGTTTATTAATTGTTTATAATTTTCTTTATTTGTTTTGTTTTTTATCATTAGAAAATTACATCTAATAGAGAGCTTTTTTTATATTTGATTGGAATATTGTTTATGTTTGAATTTACTTTCATATATAAAGCAATTGCACATGCGAATAACAACAAGAGGAAAGCTAAAGGAAATGATAAATTTGTTATCACCTCCTCATAGACATTCACATATTGGCTTAGACGACACACCTTTACTTGACATTTCCGTTAGAAAGGTTGGAAGAAAGGCTTCAACAGTTCCACACACAAAACGTGTGTTACTCTCTTAATGTCTACAATACAATACATATATTTTTTTTGGTTTTTGTTGTTATTCCAACTTTAAATTGTTTATATTTTATTTGATTTTCAGGTGTGCTTAATGATTCGCTAACTTCTAAAAAACTTGTTGGAAGACCATCGACAAGACAGGCGCTAAGAGAGATTAATACAAGTACATGTAGTATTTTGGTGGTTAATTACATTATATGTATAGTGTTTAAAATTTATATTCAGTATTTGTTACCATTAGGTAATGCACTTTACCATCTTACTAATCATGTCCGAGTAACTCAAGAAAATTATAATATAGGTACTCAATCGAATATGATAGTAACTGATGAGCCTTTAGTGGATTTATCCATTAAGAAGGCTGGAAGAAAGGCTTCAAGACCTCCAATTACAGAAATTTCAGAGAGTTTGTTCCTAACTTAATATCTACAATAATAACCTAAGTATTATTAATAAATTTATTTATTTTTTATACAAGTACGTTTCATAGTGTCGTGGTTAATTACATCATGTTTTTTTAAAAATTCATATTCAAGATTTTTTACCATTACGTAATGCACTTTAACATGTTACTCATCATGTCCAATTAACTAAACATCATTAAAATCTAGGTACTCACTCGAATATGACAGTAACTGATGCGCCTTTAGTGGATTTATCCATTAAGAAGGCTGGAAGAAAGGCTTCAAGACCTCCACTTACTGAAATTTCAGACAGTTTGTTCCTAACTTAATATCTACAATAATAACCTCAATATTACTGATAAATTTATTTACTTTTTAGTTTATGTCAAAGAACAATATAGTTATTGTTAATAAAGGTGTTCGACCGAGGGGACGTCCGCGTAAAAGCGACAATTCAACAAGTAATTCAGAATGTTAACAAATTTATCAATTGTTTGTTATTGTGTTATTCGGAATTTAGCATTATCTTTTTTCACTTAGATACCCCAAGTAACGATGTTACTCTTGTTGGCTCAATTCCAAATGATACTATACGTAATGTTTCTCTTCAAGGTAGTGGTATTACCGAACCGACATCAAAAGGTATTTATCTTTTCATCATAAATATGATGCACTGATCAGAATATTTAAAAATGATACGTCCATATATAAAGATATCGATAAATAATTTCATTTTTTTATAGGTACATTCATACGAAACAACAATGGCTCAAGGTTTCAAAACCAGACGCCGGTGAAATTCAATTTAGGTACATAGTTGCATTATTAACTTATCATTTATCCGTTAATGTATTTATATATATCACACTTGATTAATACGTTCGGATAGAATCACAATGGTGTAATATAATGTGTGACACGATCCACATCTTCTAAACGCGATAGACTATCGAATGGCCAATCTTCTTTACTAACATCTCAACTTCATAAGCTTAAAGGAAAAATGGTCACAAGGCAATCTGCAAGGCGTATAAACTTCAACCAAACTGATCCTATATTCAATAAAACTGTCAAGAGACATTCATTTGTTGGAATCTCTAATGGTAAGTGCTTAAAAAACAACAATGCGCAAAATATGAACCATTCATGCCTTTTAAAGCACGTAATTTGTCTAGTAAATATATGAAATCACTAATATGTCATAAATGTATTGACGTGTATCAGATTATATTGCTCATGGTGATCCAAGATTTGAATGCGAATCTTGTGGTGCGATGCTTTGGCATGCTAAGGCGATAAGAGGCACGGGAACTGGCAGCTCACAGTCTTATTCACTGTGTTGTGGTAAAGGTAAGGTTATGTTGGGCACTGAACTTAAACAGCCACCTAAACTGCTAAAGGAGCTTATTATGAATGAACACCCTAAGAGCGCGACATTCATAGATAATATAAGGCGGTATAATTCAATGTTTGCATTCACTTCCATTGGTGCCCAACAAGACCACTCTGTTAATGCCGGACTTGGTCCATATTGCTATCACATACATTGCGAGAATTACCACTTAGCAGGTAGTTTATTGCCAAAGACTGGAAGGCCACCTAAATTTTCTCAGCTTTATATAGTTAATACTGACTATGAGATAAGGAACAGAATGAACGCTGTCAGGTTTGATTCTTTATCCAACTACATTATGTTTTTACACATTAACACAAAACAATCTATATCCTTATTTATCCTTATTACCTTTGTAAATATTGAAATTTAATCTTGCAGCAATGAACATATGACGCCTTCCAAAAACAAGACTTAGACTACGAGCTATTTAAGGAGATACGCGACATGCTTGATGAAATTAATCCATTGGTTCGGGATCTTCGCACGGGTGAACGTATGAGATCTTCTAATGATAATAAATATTGTCTTAAGCTTATTGGTACAAGGCAGCGAGATGGTAGACACTATAATCTACCTACTGCATCCGAAGTGGCTGCTTTAATTGTAGGAGATTTTGACCAAACCAAACACAAGAGAGATATTATTCTCCATCAACAAGATGGCGACCTTCAAAGAATCAGTGAATTGCACCCCTCTTATCTCGCATTGCAATACCCTTTGTTCTTTCCTTATGCTGAGGATGATTATCGCACTAATATATTTCATGAAGGCGTAACTGATTACGATGAAACAAACAAAGGAACACGCGTAACAATGAGAGACTAGTTCGCATACCGTGTACAAGAAATGCGAAATGAATTCTCCATGATGCTAAATGGAAGAAGGCTATTTCAGCAATTTTTGGTAGATGGATACACAATGGTTGAATAAGAAAGAATGAGGTTTAATCGCAAGCAGCAGAAAGAGCTTAGAAGTGAAACATATTCTAAGCTGGCAAAATTGGCAGCGGATGCGATTCTGGAGTACAGCTACGTGGCAAAAAGGTTGTGTTGTCGTCATCATTTACGGGTAGTCCAAGGTATATGATGTAGAACTATTTAAATGCAATGACAATTTGCAAGTTCTATGGTTATCCGGACCTATTCATAACATTTTCATGTAACCCAAATTGGACTGAGATATCACGTTTTATGGCCGATAGAGGATTGAAATATGAGGATCGACCCGATGTAATTACACGAGTCTTTAAAATTAAGCTTGATAGCCTTATGAATGATCTAAAGGATCGACGTACATTTGGACGTGTCAAAGGAGGTAATGTCACTAACATTTTTGACTAATATTCTTTTAACAATCATGGTGTACATTTTGTTAATTTATTCCTTGATTTTCTCATTTGATTATATGTTTTACAACTGTTTACACCATTGAGTTTCAAAAAAGAGGCCTTCCTCCTTGTCACATATTGCTATGGCTTGAAACTGAAGATAAGATAACCACAACAGCAAATATTGATAAGTATATATCCGTTGAAATACCGAATAAGGAGGAGGACCCTGAATTGTACCAAATCGTTACAGATCACATGATGCACGGCCCATGAGGTCATGATAATCCAAGCTGTCCGTGCACGGTTGATTTTAAATGTACCAAGAATTTTCCAAAACCATTTAACAAAACCACGGTCATTGATGACAATGGTTATGGAATTTATAGGAGGCGGAATGATGGCACTACTATAAAGAAAAATGGAACAGATTTGCACAGCGGTTTTGTAGTTCCTTACAACCCCGGTTTGCTCAGGCGATATCAGTCACATATAAATGTTGAATGGTGCAACCAGGTTGGTTCCATTAAGTATTTGTTCAAATACACAAACAAGGGATCGGATAGGATTACTGTTAGCTTAGATGGCGAAGAGGTCGACGAGATTAAGGATTTATATGATTGTAGATATCTTTCGGCTTGTGAAGCAGCATGACATATATTCAAATTTGATATACACTATAGGACTCCGAGTGTTGAAGGTTTGCCATTTCATTTGCAGGATGAATAATCAGTTGTGTTTGATGCAACTGAAAGCATTGATTACACCCTTGAAAAGTCATTTGTAAACGAGACTAAATTTGTTCAGTGGATGGAACTAAACAAGACAGATACATTTGCTCAGAAGTTGCTTTATGTCGTGATACCTAAATTTTATGTTTGGAATCCTCAAAAAAGGATTTGGACACCGAGACAAAGAGGTGAGAGTTTGGGCCGTATTCATCATGTTCCACCTTCATGGGGTGAGATGTTTTACTTACGTGTATTGCTAAACAAGGTGAGAGGTCCGCAAAAATGGGAAGACCTAAGGAAATTTGACGATGTTGTGTATCCTACTTACAGAGATGCTTGCTATGTGCGTGGGCTTTTGCAGGATGATAAGGAGTATATTGATGGATTACTCGAAGCGAGTCACTGGGGTATGGGTGACTATTTGAGGTCATTCTTTGTGATGTTTGTTGGATCGATATACTTTAATCAAACTAACTTTAACTAGCTTGTTAAGGTTTAATAACCTCGGATAAATCCTAAGTTATTAACAAAGAAACACTGAGCAATCTTTATCAAGTACGCGGAATTTACTTAATAAAGCTAAGAAGAATAACTTTTATTATAAACTCTAAATCTGCTTATTATGCGATACTCTAATACAACTTTAAGATAATCGAACTTTTCTCTAAAACACTAATTGTAAACTCTAAAACTCTTTTTTTGGAATCGCACTCTAATACCAATCTAGAAGTCCTTTTATAGGCTCAAGGATATCCTAGTCGGTTTACAATTTGTAACCTTGTACGACAAGTAATCTAAACATAGAATACAATTCTTTCCATAAACGAATATAACAGTTCTTTTGTTCTTGCAAGATTGACTTCATAGTGCAAGATTTTGACTTTGTCTTTAGCAAGACTTTGACTCGTTGACTTCTTCTAGTACTTTGCGCTTACGACTTTCATATTGATTTCACGAATCCAACACACGCTGTTTACTCACACAAGCTAGCCACTTGTGAATGACTAACCGTAAGAAACTTAAAACGGCTCGGACACCGATTCTTTGATAATGAAGGCTTAAGGGTTATGTGTGGATAAAACCTCAATATCGATATCAAAAATAAACACGAAGATAGATTTAAATTCCTTTAGGAAAAAGAATAATAAATCAAATCCCGTGTGTGATCGTGTGTACGGATTAGACAACCCGAATCGTTTCCCAACGAGGCGTGAATTGCCAACGTCGTTCTTGGTTTGGAATTTAATGCTCGATGTTTTGATTTGTTTGATTTTGATTATTAAACTACGGGAATGGGGAAAGTAATTAAGGGAATCTATTCTACGGGAAATCCTAAGTGCAAATTAACTAAAACGTAATTAATAAAACGTAATTAAAATGCAAATACGTCTAAATTATAACCTAAAAATGCCTAAAATGACTTTTACTCTAGAAATGTAATGTAAAAACTAATTATGAATTAAAACTATTTTTTTTGGATTTTTCTGGATTTTATTTAAATTAAAAACTAATTTTTAACTTTAAAAATAAGACTAAATAACTAAAAATTATAAAAACAAAGGGGAAAATTATGGAATTACTTTTCAAAAATCTAAAATATCACAAAAGACTTTTCAAAACTATTTTTGTAATTTTCTGATTAATTTCCTATTTTCTATGAATTTAATACTATTTAAATCTAATTTAAATTATGAAAAATACCAAATAAAAGAGGAAAAATATTTTTTATGCTTTTTATATTTAACTTAATCTATTAAACTTGAAAAATTAATTTTTGGAACTTTTTCTTAATTATTTGCAATAAAAGCTATTTAAAAAGGATTAAAAACTATTTTTAATAAAGAAAAATACCAAACAATGACCAAAAATTATGAAAAATTCAGGGTAATTCAAAAATGTTATTCTGGTTCTATGAAAAATATCAAACATGATGCTTATGTATGAGAAATAGAGGCTGCAGTGTTAACTTTGAGAAAATAAGCACTTGAAAATAAGCTATTAAGCACAATGAACTACCAAACTGCTACAGAAGCTAGATAATATCATAACTACTCTAAAGCAACTAATAACAGCTACTCCTAAGATCTAATCAGTGATCTATCAATGATTAAGCTAAATGACCACTTGAGCAAATAAGCAATTTGACCCCTACTTTCTAGCTGATGCAACTGCTTATTTAATAAGCTAAAGAGAAAACTAAAAGTGGAGATCTCAAGACCACCAACCATAGATCATATGTCCAAATTTACAGCTAATGAGGACTTAAGGTGAAGAAGCTATAGATCAAAACAAAAGTGGCTAAATTGTGACAGTGGGCTGCATATCCAGAATCAGTAAACAGGTATCTACTTTAAGCTACTCTATAAGCTAATCAGAGAAGCTTTAGTGAAAAACAGAAATGCAGTCCTCAAGACCACCTAGCAGAATATGATTGAGCCAAATATGAGACTATGACAAACTGAAATAAAGACTGTGCATGTGCTGCAAGATCTGCACAAATCTGACTTATGACCTGGTTTTGACTTTTAAAACAGATATGAAGTTTGACCAAAATGAGATTTAGAAGCAAATTTTGGGCTGATTGAGATGAAATAAGATGTGATGAAACTTTAGCAAGCTACTTCTACTGATTTTAAACCTATATGCAATGATTCAGTACCTTGATTCCAACAGTATGCTCACAAGATCAATTACAAAATAAATTTGACTTATGATGAAAACAAGCACCAAACAAGGACAGATATGACTGCTACTAACTATAACAAACCTCAAGCAACTGATTTAATCCACTATATAAACCTCTAGCAACTGATTATCAAGCAATCCAAACACCCCTTTAATATCCTAATCTACACTTTTTAATAAAAACTTGATGAGAATCTTACTAAAACTGAATTAAAAACTTATATAAACATGAAACTCATCATTTTAACAAACTAAAACCAGAAATTAACATAAAATAGATTGACTTTTGATCTTTGACTTTTCTTTGACTTTATTGAAAAACTGAAATTTAGAACAAGATTTGAGAAACTTCAAAATCACAGAAGCTTAGATAAGCTTCTGTGAGTCTTAACAACTAACAACACAAGCTTTTAAATCAGATTAACAATCAAGATAGCAATGGCAGAAATTCATGTAACAACTGAAAAGTAAACTTGCATTAATCAAAAGAGTGCTCACAACTTGAAAATGAAATTACAACTACTATAAGATTAAAGAGTAATGACAGAAATGAAATGGTCAAAAATTCTCTAAAGCTTAAGAGATTGGACGAAAAACAATGTGAGCCAAGAGGTCTTTAAATAGCCTTGAGCAGGTCTTGGATCATTGGAAGAGCCTAGAAGGCTAATCACAGCCACAAATTCATTGCATTGTCATATCAACCAATCACTGAGCACCAATTCATCCATTTGAGGTGTCACGGCCAATGAGAGTGCTTGGATTGGCCACGTGGCAACCTTATCTGACACATCAGAGGTTCTAGGAGCTAGGATAGATGCTAAGTACTATGTGGTGTGTTTGGGTGTAGGTAAATGGTGTGTAACAGGTGTGTTTGGGAGGAAGGAGGACAGGGGAGTAATAAGGGCGCGTTTGGTTATTTTATTATAACTCAAAATGTTTGACCGGGTATGATGGCTTTGACTTGGGTAAAAGTCGGGTAATGGTAGTTCGGGTTAGGATATATTAGGTGGTCGGGTTTTGTTTATTAGACGGGTAGAGGGTTTTGTGGTTGGGCCGGATCATGTGTTTAAATATTGGGCCAAGGGTTTTAATAGTATAAGATTTGGACTAGTGTAACAATTTAAGCTTACAAGGGACCAAAGGTGTAAATTGTGAAAGTATAAGGGTGAAAATGGGTAAATGGGAAAGTGAAAGGTTTATTGTGAAAACTTCCAAGTCAAGCCCCGAACTCCGTAATTTGATCTTTTGAGCATCAAAATCCCTGAAATAGCATCCCGGCATTGGCTTTTGCACTTTTCTTTCTCTCGTGCCCAGTTTTCTTCGGTTTTGGCTTCTTTTTGTGTGTTTTTACATATCCGTACCTGCACAAGCACAAACTCAAGAAAACCATAAATATTAGCAATAAACGGCTCTTTCTTGGTTATTTTGGGTCAGTTTTGATATAGAAAAGGTATGTGTTTTAGCACATACCACATATCTTCAGCACTTTCATATCCCAACAATCCTCCCCTAACTTGAATTCTACTTGCTTGACTTCAAGTTTCTTTGTGAATATATCTTTAACAGCTTCATCTTTACAAACGGATTGTTTCTTAGTCTTTAGATTGTATCTCTGTAATATCTGTGCTTGTCAAAGTATCTCTTAGAATTGTTCTTTTCAAGAAAGATCCAAAGAAGCTCCATCTTTTCAAAGAACACAAAGAACATATGACAAATTGTACATTAAATCGGTTTAAGTTGCATACTATTCTCATCACTTCCAAGTGAATCATTGAAAATTTAATGGATTTAGATCTCTTTACCAAAGCCATTATCTCTCGAGTAGCCAAATGTTTTGGTGTGTAAGACCATGGTACATTGATAACCATATGATTTTAGCAAACCACCGCCTATCAATGATTTGATTTGTCTTTACCAAAAGTCGCACCTTCTCGGACTAGTTAGTTCTTCTATCTAATGGTGAACTAATTACCAATAATGGTTTTTCCACGCCTTTACCACAAGCCATTTTCTTGTGGGCTAGCCAACTCTTCACATTACCGATATGGTGAGTTGATTACCATCCAACTTATTAGCAAGTTGTCAACTAAAACGGATTTGATATATCTTTACCGAGCCGCTTGCTCATGGATTAGTCAATCCTTTTGTAACCATGGCGGATTGATAACCTATTGATGTTATCATCACAAAACCATTTATTCAACCTTTATTTCAAAATATTTATTAAATAACAAAAGGTTTCTTCTAAAATTCATTTAATCGGTTTATTTCGCAAACAAGACTTTGATGAAAGTATTGTTTGATCGCAAGACTTTGAATAAAAGTACCGATATATCAAAAGTATTTATTCAAATAAAGTTCATACCGCTTATTGATCATCTTCAAGAATGGTAGTCCGGTTTATAAACAAGTTGATAACCATGCAGCTTCATTATCCTCTTCTACTTCCAATCCATGTTCTAACATTCTTCTCATGAGATCAACTGTGAGAGGATATCTTCTTTCTCGCAAACATGTGTATCATTGTTCCATTTTCCGACTCTAAAACATGAACTCCGATTCTTCAAAGAATCTCCAAGAAACAATTTCCAACTTTCTTGATTCTTCCAAATATCATCGGTCTTTGTTAGGAATTAGAAATTCCGGATTAAAGAGTCGGTCACCTCAAGTATATGTAATCGTTAGAAAGCTCGTAGTCGTAGTTCTTTAAGTTAAGTAGTTATTTAGGTAAGTAACACCGTGGAGGACTGGACGGTCTTTACCCACCGTATGCCCGATCCACACCCGTAGTGTGGCGAATTATGTAAGACTATAAATACTCTCTACCTTCCAAGGTAGAGTTGGAGCTCATAATAATATCTTTCACTTTCTCTCACTAAGTTCCCTAAACCTCTAACTTTCTCTCTAGAATTCCATCTTATTCGCCACCTTGTGTTATGGTTTGATGTGTATGTGAAAAGTTATATCTTACAATTGGTATCAAGAGCCATGGTTAGATCATATCTTGCACATCTTTGGATTTATAGTGGTTTTAGGTGGTTTTGAGTTTGAAAAGTTTAGTGGTTTTTGCATCATTTGGTTGATTTCTTGTGTTAAAGTTTGAATTTTGTTGGTACTTTTGTGTTTAGAATCATCAAAAGTGTTTAGGTTTTCATTTGGTAAGCTTGAATCATCTTGGTTGGGTTGTTTTGGATTGAAAAGTGGTGTTTATATGGTTTTCATGGTAGCGAGTTAGCTCACGGATAACATTTCTTCATAGCGACTTACAGTGTTAAAAGTTAGCGAGTTAGTGCTAGCGAGTTAAAGGACAAGTAGTGGAATCTCCACTAAGGTTAGCGACTTGTGGTAGCGAATTAGTCCGAGCGAGTTGCTCTTTAGCGACTTGCATATCTAGCGACTTGTGTAGCTAATTCATCGCACAAATTTGGCTAGCGACTTAGTCTATAGCGAGTTACTACTTAGCGACTTGCTCTTCCTTGGCGACTTGGGATTCTAGCGAATTAGACGTGTAGCGAGTTAAGGGTTAGCGACTTAGTGCATTATTTTTAGTGCATTATTTGGCAGCTTAATTAGCACTTTATCATCTAGCAACTTGAGTGATTGTTTACGTTTTCTCTTGATTTAGTAAAATCCCGTGAAAGAATCTATTTCCCGTTTAATCATAGAGTTATAAAATCCGTATAACTGTTAACATGTCTACCAACATTCCCAATCGCTCCCATCGTTATCTCCATCATGTCGAGGATGTTCAAGCAACCTGGCTCGGATACTCGCCCACCAATGCTTGACAGAATCGACTACGATTCTTGGGCTCAACGAATCGATTGTATTGTCTTGGAAAGGAAAATGGTGTAAACATTCTCAAATCTATTGATGAAGGACCATATCGAGTTGAAACGACTAGAGACATACTTGATACTAATGAAGATGGTACTCTGCTCACGGAATGGATGGACCTAAGATGTACAATGAGCTTGATAATGAGGAGAAAAGAGATTCGATGCGATATCGTGGCTTCAAACATTGTTCTTCAAGGTCTTCCTAAAGACATCTACAAGTCGATCAATCATAACACCGATGCAAAGGTCGTTTGGGATAACGTTAAGATGCTTCTCTCGTGTTCGTAATTAACTATGGAAGATGGGAATCCCAACTCTATGATGAATTTGAGCACTTCAAGATGAAACCAGATGAGAGTGTCTATGAGTACTATGTGAGATTTCATAAGTTAGTGAATGACATGAGGAACATCAAGATGACTATGCCTAACATTCGGTTGAACTCTAAGTTTGTGAACAACATGAATCCCGAATGGCACAAGTTTGTCACATCCGTGAAACTCACTAAAGGATTGAAGCATACAAACTATGAGCAACTCTATGCCTTCCTCCTTCGTAATGAAAGACATGCTATGTTTGAAAAGTTGATACTCAATCGCTCAAAACCAACCTGTGGTGAGACAAGTTCGCCTAATGACTCAACAAACTTTCTACTCAAACATTGGAATCACAACCAAAGCATCACAAGTCATTCCCTTGGGTAATGGTAATCACAAACTCATCCCCGACCCTCGCTCAAACAAGCCGATGCCGATGCACGCGTGGATAACATCGTTAATCAACTAGCTCTACTCATTAGTCAAAACATGAACTCTCTCCCACAAACCAACAACAACTCACGAACCGCATCTAACCCACATAATCAAGCCACCGTTAAAGATGGAAGGATCGTGGTGCAACCAGATTCAGAAAGACAAGATGATCGTGGGAGAGGTGGAGCAGGAGAGGTTATGTTGGAAACCGTAATCGAGGAAGAAATGGTAACCAAGGTCAAGCTAAGCCAATCAAATGCTTTAACTGTGGTGGTGAGGACACTTTGTAAGGAACCGCACATCTCCAAAGCGCCCACAAAATGCCGAATACTTCGTAGATAAGATGTTGCCGCTCAAGCTCGTGACAATGGTGCTACTTTGAATGAAGAGGAATCACTGCTTTTGTCAAGGCAATGCCAAGACCTATGATGCGTATGTAGATGAGCAGCCCATTCGTGAGATAGGTCACAATCATCAAAATGCCTTTCAAGTCGGTGATCGCGATGCTTACGACTGATGTGGATGATGGACCCATCGCACACACAATATTTATGGCTAGCATCTCTCCCATGGTGTCTCCCAAGGTCACTTCTTCACCACAAGTGGCCCATCAAAGGACAAACTCATCTCGAGGTATTAAAGCTATATGATGATGTCGATGTGCAACAGATGCATGACAAAGTACAACCAACCGAAACTTTTGAATCAAATATTGAAAATACGGGTAATATCAATATTGTCCCATATGATCAATACGAGAAACAAAGTGAAAGTGAAGTTGTACCTAGTGATGCATCTTCCGCATCAACAATGACTATGTTTTTGATGAATTCACCGCATGTGCTCCTCGATGATTCCATTATCTCTCGAACTAAATGCCTATAAGGAACGTGTTGCCATTTATGAACAACGTGCAAAATTTGAGTTGACCACTCGTGAGCAGTGAAATGGATGACCAAGTACGACAAAGAATTAGAAAAGTAATTTTAGAAGAAGTATTGAAACAAGAATTAAATTCTTTGCAAGAAAACTTTCTAAAACAACTAAGCAAAAACAAGAACTTCAAGAAAACGTGAAAATGCTTAAGCAAGAATTTAATGCAAAAGAATCAAAGCTCTTGAGAGATTTTTCTAATCAAAACTTTGAAAACAAACTTGAAAACAAGTTGTACATACAAGGAAACACCATTCAGACTGCTCACATGGTCACCAAACATCGAGTCTTAAGCGATAAGCATAGCATTCCCCTTGTTGAGGAACCAAATCCAGAGGTAATCAAAAGGGCTAGAAATGCTCATAAGGTGATTTATGACGGTAATGAAATTCTTAAGCCTAGGCAGAAACCTAGTTGCGTTGAGTGCACTGAGGAAGATAAGAAATCAGATGAAGTCACTAGGGAAAGGATGAACAAAAAACTAGATGACCCCAAATGCAAAGAGAAGAACATAAATATCACTCCTCATGATTATAAGAAGGAAAACTGGATTGCATTAAACAAGTTTAAGCCTCGACTTTGTTGACTCCGAACAAGTCTTCGGAAAATGGATTTAGATAAGCGTAAAGTCGAAAATATTGTAGAAACAAATCCTCCCTTTGAAAATGCCTAAAGCTACCGTGTATCCTCCCAACACACCAATGCATCTTGTTCCTAGAACAATTGCCACTAAAAGCAATATCTTAATTAGCCAATACGTTATTTTTCAACTATTTGTTGATTTTGAGAAAACTTGCAAGAAAAGGATCACACCCACCGGCATTATCAAGGAGAAAGGGTTTTGAACAAATGAAAGAATGTTATTTAACCGAGGTCATGCCCTTCTTTAAACTTTTAAAGGAACACTTTGAGAGTCTTAAAAGGGATTGAAACCGACATTAAGGAATGGAAAAGGAATTTGATGCAATAATAGTTGAAATTAGTGATTATGAGCGTGCATTAAAATATAATGAGATCGAGAGGAAGAACTCGCATACATTGAATGAGAATCTTATTATCGAATGTGTTGCTCAAGATGTCTTTTCATCGCTTCAAATTGCTCTATTAATGCTTCCAAATTTCATGAACTATCATGGCCCGAAAGTCTCCCATGATCGTGTCATTGAGCTTGAAAAACTAATTCTAAACTTAATGAGAAAATTGAACCGATGATCATGACAATTTGGTTAAACATTTTTCTAAACTAGAAGTTGAGTATTTTAATCTACAACTAAAATATCAACATCTCAAAGAAAATGTCAAAACTTCAAATTTCAAGACATCTTCGATGTTCCGAGTTTGATGCGCTTTTCAAATAAACAAACGAGATGAACAGATTCATGCTCGATGTAACACGATCGAAAGTTGAAAGTCCAAATCTCTCAATTAAAGGGTCAAACGAACAATATGACAGGTTCCCAAATGCCTCCTTCTCTAGATTCTCAGAATTCTCAAACGTTTCATCTTCAAAACCTAGTAAATGCTTTACAAAAGGAAAACGAAAGTTTCCTAGAAGAGAATGAAAAGGTTAAACGTCATTTCAATGAGTTGTTTGAATCAATTAAAGTCACTCGTAACAAACACAACGAACAAATAACTTCATTGCAAAAGGAAATTGAGAATCTGAAGAGTCAGGTAAAAGGGAAAATGCCAATGATCAATGCGGAGAATGTTGTATCTAAGGTTCACTCTGGTAATAAATCTACTTTATCTCGTGACATATGTCCCCTCACCTAAGGAACAACAAACTTGCCATTCAAACATATTTCTCATCCCTTAAGGATTGCTTAGAATGCTGCGTGAGATTGTCGAAGAGGATAAGCTAGAGAAACCTCATGATAATGCAATTGGACATGCATGCTTATATGCCAAACGATCTCAAGAAATCTTAGAATGTTTGATCACTATATGCCCAAAGTCATTAGGTGAGAGAGTTAACCCTTGATTCCATGCTCAATGCCTAAGGCCAAACATGACATGCACTCGATTCCCAATGGTTTGAATGTGAGGAGTAGTGCACCGGTGAGTAGTTCGATTTTAGATCCATCAATACTAGGAAAGTGAACTCAAATGTGCCTTCTAGGAGTACTAATCTCAAGACTCTAATGTTAAGAAAGTGAACCTTAGTGTACCGCATGTAGTTCGGATCCCAAAGACATCTAAACAGTGGTGCAAAGAGTAGTAAAACAAACTAATGTTCCCATTCCTCTACAGAGTAATCGTGACATTAAAGGGAGCAGGTCAAAGTCTCAAGACAATACAAGGAATGATAGGACCTCTCAAGCTAAGAATGCACCGGAAGAGTAGAAGAACAATCTAGGAACCTTAAGTTTGAATTGAATAAAACGAATCGTGTTGATTCTAGTATTAGCCATAGGCGCATCGTAATTAATTCAATTCGATGCTATTTGCAAACCTTGTTCGATGATTGCTTGAATTCGTGTCTAATCATGAATGTGATGTTAATGTTTTGCCTAATGATGTTAATTGTCCGATTAATGTTGTTAAGGCTAAAATTCATGCTAAAAAGGCCAAAAGGCAAAAGCGAAAGAGAGTTAGAAAACAATGGAAACCCACAGAAGAACATTCAGTAATAGGCTTTTATTGGATACATTGGCCATAAGACTAATCGATAATGCCCACTAGAAAATGGATGCCTCACCGTAGAACTATTCCCTTAAGAAGTGGTCACATCAGAATAGGCTAATACGCACACTAGTATTGCATCTATTCACAATGATTCCATTACTTCACCGTCTCGATATGAATGCTTCTATTTCGATGTGGGTGGTCCAACTGCTGTTACTAACCAAATGGAACCCATTCTTGCATGGGGATCCCAAATATCCGATTATCCATTCTTGTCTCGTGTTCAACCGCAGATCGCTCAAATCGCTCGTGGTACCGGACTCAGTCGCTCCAAGCATATGATTGGAGACCGTCACGGCTCATGAACTTCGTGAGCAAATTCATCGGATCGTTAGATTTGGTAATGATCATTTCGGTGCTATATGGGTTATGGAGATTATGTTGTTGGTGATAGTGTCATCTCCGTAGTGTATTATGTGGAAGGTTTAGGTCATAAATCTCTCGCTGGTCAATTCGTGATTTCGATCTAGAAGTAGCCTTCGTAAAACATACCGCTTTGTTAGAGATCTTAATGGAAAGGAACTGCTGAAAGGAACTCGTGGCTCAAACCTTTACACTATCTCTATCGATGACATGATGAGAGCTTCACCAATCGCTTGTTATCAAAGGCTTCTAAAACAAAGTCATGGCTATGGCATCGCTGCCTCAATCACTTGAACTTCGCACCATCAACGATCTCTCCGTAAAGGACTTAGTTGTAGGTCTACCTAGACTAAAGTATGAAAAGGATCATCTTTGTTCAAGATGTCAATTGGGAAAAAGCAAGAAGTATGCCCATAAACCCAAACCTACTAACTCATCACGTAAGTTCTTCATATGATTCATATGGATTTATGTGGACCAATGAGGGTGCGTAATATCTTTGGGAAGAAATATGTGTTAGTTGTGGTTGATGATTATTCTAGATTCACCGGTCAAGTTCTTAAGGACAAAGGATGAAACTCCCGATATCATCATCAAACTCATCAAACAACCGCAGTTAGACTAAACAAAACCGCCGTAATTATCGTAATGCATAATGGAACCGAGTTTGTCAACAAACAACTTAGTGACTTCTATGAAAGCATTGGAATCACCATCAAAGAAGTGTTCCACGAACCCCTCAATGTAACGGTGTAGTTGAAAGACGAAATCGTACTCTTGTTGAAGTCGCTAGAACAATGCCGATTTACTCAAAGGTTCCAATGTTTCTCCGGGTCAAGCAATTGCCACCGCATGTTACACACAAAATCGCTCCCGATTCACACCATTCATGGAAAACTCCATATGAACTTGTCCACAATAGAAAACCCGATCTATCTTTCCTTCGTGTATTTGGTGCCTTGTGCTATCCAACTAATGAAGGTCAAGACTTGGGCAAACTTAGGGCTAAAGTCGACATTGGAGTATTTGTAGGATATGCACCAAACAAAAGGGATACCGAATCTACAACAAAAGAACCCGAAATATCATGGAAACAATTCACGTTACGCTTGATGAGTCGACCGTCAAATGGCTCCCGGACACTCCACCAGACCCGCACTTCAAAACAGTCCTATTGGTTCATCCCTTGTTCCAAACTCCTCTCAAGAAACACCATATGTACCTCCATCAAGATGATGTAAAGAAATTGTTTGATCCAATGTTTGATGAACTGTATGAGTCTACTACTAATGAGGTATCGATCCCTACAATGAGGATGCTCGATTCCGTGAATGAAGTCAATCCTTCGCTTCAATATCCAGAAGTCAAGAAGCACCGTCACGATCCTTCGCCTCATCAACATATCATCATTCTTCAAATGTACATCATGGAAATGTTTCGCATCAATGATGAAGTTAATCCTTTGCAACTCCTCAAGATGCTCCATTTGAAAACATATTTGCTACTCCCGAATCATCGCAGAACCATCTTCTTCGTGAGACATCGACTCGCCTACCCCGCCTCAACAAATGCCACATGAACACCTCGTAAAATGGACTCACGATCATCCATTAGACAACATCATTGGAAATCCTCCCGTCTCAGATCAACCCGAAGCAACTCGCAACCGATGCCTTATGGTGCTTCTTCAACTCAGATTATCTAAGATCGAACCAAAAGATGTTAAACCGCTATGAATGAAGATAGTCGGTTCAATGCTATGCAAGATGAAATTCATGAGTTTGATCGACTTGATGTATGGGAGTTAGTACCGCTCCAGATCGTGCTATGATTATAGCTCTAAAATGGATCTTCAAAGTTAAACTTGATGAGCATGGTGATGTGTTGAAGAACAAGGCTCGATTGGTTGCTAAAGGATATCGCCAAGAGGAGGGTATAGACTTTGAAGAATCATTTGCTCCAGCTTGCTCGAATCGAGGCAATCGTAATCTTTCCGCTAACGCCGCAAGTAAGAACATGGTGGTATATCGATGGATGTAAAGACGGCATTTCGAACGGAGATCTTAAAGAAGTCGCTCACGCCGCCCAACCTCAAGGATTTGTGAATCAAGAGCATCCTACTCACGCTTATCGCTTGAAGAAGGCTCTTTACGGTTTAAAGCAAGCTCCAAGGGCTTGGTATGATACACTCTCAAAGTTTCTTCTTTCAACCGGATTCAAAGAAAGGAGCAATGATCCTACATTGTTCACCGTGAAGTCGTGCAAACATTTAACTCATGTTCAAATTTATGTTGATGATATTATCTTTGCCTCGATCGACCCAATGGAATGTGATCGTTTTCAAATGAAATGAGTTCAAAGTTTCAAATGTCAATGATGGGACAAATGTCATTTTCTTGGGATTACAAATTTCTCAAAGTCCCTGAGGCATTTTCATAAATCAATCTAAATATGCAATGAGATTTTAAAGAAATTTGGATTTGATTCAAGTGACCGCTGACACCCCCATGATTGACCGAACCAAACTAGATGAGGACCTCTCGTGGATCATGATTGACCAAACGAAATATAGGAGTATGATTGGATCCCCGATGTACCTCACCGCTAGTAGACCGAGACATTTTGTTCTCTGTGTGCATGTGTGCTAGATATCGTGCTAAGCCTACCAAAAGCACCTTGAAGCGCTTAAACGGGTCTTCGGTATCTCCAAGGAACCATCAATATGGGACTATGGTACCAAGGACACCGGTATGTCACTAACGGCCTATGCAGATGCCGATCATGCAGTTGTCAAGATACACGTCAAGCACGCCCGAGGTGCTCGCTTTTGGGTGATAAGCTTGTGAGTGGTCCTCTAAGAAGCAAATGAGTACTTCTATTTCCTCTACAGAGGTTGAATACATAGCCATGTCATCTTGTTGTGCTCAAATCTTATGGATGAGATCTCAATTATCCGACTATGGCTTTGAATTCAACAAAATCCCTCGCATCGTGATAATAAAAGTGCTATTGCTCTCTCATGCAACAACGCCCAACACTCAAGAGCAAAGCATATCGACATTCGACATCATTTCATCGTGAAATGTGGAAAAGGTGTGGTGGAACTATATTTTGTGAGGTCCGAATATCGCTAGCGGACATCTTCACCAAAGCTCTTCCAAGAGAACGTTTTGAGTTTATTCTTCCACGCCTTGGTTTGAAAAGTCTTCAACCGAACTCTCAAACGCCTTCGTGGAGGAAGACGAGGAGTAAAGGTCTATCTTCATCTATCTTCTCGTAAATATTTATTTGAAAACAAAATACAAAATTATAAAACCTTCAAAAATCAAATAGAAAATTATAAAACTTTCAAAATCCATAAAATCAAAATCCGAAAAATCTTCAAAAATATTGTCATTTTGTCTTGTTTCTCTCGGTTCGATAATATCTACGGACTTTGTGTTGTCATTCAAAGAATGACACGGGTCTTTAGATGTTGTTCAATTCTTTAAAAAAAAAAAAAAAAAAAAAAAAAAAAAATCAAAAATCAAAAATATTTTTGGGAGAAAGAGAAATGGTTTATTGTCATTTTCAGCAATAACCCGCTTTTAAAGGAAGAACAGAGCCATGTGTTACCATGTTTTCAAATCCTATGCTCGATTCTATAAACCCTATCTCATTAAAACTAAATGCTTTGAAAAATAACTCAATCTCTATTTTGATAATCATCGACTTATTTGTCAAAATCTCTATCTCTCAATCAACAACCTACGCCATTGATTGAGGGGAGAATGATTTCAATTAAATTAAAAAGTTATTTGGCATTAAAATTGTTTTCAAAAGATATACATGCATGTTTTATAAATGGAGTTTAAAGTCTTAAAATCGATCCATATCGCTTAAAACACTTTCACAATCAAGTCACAATTCTCCTTAAAGTTTTCAAAATCAATTTAATTATACGAGATCACAAATCTCAAATGATTTGATAATTGTGATCGGGGAGAATGTGTGATTTAAATTGGATTTAAACCGATAATCGTGTAAATGGTTATAAAAGAATGTACATGTCGTCCTTCTCACATGTGACAAACGATTTCAATTTTTCAATGCACATGTTGAGGGGAGCATCTATCTTAAACCTTTAATTTAAAACGTGATCATTTATCCCAATGTGCGTGTTCCTCTAGTATGTGAAAACTCTTTTCAAACCTCGAGGCACATATTGAGGGGAGCAAAGTTATGGAAACCTCATCCTTCCCGGAATTGCTATATCTACTTGATTTGTTGAAGGAAGTGATGTTGATATCTTTAGAAAATGGTAATCAAAAGAAGTTAATTCTTTCTCCGCCTCCGTGCAAAACATTTTCAATACTTGATGCACATGTTGAGGGGAGTTCTCGTTTAAAATATCAAAACAATTCTTGAGGTACAAAAAGCTTTGATAATATATCACAAGTATCCGAATTGATTTTCAAATGGTTTTCAATTGGATCCATTGGCGTATGAACAATACCAAATAGACCGACCAACTTTACTTCATGTACGGTGATATAAGGATGATAAGGTTAGGTATGTGTTCCCATGATCCGCCGTAACCGAGGGATCTACCCAGGACAATCCACTAGTTAGTGTAGAAGTCCTTAGGTATGATGATAAAAGGAGAAAATGAGATATGGGAAGAGTGCGGACTAAGACCGAGCTAGTATCGAATAAACCCAACAAGGTTCTAGCTATGAAGTCTCGGTAAGCATCAAGGGGTTGAAGAATTAAAAGAATTGAATGAAAATAGGGTGAAAACAAATAGCCCTCCATTAATTCAACCTTAGGGCGTAAACCGGTTCACTTCATATGCTACCGATGGTAACATCGGTATTGAAGACAAGACGTCATGGACCCAAAGGACGACCGCACTTCAACTTTCCAAACCACTCAAGTTCCTCTTAAAAGGGCTTGTTTCATTCTCACGGGAACCGACATTATCTATCGACTTTCTCTTAGAGATGGTTGATATTGAAGAAGGAGACCTCTCCCTAGTCTCCATTATAGGATCCAAATATGCACAAATTGAGTCTAGAGCCACGAGATCATCAATTAATCTCACTAGGACACTTTCAATGAAAACTCTCTGCTTCACATAATGTGGAAAGAGAGATTATATCTGAGTCCCACGATTATCTTTGTGGTATTGCCGTAACATCCGAGTGATGTGTTTACATATTCACAATGAAGATGGAAAGCCCTCGAGCCAACATCAAACAAGCTCCCGGTAGGTGGCATGTGAGATCTATTATATGGATCAACCATGTGACAACCGAATGTAAACAATGGGGCGATTCATTTTCTTGAATCAACTCGTTCAAAGTTAGGGATTGACGGATACCTTTGAAAACCGGTCTTTGTGCTTATAAACTCTTTTCTTTAGCACATCGACGTGTACTCATTCTTCAAACCAAAAGGTATTTTTATGATTGATAATTGATTTTCAATAAAACCTTCGTTGTATTGCAAAAACAAGTTCTATTGAGCAATACACGATTGTTTTTCAAATCTCTTTTCATCAATCGCTGAACTTAAAAGTCGCCGGTTCACTCACTCCGTGTTGTCTTCTTTGAGACGTTCCGGTTTGAGAACAACTAGAACAACACCGCGAAACCCCGTCAAGGAGATTCTTAGGAATCCTACCGATCACAGCAAGATTTGTATCGATCAACGGGAACCGTGGGGTGTACTCAATTCAACGAAGTGATCAAAGACACTTTCGTGCGATTTGTTGCTAATCGTTGTATGTGTACACCGACATTTGCAATGATCGTAATGAAGCGGTCAATCCACACCGCATGCTCACTTAACACATTCATCTCAAAAGAAATCATGATTAGTGCATCAATGACTCGATATTTTCACTCCATGCTTCGCCACGCTGCCGCCAATATCATGATTCAACAAAAGCTTCCGCTACTCGATGAGAAGAAATCATGATCAAAATGTGAGCATGTCGGTCCCAAAGTCACAACACCACAATGGATGTCTCGAGATTTTTGATAGCCGATGATCTCCAAAGATGGCTCAAACTCATCATCACGTGGATCAAGAAAGACCTCCACTTGAAATAACCAAACATGCAATGTGAAGAATCAATGACTACGAGCTTGGAGCAAAGGACTACATCAAGAATGCAAGATCAATTGTTATCAGATTATCTATTTGTATCCTATGTAATTTTGGTGCATTATTGAGGTGACCTCCTTAGGGGAGATTGTTAGGAATTAGAAATTCCGGTATTAAAGAGTCGGTCACCTCAAGTATATGTAATCGTTAGAAAGCTCGTAGTCGTAGTTCTTTAAGTTAAGTAGTTATTTAGGTAAGTAACACCGTGGAGGACGGACGGTCTTTACCCATCGTATGCCCGATCCACACCCGTAGTGTGGCGAATTATGTAAGACTATAAATACTCTACCTTCCAAGGTAGAGAGTTGAGCTCATAATAATATCTTTCACTTTCTCTCACTAAGTTCCCTAAACCTCTAACTTTCTCTCTAGAATTCCATCTTATTCGCCACCTTGTGTTATGGTTTGATGTGTATGTGAAAAGTTATATCTACAAGTGCTCTCTTCTTCAGTTTCCCATATAGTTATGAGATCACCATGTAAAACTAAACCAATCCCTTCTAATGGATTATTTTCTAAGTAAGCCTTCACAACATGATATAAGTAGAATAGATCTACTCTATCTATAATGTGCAATATATCCCATAGCCTTTTGAAAACTTTGAAGCTTTCATCTTCTTTATGAAAAATCATATAATCTCCATTCTTGGATTTCACAACTTCAAAAACACTAATCTTTGATCTGTTCATCTTCATGTCATCATCTTCCTTTGTATAATCAAAATCTACCACCGAGATAATTCTTTAATTCATCACTAGTCTTAGATCTTAATTCAAATTTTTCTTTCTTTGAGAACCGAACATCCAGAACTTCCGCTTTTCCTTTTTCTTTTCAAAGTCTTCTTTCTTTCAATTTCATTCTGTAGCTTCTTCTCTAAAATCTTTAATGCCCGCAACATCTTTCTTATAAGCTTCTCTCAAAGATCATATAATCTTTTCATATCAACATAATTCAACTTCCGCAATCCTTTATATCCTCTCGCTTTTTAAATATGCCATCATTGCATTCCTTTCTTTAGCTAAATTAGGTCTTCTTGACATATATCTAACAGAGTAGTGATCAGAATGGTTCAAAGACTTCAAGATCTAATTCATCTTGTACCTTTTGAGTCGCTTTCTATCTTGAGCTTCTTGAGTTTCGATCTTTTCTATCTTTAGCATTTAACTCTTCTTGAACTTTTCTAGCTACAGCTTCATTCCTAGCAACTTTAATTGCTCTAAGTTCTGCCAAAGTTAACTTCTTTTTCTTGGTTTCAACCAGAACACCTTTCCCTTTATCCTTAGGATCAATTGCAGATTGAGAAGTTCTTTGTTGTTCTTCTTCTTGTACATCTCTAATAGTAACACCACCTCTAGGTTGTGACAAATCTCCTAAAATTGTAGCAATGAACTCATCATCACTTGCAGAATGAATAGGTTTGAATGTAGCTTCCTCCTCTTCTAGTATAACAGTTGTAGAAGGACCAGCTTCTTCTTCAAAATTCAATACTCTTGGTGTTATTACCTCTTGCCTAGAAGTATCTTGAAAAGCAAAGACTTTGATGTTCAAGACCTTGATCATCGCACCTTGAACTTGAACTTGTTCTTCTTGTTCCTCAAGATTCCGAATAATCTTTTCTTCAAGACCTTCGTGTTCTTTCTTCTTCGTAACATCTTCTTTCAAATTTTCTTTTCTAAATTCCTCCCAAGTTGATGTAAGATGGTTTAGGAACCTTTTTGGTTTTACTGAACTGAGACTGCCTTTGCGCTTTCTTCTTTGATTTAAGCCAGATACGAAATTCTTTAATCAAAGGCCAGATAAAATTTTTTAGCCTTCTAAAATTTTTCTTCAATTTCTTTATCTGCGTAGCTTGAACCTTAGTAGTCTTTTGCAACCTTGAATATGTGAATGTTCCTCTGACTGAGAAACAGGAACAGATCGTGGTGGAGATGGAGTAGGTGATCTTTCAATCTCTTCTTGAACCTCAGGACTTGGAGAAACATTACCCTGTAAAGATGCAGTATCTTCATGAAAAGCAAGATTGCAGATGCAAGACTTGTGTCGGTCATTTCATGAAGCGAAGACTGTACGTATGTGACCTTCACTTTCCTCATCCTCTTCACTTCATCACGTACAGCTTGAACAACTTCCATCATTGTAGTAGTCAATGGAATATCTTCACCTCTGAACAAATCACTTCACCTAGCCATAAAGGTAAATATTTTGGCTTGTTGCACAATGACAGGTACCAAAGCAGCAGGTTTCGGAACATCAGCCAATTGCTTGTTTAAGAAAACTTGTACAAACCTTGGGTACATCAACCATTTTGACCCAGATGATATATGTGAAAGCATCCCATCCAAAACAAGCCTTGAAAAATTAAACACTCTGTTGGTAGCTAATCCAACCACTGCAGATGCTATATTTGAGCCAAACTGCTCCCAAGAAGTACTTTTAGAACTTATGCAATGGAGCAGTACATGAATCAAGAACTTCCATTGAGGATGAATAATGCTTTCTTGAATGTTTGTTCATCAAAGATCCTTCATAACCAAGATCCCTAAAGTATCCCAAATCGCTTGCTTGTCAAATCAAGAGCCCCATCTTCATCACCAAATAATAAATCTTCTCGAATAGAGGCCTCTGTAATCTTGATAGTCCGTCAAAGAATCGTTGATCTAATATAATATGCATCCTCCTCCATATTATCTCTAGCATTAGCCCAAAATTCTTGAATCCAAGGTTCAATAATATCCGGCTCAACTAAAAGAGCATAACTAATGGGCGACCCAGTAAGATAATCAATGATATCATAAAAAGCCACATTCGCCTCAGTCTTGTCCAAATTAGCCACCATATTGTGCTTTGAAACAGTTAATCGATTCGCCATTGTTGAATAAGTGAGCACAATGAAAAGATATTATCGAATAATAAAGAAATGGTGATTTGTGAGATAAGTATGGAAAAGATGCTAAGTAATAATATGAGAGGGAAAATCGGGAAGTAGTTATTTATAGGTGGGATTTGAAAAATCTCAGCCCATAATAACAAAGTTACCGTTACAATCAATTACCCAGCAATATTACCGTTGGAATAGTACTTTAATACGGCAAACAGTACTTTCCACATAAGCAGTACTTTCCAAGCAGTACTTTCATGAAACTTAAAAGCAGTACTTTCCGAAATTCCTCTATAACTACTAAGTATATACAGGTATCCTCCCCTCAAGCAATACACAAGACTATACTAACACCTTATAGTCCTCCCCTCAAATGTAGCTCAGTAGTTAATCATTCCAATGCTCACGACCAAGTGATTGAATCGTGACACATCAAAACCTTTTAAGAGTAAATCAGCTACATTGTCATCCGTGTGAACCTTGATCACATTAATAAGTCTATGCTCATAGCAATCTCTGATAAAGTGATGCGTAATTTGAATGTGCTTGGTCTTGGAATGGTAAACTGGATTCTTCACAATACAAATAGTACTCTCATTATCAATATTGATAGGAGTATTCTTAAAATTGAACCCATAGTCCAAGAGCTGATTTTGCATCCACAACAACTTGCGCAGACTACATATTGACTTCGAGAGATGATGTTGCCGCAATTGTCTGCTTCTTGCATTGCCGGAGACTAACCTTCTTCCAAGATATTGGCATCCACCGCTTGTTGATCTTCTATCATAATTATCACCGCATAATCACTATCCGAAAAAGCCTCTAAGTGAAAAGGTGACTCTTTTGGATACCACAACCCCAACTTAGGTTGTTGTTTCAAATAACAAAAGATTCTTTTATCGCATTCATGTGAGAGATCATTGGTGAGACTTGATATCTTGCACATAGACAAACCGCAAACATGATATCGTGCCTTGATGCAAGAAGATACATAAGAGAGCCAATCATTGATCTATATAACTTGACTTCAACAGTCGTCCATCTTCATCTTTGCCCAATGAATTGATAGATTTAATAGGTGTAGTGTGACCTTCATATCATCAAAATTAAACTTCTTAAGTATGTCAGTAACATATTTGTCTTGATCGATAAAAATTCCTTCCTTGACCGCTTAACTCAAGTCCCAAAAGAAAGTTAACTCTCCCATTGAACTCATTTGAAATTCCTTCCGCATCACCGCTCAAACTCCTTAACCATGGACTGTTTGGTAGCCCCAAAGATAATATCATCAACATAGACTTGAACTAACATGATATCCTTCTTGTCTCTCTTGATAAACAAAGTCTTATCTATAGCCCCCCTCCTGTATCCATGTTGTAATAAGAATGTAGAGAGCCTCTCATACCAAGCTCTAGGTGCATGATGAAGGCCATAAAGAGCCTTAACCACCTTATAGACTTTGTTTGGATGTTTAGGATCTTCAAATCCTGGAGGTTGTTTCACATATACCTCTTCAGTAATAGTACCATATAAAAAGGCACTCTTGACATCCATTTGGTAAACCTGAAAACCCATATATGAAGCAAAAGCAAGAAATATTCTAATAGCCTCAATCCTTGCAACAGGAGCAAAAAATTCATCATAATCTACTCCTTCTTCTTGTCTATAGCCTTGAGCTACTAACCTTGCCTTGTTTTTGATAACATGCCTCTTTCATCTCTTTTAACTCTGAAGACCCATCTGGTGCCTATGACTCTCTTCCCATCTGGAAGATCACATAAAATCCAAACTTCTTGAAGTTTAAATTGAAGAAGTTCTTCTCAAGATAGCTTCAACCAAACTTTCTTTAGTCAAAGCTTGAGCAATATTCTTGGGTTCCTCTTGAGAGATGAAACAAGTAAATAAGGTGTTTGATGGTCCTAATGATTCAAATTGTTTTGTTTATACACAAAGCTAAGTAAAGCATTGTGAGGTTTTGTGAAACCCTTAGCTTTGTGTCTTGTCATAACTCCAGAAGTAGAAGGACCAATGATTTGATCAGTTGGATGATTCTTATGAATACGTAAGATTGGAGACTGTGGAACTCCATATGCATCATCCATATTAGAATAATAAGCACCTTCATTGGAATCTGTGAAAATACCTTCATCTTCAAGCTCATCATCAGTTTCTTCTAATCCGTGCATGATAGGATCATCCAAATCATCTAAAGCATCATCATCAGTGCAGAAGATTTTGGTCAAAAGCATTGTCAAGTACCGTGAGTGTACTCTGACGCCTTGTTCTTCTTTGCCTCTTCATAAGCTCTCCTTTGGTCATCGGTGTAAGAATGTGCTAATACATCTTGAAGAAGCATCCGATTAAGTTCCTCTTGAATAGATTGATCCTCAACAGCTAATGAGGATTGTGGAAAAGAAGATTTTGTTTTGGAGAAACAAGATCGTGCTTAGGAACATCAAGATTTTGTTTTGGACTTACAGATCTTTATGTGTTGGTTCTTTATCAAGAACAAAGATCGTGTCTAATATGAACCCATGAACAACATATTGTATATCTTCTCCATTGTGCAAAGGTTGATTTTCTTCTCTAATGTGTACATAATTCATTGAAGGAGTTAAAACCTCAAGATCAAACATCCAATCGGGACCTTTACCTTTCTCATTGTCTTGATCTTCTAAAACTCAACATGAAGATGATCTTGAATCTTCTTAGTAACTCGTTGTAGACTCTAAAGCCTTTATTGTTAGTGCAATAACCCAATAAGTATCCTTCTTCTCGATTTGCCATCAAACTTCCCTAGATTATCAATGGTGTTTAAAATAGTAAGAGGACATCCAAAAGGCTTCATAAAGCGAATGTTGGGTTTATTGCCCATCAAGAATTCATAGGGTGTCTTCACCGTGGTTTGGCGACAGAGACTCATTAATACATAGCATGCGCCGCCCAAAATTGAATAGGTAGATGGGAATCGCTAGCATTGTCCTTGCCGCTTCAATCAAAGTCTTATTTTTCCTCTCGCAACACCATTTTTTGTGGTGTTCTTGCAATACTAAACTCCCTCTTTATGCCTTTGTTTGCAAAAAGTCATCCATAGGCTTGTTCTTGAATTCGCCCATTATCACATCTAATACCTCTAACCTTGAGTCGTAATTGGTTTTCAAGTGCTATAATCTGTCTCGAATAGCATCAAAGGTATCATCTTTAAAGCCCAAAAGAAAACCAAACCGAATCTACTACAATCATCTCAGAATAACCAAACAAGATTTTTCTTATTTAAACTTGCCACGAGACAGTCCAAATAAATCCATATGTATGACTCCAATGGTTCTCTAATAGTTCTTTCCTCAAGCTTCTTAGAAGCTTTGTGTTGTTTACCCTTCTTGCATGCCAAGCATGATTGATCATTCTTGTAAGTCTTGGAAGGTAAACCTCTAACTAGATTGCCTTTGACCGCTTTGTTGATGTTCTTGAAATTAACATGGCCCAATCTTCTATGCCATTGATGTGCCTCTTCAGATGTTGGTTTAGCCACCAAACATGTGGCTCTTCCATAAGAATGTAGACTCTTCATGTCTAAACTATACACATCATTTGTCCTTGGTACTCTAAGTACTACCAAGTCATCATCAATGTGTTTAAAGTCGAGGAAAGGATGAGACATTACGTGTCGTTGAATAACACATGATGCTTTTTATCACAAATTTGAGAGACCGAGAGCAAGTTGAACTTAAGCTCCTTTACATATCTAACATTATCAAAGTCAATAAGCCCCGCTTTGATAGTTCCTTTGCCAAGAATCTTTCCTCCATTGGGATCATTCCCAAATGCAACTCTTCCTCCACTAATATTTCTAAAATTAGATGTAATCTCTCTGTCTCTGTCATACTTCCGAGCAACCACTATCCACAATAAGATGATCTTTAAGCTCCTCTTATGGGTTGCCCCGCACACAAAGAAAAGAGTTAGTAACTTTTAGGAACCCAAGCCACATCGACTTGTGTTCCCTTGTGGAGTTACAAACTCAAATTCTTTGAGTATGTAATTCCCACTATCTTTCAAATGATGATCCAAAATTATCTTTTGATCTTTAACATGTGGATTTTCAAAACTTTCTCGGTTTTTCAACATAAATCTCTTTCACCGCTTTATTAGCATTTTCTTGTATCACAAAACATCGATTCACTTTTTGTTGAAAGTACTGTGTCCTCGCCATAGACTTCCTTCTTAACCCATTCTCGTTTAACACGTGGTTCCCGTGATCTAGATCCCCTATGTGAATTGTAATACCTTCTAGGTTGATAGTGAGATCTCCTAGAATTCCTATTCCAAGTAGTGTGATCAAGACTTTGTTCGAAAGCGACTTTGGAAAGTATCGTGAGATACCAAGGTTTTGAAAAGGTCTTCTCGATGTGGGTATCTCGTGATCCGGTGTGAAGTTTCGTGATTAATCCTATTTGAATTATTCCAAACCTGGTTTGTGCTCTCTAGATTTCGGTTGGTAGACTTATTCCTTGGAAACTTGCTTAGATATTCGAGTGTTTGTCACAATCTTTGATTAGGTGATTAGGACTATAACACACAAAACACGCTTTTGACCCATATGTCCAAAGTGATTTCTTCTATGTCTATGCCCAAAATTATTTTGCCTTCTTGGTGAATGATAAAACTGCTTTGACCAAAGTTATCCCCAAAAGGTTTAGCAAGACTGCTTTGAAAAGGTTTTGCGTATGTATCGCTTGTTGAGCAAGACTTTGTTTTAAAGGTACTGCTTGATTTTGAACATTATTTTCAACAACATCTTTGGGTTTTTCAGACCTAGATTGAGCAACAAGCTTCTTCCTAAACTCTAGACAATCTACTCCAAAGCGAGAAACATCAGGCCTAGAGGGTTGATGAATGCCAGTGGGATGAGGAACATCATGATAACCACTATCTTTCTTATACTCAGGTGGTGGATCACTTATTGAGCCCTCATTACTAGATGTATCAACATAGTTAATGAGTTCATCATCACTAGTGGTTATGTCCTCAAAATCACCATCATCCTGATCACTAGGTTGGTTTTCATCTATGTTACTAAAGTCCATTCCAAATCCTAAGCCCTGTTCTAATGTAAGCGCTTCTCTGTTTTTCAACATAAGCAACATGGGACAAGCGGACTCTCCCAAGCAAAGAAACTTAGCTAACAAATCATCTCTTTCCTTAGTCAATTTCTCAATTTCAAAGAATTTTACGCTTTAGTTTCCATTCACTAAGTTTTAACGGTAATCTGTTGTTCATATTTTCACCCTGTGCCATTTCATTATTTTCATGAGTTAATATTTTGGCTTCCATAGACTCTAAAGTGATTTGATAACCGCTACCTCGGACTCTAGCCCTAACACAATTATCTCTTTCAATCACATAATTGTTAAGCAATTTTAGATAAAACGATATATGATTTGAGCATACCTCGAGATAGGAGACCGAGTTGGTGAAGTAGCCACCATAGCAAGAAGAACAGATTGTATTCACTTTCTTTGCTCCAATCAAATCTTCCAAAGCCATCATTAGATTCCAAAGCAAAGATGATCGATTCTTCATCAAAAGCAAGTGCTCCAATCCAATGCTTTCACCGTGTCTTCAACTACATCTTCCATCGCTACCATATAGTAAGTCACCGTTCATCATCAAATTCTTCACTCCAATCAACTTCGATTTCTTGAGCAACCAAAGCCTTTGTTTCGCTTATTGGAATTTCTTTGAGCTCAAGTTTTGGCTTCTCGATGTTTTGTTTGCTTGATACTTAGCAAACCCGCACCCTTGCAAAGTGACCAGTCTTTTGACAATTGAAGCATTCAATTTGAGATTTGTCAAAAGTTATTCCTTGTTTTGGTTTGAAATCAATACTTTTGCTGCCTTCTTCATGTACTTTTGATCCTTGCGTTGATCATAGCAACTTGCCACCGATATCAATTTCTTCAAGTGCATCTTCTTCAATCTGCTAGATCCTCTTCATAAGTGATGTAAACTTGCTTGTTGTGCAAAGAAGGAGCACACAACTTCATCCGAGTGCAAAGTGGTAGATGGTGGGGCTCACGAGCATATGAAGGGGGTTGTAAAAAGAAGATTTTGAGAAATAGTACTTTGAGGAGAAGTAGTACTTTTGAAGTACGCTCTTCTTTCGATGATAGAAAAGCAATACCGTGAGATTTGGAATTTGGTTGACCACTCATCTCATGTTCATACACCTTCGATTGATGATAGAGATCATCAAAGTCCATAACATCCAATCCTTGTTGTCTCTCGATCATTGTAGCAATCACATGCCATGTAGATGACAAGCTCCTTAGAAACTTCAAATTAGCATCCTCAACCGACACTTCGCCTTGTATAACTCCAACATGTTGAGGAGATTTTGAAACCTATCATATGCAAGATCAAGATTCTCTCTTTCACCAACCGTGAAAGTTTCAAATTGTTGCTTCAAAGAAATTTCATGCATCTTCTTAGAGGCTTCATTCCTCCAAACTGGTCTTGAGAGCACCCGAGTCGCTAGCATCTTTAGCATCATGAAATTTGAGAAGATGACCATCCGGAATGGCGATAAGAGAATGTTTAGTGCCTTTTCTTGATTCCTTAGGGTTGTCTTGGTAGGACCGCCTTTGGTGCGCTTGGTTGTCCAGAATATTAATGGGTTCTCAGAACTACTTCATTCCATTCACAATTACATTCCATAGAGCATGCTCAGAATGGCAATATACGGCCTCATCTTCATGCACCGTAGATCATATTCTCCTTCTTGATTATTGGAATTCGAGTGAGGTGATTGAGGGTGGTGGAGCGACTTCAATGACATCTTGAATATTGTTGAAGTAGGATTTCTTCCTAGTCGAGTTTCCACACAAGCTCGATACCACTTGTTGGATCGATATACTTTAATAAAACTAACTTTAACTAGCTTGTTAAGGTTTAATAACCTCGGATAAATCCTAAGTTATTAACAAAGAACACCGAGCAATCTTTATCAAGCACGGAATTTACTTAATAAAGCTAAGAAGAATAACTTTTATTATAAACTCTAAATCGCTTATTATGCGATACTCTAATACAACTTTAAGATAATCGAACTTTTCTCTAAAACACTAATTGTAAACTCTAAAATTCTTTTTTTGGAATCGCACTCTAATACCAATCTAGAAGTCCTTTTATAGGCTCAAGGATATCCTAGTTGGTTTACAATTTGTAACCTTGTACGACAAGTAATCTAAACATAGAATACAATTCTTTCCATAAACGAATATAACAGTTCTTTTGTTCTTGAGTACTTTGACTTCATAGTGCAAGATTTTGACTTTGTCTTTAGTAGTACTTTGACTCTTTGACTTCTTCCAAGATTTTGCGGTTCAAGACTTTCATATCTTCAGCACTTTCATATCCCAACAATGTTACTTATGATAGATATTATGTCTCGGCCGGAAATTGTTTGGGAAAAAACTTGGCATGTCATGGCTGCTGATGTGGAGCATTTTGAGCGCATAAAGCAGAATAATCTTGGTATGTTGTCGTAAAATGTTTTATGTTTGTTTCCATTTTAATTTAATATTAAATTAGACCAATTAGACATACATAATTGCATCCTCACTAAAGTAAACAAGCAAATAGTCTTAAATACACATTCGTTAATCAAAACAAAGAATGAAGATAAATCTTAAATATAATTCATTTCATAACATTTTTGGATTACATCAAGCATATTGAAATACATACTAAATATGATCTTGTTGGAATCACTCCTAAACCATAATCAAGTGTTAGTAATTAATATGTAATAGTTAGCTTTATTATGGTCTTTATGTTTGTAATTAGCCTTAGGCTTGTGTAGAAGGCCCATGAGCCTAGGCCTTAGTCCATTAAGGAAAGGATGGAAACTAGGAGTGTTGCCCTAGCTTTCCTCCTATAGATACCTTATGTAAACCTTCATTTGAAGGTTGGTTGTTCATGTTATTCTCTCATTCACATCCTACACCTAAACCATCTTTATTAACGTGTGTGTGTGTGTTAGATCTTGTTCAATCGCCTTATCTCTTTCTATATTACTTGTGTTTCACATGGAAAGTTTTTAAAGAAGGTTATCTTGGAAGGTCCATTTGAGATGCCTACTGTCATTGTACCCGGAGATCCAAATGCCATTCCACCAAGAGATGAACAAACGAACATTGCTACTGTTACAGACTTGAATCCTCAAGAACTTCTTCACTATGAAGCAGATGAACTTGCAATGGAATATATCCTCTTAGGATTACCAAACCCAATTCTTCGTAGTGTTGATGCTCAAAAGACCGCATGAAAATGTGGGATCATATTCGCCTTCTTATGGAAGGATCGGTACTCAATCGGGAGGATTTGGAATCCAAAATTTACTTGTCTTATGAACACTTCATGATTGAACCCGGAGAGACACTAGAGTCCTATCATCATCGCTTTTCGGACATCATCAATGATTTGGATAAACACAACATCATCATGCCAAGAATTGCAGTGAATACTAAGTTCCGAGTAGTCTTGGTCCCGAATGGAGAAGTATGTCATTTTTCTCCGTCAGCGAAGAATATGCATCATTCTACATATGGATTGTTGTATGATTACTCAAGCCTCATGAAAAGGAAGTTGATCGGGAAAGGATTCTTCGTGCTCAAATTGCTCCACCCACACATCCGAAAATCAACAACTTGCCTTATATGCTCAACAAAGTTATCCTCCTCAACAAGCAACTCAACCAACCGCCTCACCACACAAAACGATCAATCACAAGAACCTCAACAAAATCAATTGGTTCCTTACAACAACAACAATGATCAAGCACTTCATAGTCAAACTAATGAGGAATCCGATCCGTTCAAGTATTGCAGCGGATTTGTTATGATTGCTAATGCTTTTAGCCGTTACACCAACAAATCCAACAATCGATTCGCTCCTCATCCAATACACGAAATCAGTGTTGTGAACAATGGACGAGTTGAAGTTCGAATCGTGGTTATGGTCGTCAAATGGGAGGTGGTCAAGGGTTTAATGCTATGGGTAGAAATAACAACAGAGCTCAAGTAGTGGAACAGGAAATTCTCGTAATGGGTTGAATGGTCTTCGATGCTACAAATGCAATGAGAAGGGACACTGCTAATGCATGCCCAAAGCCAAGGACTAGAGGCGGTGCTTATTTCAAAGAGGCTCTTCTTTTGGCTCTTAAGGATGAAGTCGGTGGATCTCTCACAAACAAAGAACGGAGCTTTATGGCGTATGCGAGACTCGGATGATGATATGGAGGACTTGCGTGCCAATGCGGTGTTATGTTGATGGCTAATATGCAAGAGTTACACATGAGTGAAACAGCCCAGTGTATGACATCGATGGCTTGTCTCGTGCACCGAACAAACCATCATCATATCTCGAACTAATATCTCCGCCAATATCCGAATCTGCACGGCTCGATCGCTCAAAATGAGTTATCTACATCTCATTCGACGATTTTCAAATTAACCTCAGAGTTACATTTGACGATCAAGATGACCTTATGGTTTCCTTTGATAATCAAATTGACTCCGTGGTTGTACTTGAGGATCTAAATAATGATCATGTTGTGACTCACGTTGAACAAGCCGAACTATTGCCTCATCCAGATTTTGCTCGGTTAATTCAAGACCATCAATCAAAATGGAGGAACGTTATGCATTAAATAAGGACTTAAAAGCAAAATGCATGTTAACCAAGGATTTTGAATGCTTACAAATGCAACTCAACTTTTCAAAACTCAAGAAAACCATGAAAAAGGTTTTGAAGCCGCTTTTGCTAAATCTCATCAAACGAAAAATATTTAGAGACGGATCGTGATCTAGCCGCTTCAAGAATGCTTTGTTGTCCGACATAGAACAAGCGAAACATGAACATAAAAAGCAAATTAACGCCTCACCTTGGAAAATCAAAAGCTAAGGTCGAGTTGTTAACTTGTCAAAAACAGTTCTCCGCATACAAAAGCATTCAATGAATCGGGTTGATGACCTTTTGAAGAAATTATCGGCTTGCAAAACAAAATCAAAGAGTTTAAAAGCATTGTTTACAAACATGGTGAATCAAGAATGACTATTGAAAAGTTTACTTTAAAACCCAATCCAAAAGGATATGGACCAAACCTAGTTGATTACAAACCAAAGCTTTCATTAAAAATATTCAAACCAAATCTCAAGTTTCAAAGGAATATAAAATTAATGATATTGTTATGAGTATTGTTGAATATCATCGTCAAGAGGAATTAGATTCGTAAGACGAGAGTCGATCAAAATTAAAAGCGTTGTTTACAACAAACCTTTAATTATTCAAACCGTCACTTTCACACACCAACGGATTCTTCTAACATACCAAGGGTTATCATCAAAACACCGAGTCTTCTAATGTTAATCCCCAACCGATTATGCACAAATTTATGGTCCTTTACCTTCCATCGGTGAAGTAAACTCAAAACACGAAAATCGAAACATTCTTAGATATTTTGACATTTTCATGGTGACCTCAAAATTTTACAACATGAGATAGAATATCATTCGAAATCAAAATTGATCATTCTCAATCGCCTCTGGCGCGAGAACAAAGAGACATTTTAAGAAAAATCTTTTACCTAACGTTAAAAATTTGAAAAGTTGTGCATTAGCTTGGGAAAAGGATTTTCATAAGGAACTTGAGTGATGAAGGTCGTTTTGAGAAAAGCGAAACATCTATTTCTAATACTAAACGTAAAAAGAAAATGTTGAGAAAAGATGTTGATCGACTCTTGAAAGATGTTATCTGTCGATATCCATAATGTTGTGTTACTCCATTCTTTGACACATGCATCCGATTATATCTCTGCCGATAATGTTGACTCGTGGTAGCTGTTGAGAATACCGATAAGATGCTTCAAATCGAGTCTTTAAAAGTCGAAAATGAACGATTACTTAACGAACTTTACAATGCAAAACGTCGTCTTAATTGGTGTGAAAAAGATATTCACATTCAACAACTTGGTTTTCAAAAGAAAATCGCTCGATTGCAAACAAAATCTTTTGATCCTAAAATTGAACAACTGGATGATCAAAACGTGTCTTTGAAATGTCAAATCTCAAAATATGAACAAGAACTTGTAAAGTTAAACAGAATATGGTGTCATATTTGATTTACTCAATAAGACTCGTCATGAAGCATCCAACGAATTTGATCAATATCTTGCTCACACTAGAAAAGTCATGAATTTTCTTTGGTAATATTCGCTTTGAAAATCAAGATTTGATTCACACTATCTCTAAGTTAAGAGAAATGTTAGGAAAGTATGAACAACTTCACCAACCATCATTAAGAGATTAGCACCAAGAACACTCAAGAATCGTGAACCTAGAATCCCTACCGCCAAATCACAAGTTGCTAACGTGCTTCCTTCTCTTGAAATAGAATAGTTGTGTCTTTTCCAAACGTCCGCACTTCACGACCTAGAGCACTCAATCTAAGAATAGGAAGTTGCGACCTAAGAAAAGATCAATAAGGAATGCTAAAGTAGAAGAACACCCTAGGACTATGAATAAGACTCACGTTGCTTCCACTATAGATGTTGCGTCGGCAAATGTAATAGAAATAGTGATGTAACGAATGCTAAACCTTTGAGCACTTTTGATATTCATCGATGCACCTTGTGTTATTTGTCGTAAAAGTATGAATTCGATTGTCATGATAAATGTGTTGCTAAAGCTATAATCTCTCGCTTACGAAATCCTAAGAATCGGAATACTTCTAAGCCCACTAGTTCTTCTAAGTTAGTGCTTGGTAGACCGCCTTCTTTAGATTCTAAGGCAAACATTGTTGTCCACGTAGCTCCATCGAAGAATGTAGTACCACCTAGTGCATTCACTAAGACTAAAGCAAAGAGTAGTTATAGATGGCGAAATGGATATATAACACACTAGGATTTAAATGGATGCCTAAAATCATTAATGTGTGCATGTCTCATATACCGCTTCAAACCCTCTAACATTTGGGTTCCACATCTACTACTATTCCATCCGTGTCAAATGTGTGTAATGCGGTGATCTGATCATTCTCGGATTGTTGATAGCGGATGTTCCCGACACATGACAGCAACCTTAAAGCGTTATCAAACTTTATTGCAAAGTTCATTGGCTTTGTCGTGTTCGGAATGATCACTGCAGACTATCATGGGCTACGGAGATTATGTCAATGGGAACATCGAAATCGCAGGGTTTACTATGTGGAAGGCCTCGGTCACAACTGCTTTCGAGAGGTCGGTTTGTGATGGAGATTTGGAGGTTGCTTTCCGGAGAAAACTTGTTTCATTCGTGATCTACATGGAAATGACCTTATGTCCGCACGCGTAATTCTAGTCTCTACACTATCTCTATGCAAGACATGGTTGCTTCATCTCCCATCTACTTACTTTCAAAGGCAACATCAACAAAATCCTGGCTATGGCACCGTCGTCTCACACATATAAACTTTCAAACCATCACCAACCTTGCTCGACACAAACTAGTTGAAGGTCTCCACGATTCCGGTATTCAAAAGATCACCTTGCTCACCGTGAATAAGGGAAAACACTCGTGCTCATTTTCCTTCAAAGGTGGAACCTGCTCTCAAAGATGTGCTTCATCTTCTTCACATGGATTTGTGTGTCCCGATGCGTGCAAACGATCAATGGCAAATGCTACATCTTAGTAATTGTTGATGACTACTCACGATGGACTTGGGTCTACTTTCTTGAAGCAAAGACCAAGCTCCACAAATGATCGCCAACTTTCTCACGAAAATCTGTGTTCACTCCGCAACACCGCCGTAATAATCGAGCAGATAAAGGAACCGAATTTGTTAACCAAACCCTTCGTGAATTCTATGAGAAAGTGGGAATTTAGCATCAAACATCTATTGCACGGACACCGAACAAAACAGAGTTGTTGAAAGACGAAACCGAACGTTAGTGGAAGCGCAAGAACAATGTTAATCAATGCTAAACTTCCAGATTACTTATGGGCGTGTCGATTCATCGCATGCTATACTCAAAACCGTTCTATGATCACAAAACGCCACAACAAAACACCTTTCGAGCTTGTCCACAACCATAAACCGAATCTCAAAGACTTTCATGTATTTGGATCCCTTTGCTATCCGAATAATGATCGTGATGATTTTGGAAAGCTCAAAGCCAAAGCCGACATTGAGTCTTTATTGGATATTGTGAGAATTCTAAAGGATACCGGATCGGAATCGTCGTACAAAGCAGTGATGGAAATGATTCATGCTCATTTTGATGAACTCACGAAAATGGCTTCGAGTATAATGACTTAGAACCCGGACACAACCGCTTAAACTTCCCTCAACCCCATCACCGGTGAACAAAGCCCCCACTAACTCGTCAACAAATGGAAAGGTTATTTGCTCCTCTATTTAGTGACGATATTGATGAACGTGCTCGTGTGTATCCATTGTTTCTACCGCTCAACCCGATAATACTCTTATACCGATACACTGCTACAACAACTCATGTTGAAGATGCACCTACACCGATTAACTCCACCACAACAGATTGAACAAACCGCTTCCAACAATGATGAACCGGTGATGATATTTTGAATGATGTACCCCACATGCGATTTTGATCCAAATCGTTCTTCAACCCGTTTGCTAATGAGGCTGCGCACGGATGTCGTGGAATCTTCAACAAACCATTTGAATCCTCGAGAACCGCACAATGTATACCAACATCAACCTCTATACATCGATGGACAACAGACCATCCTCGGCTAATATTATTGGCAACCCGAATCACCGATCGTTACGAGACAACGTCTTCACACAGATGGTGAACATTGCATTTATGCACTCACTTCACCATCCGCCAACTGAGCCTAAAACATTAAAGACGCAATGACAAATGATAACCGGATTGAATCCATGCAAGAAGAACTCAACCAATTCAAACGTCTTGAAGTATGGAATCGGTTGAAAGACCAACAGGGTCTACGTCATTGGTCTCAAATGGATTTGGAAAAACAAATTGGATGTTGAAGGAACGCCATCCGAAACAAGTCACGTCTAGTTGCTAAGGGTTATCGTCGGGAAGAAGGAATAGACTTTGAAGAATCTTTTGCTCCGGTTGCTCGTCTTGAGGTCGTTCGGATGTTTCGCGTTCATGGCTCATATGAACATGACGGTCTTTCAAATGGATGTCAAAACTGCGTTTCTCAATGGACAACCGAAAGAAACGGTTTATGTCACCAACCGAAGGATTCGTTGATCCATAGTGCCCGAACCATGTCTACAAACCGAACAAAGCTCTTTATGGTCTCAAACAAGCCCCGGGCATGGTACGATAAGCTATCATCTTTCCTCATTGCTAATAATTTCACCAAAGGTTCGGTTGACCCAACTCTTTTTATACAATATCACGGGCACATATCTTAATTGTTTAAATTTACGTGGATGACATCATTTTGGGTTACACATAAAAATTTTTCAATCGCTTTTGCAAAACTAATGAAGAAAAATTTTGAAATGTCCATGATGGGTGAACTTACGTTCTTTCTAGGATTACAAGTTCATCAATCACCCGTGGTATTTTCTTGAGTCACCCAAATATGCCCTTGAATTGTTAAACAAATTTGGAATGAAAACCCGTGATACTTATGCCACACCAATGACTCATACCAAGAAGCTAGACGATTTACATGGAAAATTAGTGGAGCCTACCAAATACCAAGTATTATTGGGTCTCTCATGTATCTAACACCAGCGAGACTGATATTGTCTTTGCCGCTTATCTATGCTCCGTTATCGATCGCGACCAATCGAAACCCACCTCTCGAGGCTAAAAGAATCCTCCGATACATCAAGGGAACCATTAACTTGGGATCCGTATCCAAAGGATTCGGTTTTGAACTAATAGCTTTTTCAGACGTTGACCACGCAGGATGCTTAGACTCAAGGAAAAGTACTTCAGAGCTCTACAATTTCTTGGTGATAAGCGGTGTCTTGGCAATCAAAGAAGCAGGATTGTACATCATTGTCATCAACCGAAGCGAATATGTAGCCATGTCCGCGTGTTGTGCTCAAGTCATATGGATGAGAACACAACTCAAAGACTATGGTTACGATTTGATGTAATCCCGATGTATGCGACAATTGAGTGCCATTGCGATCTCGTGCAACTCAGTTCAGCACTCAAAATCAAAGCACATCGATCTTCACTATCATTTCATCAAGGACCACGTGGAATAGGGTAATGTTGAATTATACTTCGTAGGTACAAAATACCAATTGGCAGATCTTCTCACCAAAGCCTTGCCTCCCGCTAGGTTTAATGAGTTGGTCCACCGGATTGGTATGAGGTGTTTGACTCAAGAGGAATTGGATGACCTCCTAAAACAGTCTTAAAAACCTGTCAAACACCAAAAATATCTTTTGTAAATAATTTTTTCAAAAACAAAATACAAAAATATAAAATCTTATAAAACATCAAAATATTCTTCTAATCTATTTTTCTTTCAACATGGCAAGTACACTTCTTCCATCAACTCTTTAATCTTTCAAAATTCAGTATTTTTTCGAACAAGTGTTGAGGGGGAGAAAAGTATCACTTAATTGTTTCAAAACATCTGTGTACTTGCATGTTATCATATCCCGGTTGTTTCTTTTATCAATGGTGGTAAACTTTTCTGGTTAAATGACACTCCTCGGACTAAAACTTATAATCTTTCATTATTTCTTAAGTCGAGGGGGAGTGTCGTCAAATTTCTTTCTTAAAATCTTTGTTTGGTAACCAAAATGGAAGTTAAAAGGCTTTGTTTGAAAAAAGGAAAAGGTGGAGGAACCAAAACTGTCAAAATGTTAAAGATATTTTAATAAAAACATCCTCCACCGAACATTATCCTCACATTTATTACTTCTAACCTAAAAGATCCTACGCCTAATATTCGTTCAAGAAATCTGTACTTTAGATCATCATTTTGTAAGTGTTTTCATGATCTTAACGATAATACAAGCTAAGGTTTTGAATTTCAAGAAAATCCTACGGCTAAAACGTTAGTTATGCGTTCTACGCATAAGCGTATGAACACACAATCAATGTGAGTGTGTTTTGGTTGAAAAGAAAGTGTCAAAACGTGTTTTTAACAACAAAGATACTATTTTACCCTCTAAATCCACCCGAAACACGAATTGATGGTTTTTAAATATTAGGGTTTATGAGTCGATTTGGGTGTTTACAAATGTGAAGAGTTTTGTTCAAAAGATTGTTGTGAAATGTTTATATGATGATGAATTGATGATTTCAAGCTCTATCACCACCCGAAACTCTAAATGATTAAAAATTTGGAATTAGGGTTTAAAGTTCATAAGTTTGGGCATCTTTGATTCTCTACGATTTAGATGTTATAACTTGGTTTATAGACTCTCACAACATCTTAGAACTACCTAAAATTGTTTGGTGCAAATCCCATGGCTAGAAATTATACGCATAATTCATAACCCTTAGGGTTTTGACTGCGTGTATGACTTTCTACTCATAACTGTGACAACTCGCAATTCGTGTCATTTCTCAAAACAATTCACGTTTCACTATTTCATCATTTATCGTAAACTAGGTTTATGTGTTCCAAATCGCGTAACCTTAATGGTTTAGCGGCGAATTCATGATCATATCATCACGAACATTTCATATAGACTAAGTTTAGTCTACATTTCATTAGCATCATTTGCATCATGTTAGTTCATTCATGACTTTGCATTTCACTTTAAACGCGTAAATTTCATATTAAATAAACGTTATCGCGTAAGTTATTATTTTGAACATTTAATCCGATACTTCCAAAAGTGATCCCGACATATTTTTATACTTACATTTAGTTTATAAAAACTATATTTTGAGTTTACCTAGTGTTTTAAATTTATTTTGTATATAAATCGTTAAATTTATATTATTACGACGTTTTTCTTAAAAACTACACGATAATTACTATATCACTCAAATCTTGCAAGAAATGTATTTTTACAATTTTTATGATCTCATTATACTTCACTTTGATCCATTAAAACTTATTTTTAGTCCATACTACTCAAAGTTCACAACTATATACAAGTTACAACATCTTTCACTTAACTACATTTTTTTCTTACAAATAATTACTTACACAATTTTTACACAATATATAAAAAAAAAAAAGTATTTGGTGAAATACTTCCCCCCTTGGCCGACCAAGGGGGGGTAGGCATTAAATGATTTGGTAGAAAAATTCTTGATTGTATAGATATGTACTCAAACTACTTCACTCATTCATTCATTCTCATAATTCAAGAAGTTAGCAAAGTGTTTTCTCTCTTGTCTTCCTCTTCAAAACCGGTCACACCAAGGAGTAGAAGAAATCATAAAAATTTTCCAAGATCAAGTATACACAATCTAGATACACTCTTATTCAAGGTTTTGAAATAAAAACCTAGGGTGTTTAGGTTTAACCCTTGTTCTAATCACCTCATCATAGTAATTAGTAAGCATATTACTTTCATTTTACATCTTTCATTTTCATTTCATATTTATTTCTTCATTTTTGAGCAAGCATGCATGACTTATGGTTATTTATACCATTTTTAACAATGTTTTTAGAGTTTTACATATATAAGTCATCCTATAATTTATCCCTTGTTATAGATTGGTCTTGATGATGTTTAGGAACCCATGACACCCTAAGAAGGTGTATGGTAGGATTAGAATAGCTTTGGAGTTGTTTTGAAGGATTGGAATAGGTTTAGTACGAGAAAAACTATTTTCGACAAGTATAAAAAGTGGTTTGATCTTGTTTTCTATTTCTGGAAAATCCGACAAGAGACACTAATTTTGGCCTAGATATTTAGAAAATATACTTTAAAACGAATCCGTGGCGGCAATGCATTAAAGCGGAGTTATAACGAAGAAGTTATGAATTTTTCAAGTTTGGCGACGAAATATACATTTTTCGAAAATTTGACAAGCAGTTTTCGTGTTGTACGAGTCAAAAGCGAGTCTTAAGCTTTATAAATTATTTCGACTTATCAAAAATATATTAGTATACTTTGATACGAAGCTAAGGACGTATAATACGTGAAAGCGGTTTGTAACGACTAAAATATACACGTTTTCATAAAATTTCCGTAACTTTATTATTTACTTAAAACTATATTATTTTAGCCGACAAGTGTTACGGTAAACAAAACGACCATATTGAAGGCTATTTTAACGTTGATGTGGAACTTTTGTAACGAGATGTCTTCTAATAAAATTTAGATCACCAAGCATATTTTTCAAAGCGACCAACCGTTTGTATAGCGGAGTTGTAATAAATTATTTACGGTTGCTTAAACTTTGCGAAACTCACTTTTAAACCACATTTTGGACAAAATCACCATATTTAACCTCTATTATCTTTATGTTCGAGACCTCTATGACGAAAACTCATGTACTAAAACTTTGAGATTTTGATACAAGCTTTCCAAAACCGTTGAGTTCGTTTCCTAACGCTCGACGTACACCATTTCGACTAGCTTTTGAAGCCATTTTGTCACTTTCATGAAATTTCCAACGACATTATTTACTGATTTAAAAGTTATAATTTCACAAAAAAAAATCATTAAGAAACTATTGTAGGATGACATTTTGGCGTAAATACTTGCAAAGTAATTTAAGAATGGTCAAGACATCAAAGAGTATTTTTCGACGATAAGTATTATTTTCAAAACTCACAAGTGGTATAAATAACATACTGAAATGCATGCATAACATTACATCATAACTCATTACGTATCATATCATTCATAATAGGTCATTTTGAGATTCACGCTACATTTCGATGTATCCACTTTTGTCATCATAATCATTGCAAAGGTGAGTTCATAGCCCCACTTTTACTCTTTTAACTGCTTTACAAACTCTTGGGGAGATACATGCTACATTTTAATCGAACACAAATGCTTTGAACTGTATGCTATATCCGAATGTTTTATTGTCACTAAGTATTTGCCATGTTCAAGTCCCTACATCATGCACCATTAGTCACTTATGCAGTGGCGCTGAATATTGTGAATAGGCCTATGGAATTAACACTCCCGCTCCTATTGACCCGTTATGGTCTTGGGAAATCGGCGCACTATATTGAATCATTAAGGTAAATTGGCAAGTTTACCTATTAGTATGGCGATGAAACGATGATTACCAATTTTTATTGGTGCGATGTTTACGCTTTGGTATCATGAACTTAGTGAAATAAATACGATTTTGTTTTCAACGATGAGTGTGAAACAATTTAACTCACACTACGATTATTGTGTTCAAACGAATTGATTAAACCTATGGATTTCACTCAACCTTTGTGTTGACCTTTTTAAGCATGTTTTATCTCAGGTATCTAAGGCATTCAATTCATGGCATACATTTGGACACATCATAGAGTCGCGGTGACGACGCGTCTCACTGGGTTTTATGAACTTTAGAACATCGTTTGGCTTGTAACAAAATTATTTCCGCACAAGTTGATTTTCATTTGGGACCTATACTTTGTAAACTCGATTGTTTTATTAAATCAAGCGATGTATTTTCCAAACGACACTTTAGGTCGTTCAATATAACTCGTGATTGTGATGCTATGATGATCATACCCCGTGAATTCCATTCACGCAAAATGTAATTTGGGGTGTGACAATAATCTGTTTATCGAATGGTCATGCCATGATTTGTTGTTAAAATGAATTTTTGTGTTAATATTGATGATTTGATGAATTTATTTCGGGCTTCTTCGCGCTTAAAATTGAGAATCAATGTCATTTGAATCTCACGCATAAGGATTACCCTACGCGTAGTCAAGTTATCGCGAAGAATAAATCCACGCATAACTATTACGCCGTAAGGTTCTACAATGGGACCACGCGTATCCTGTGAAGGATATGCGTGAACAATGACCTCACGCATAAGGTCTACTCTTATGAGTAAGCCTTACGCGTAAGGTTTATATACGCCACGCGTAAGCTCCACGCTTAAGGTCACCCTTTCCAACGTAACATTTCTTACGCGTAAGTTAGGATCCCTACGCATAAGCTTTCGCTCACGCGTATGTCATTCATGTTCACGCTAACTTTGTCAAAACTTCTCCTAAGCCTTGATTGACCTTCATTATGAATTGTTACGTGTACAAACTTGTAAATAAACTAATCATAACGTCACGAATCCAATAATGTCACTAATAAACTTAATCGTTTGATATGTTGTGAACAATAAGTGATAACATAAACTTTAAAACTTAAAGTTAACTAACTCACGAAACATTTCACGACGTCATTGGACTATTGGACAAACAAGTGACTTAGGACTCGTAACAATCATTATCACTGTACATTCAATAACTAGACAATAAGACCTTCTGTTGACTAACATTATGTCTTTCGATATGTTGGTTCTTTTGGCTAATGTTATTTCGAGATCACGACATGGTTGCTCAAATGAACGTGGATGCACCGAGGTTCTCACTATTGCCGATATCTTCCCAATGACTATCGAGAAAGATTGGAAAGAATAACCTTAGGGTTGATTTTGAAACCCTCACTTTGCTCGAATCTTCTTGTCTCATTCTTTGTGGATATTCTAAAGAATCATCCCTACCGAACATGCTCTCACACTGCCATCTGCATCGGAAATCTACATTCAAAGCAATTCGGAATTCTATGCGAGAGGATCACGGTCAAAGTGCAGTGTGGTGACACTTAATCACAAACAAGTCACCATCACTCATGCGGACTTACGTGTTGTTCTTCTCATTCACGAAATCGAGCCAACCGACTTCTTTGCCACACCCATGAAGAGCAGTTCGCAATTTCTTCTTGACGTTGGCTATGATGAAGCTTGAGGATTGTTTCTAAGCATTCTCACGTGGAGCTTAAGAGCATTCCTCAACCGTGGAGAACCCTACATCATCATTACCAAGTCATTTTCGGTCGTGGCGGTGGTTATGAGCATCCAAAGCTCATGGAACTACAAATCTTACGGTCTCGATCAATAAGAAGGACATCGAAATCGAAGCAGCGATATGGGAGGACATGATGCTATTTCACAAGAAGCTTAGCTCAAAGATTCCCTATGTCGGATACACAAAGCTTTTGATCCGTAGAGCACTTGGACTTAATCACGATATCCCCATGAGGCTCAATGACCCCGACAATCATGACTTGTTGTCCGAACCTATCCTTTCTATCGAATCAAGGAATCGACAACTAAGAAGCGAGTTGCCGTCTTTGCTCGATCACCTTCTATCTAAAGAAATCAAGAAGCTTGAAACATACAAAAGGTATCTAGTAGCGGTAAAAGAAGGCAAAGTTGGTCATCTTGATGAAAACCTTGGGAACTCCTACTTGGAGAACCGAAGAGGAAGTCTTGGAAGTGCGAGAAGTTACGAAAGTTATAGGAAGCTTCCCAAAGGAATCCTCCTCGTAAAAGGATTGTTCGTAAAGGAAGTCGAACCTATTCCCACACTGAACCGCAAAGAAAGTTTTGGACGAAAGCTCAAAGTACCGACACGGATGAAGAGTTTACCTACTCAAAGCGCAAGGATGACAATCCTTCATGCCAAAACCTCCAAGTCCTCAAGTCGATAAAGGAAAGGAAGACTCACGCACTTGTGCCCTATGATGAAAGATCGAAGATGAAGAAGAGCTCTGGATCAATCCTACGGAAGAAGTTTAAATTAGTTAGACACATTCAAAAGTGAAGAATTTGCAAAAGACCAAATGGGTGGCCCGGAGGATCAAGTGGTGATGCCACTCCTCACCGGATCGATGCGGTTAATCGACCGATAAGGGATCGGTGCCACCACTCTTGTGCAACAACAAACGCTTGTGGAGGTGTCTCATCGAACATAACATTGAGGAACCGAGAAAAGGATAAGGCGAGAAAGAAAAGCGATGAAGAAGCTAAGGCTCGAGACGGAAGAAAAGGCTAAACTGGACAAGATGACGAAGAGAATTATGATGATTTGCTTCTCAACGGTCCAACTGCTCCAAGGAGGATACTGCACCTCCTAAGGACCCCGAGCCTCCTCATGTCTCATCCTCATCGATTCATCATCTCATTCCTCACCCCCGTGAAGCCTCCTCGATCTTGGATTTCTCGGACTCATGAAAGAATTGTGAAAGTCGTCCAACAAGTCGAAAGAAGGACATGCTCTGTAAAACCGAATTGGTTTCTTGACTAAATACATGATTAAATGATGAGAATGACAAGATGCGTAAAGAAAGGGAATTCGTTCAGAGTTCATGAAAAGTCATCGTCGAGAGGCTGAGCGAAATGATCCAAGGTTACACTAACAAGTACCTTACGGATATCGTTCCTAAAGTCACAAAGGAGATGTTTACGAGACAACTATATCCGAATCTTATGCAGATAGCCAAGCAAACCATAAGATCCACACCTTTAACCATCACAATCAATCCATCGATCCTGTAGTTTTCTCGGATAATGAATTGGTGGCCAAGCTTGTCACACAAATGTCTACGATCCGGGACATTTACTTACGAGGAAGGAAAGTTGTTTCAAGCATTCTTTGGACTACCAACTCAAAGAAGCATGTAGATTCGAAAAGTCTAAACGATGATGATGAAGACAAGGATCGGGATAAGCATGATAAAGCTAAGCGTCGGAAGAAGTCGGTGAATCATATTCTATGTTACCTCCTCCAACGGACTCCTACTCAACAAAGGTCTCCTCCCCGTTCTTCTACAAATAAACCTCGGGACGATTCGAGTTACCACCCCGACTCGAAAACCGGTCATCACTTTGAGTATACGGGTGGTGACGATGAAGAGGTCCTTGAGCCCTACAACAACCCACCTCTCCCAAACAAGTTCGAAACCAAGATCATCATCTAGGCCTTCAAAAGAAGAAGAAGAAGGCGCCTCATGGTCGGCGTCGTATCTTGGCTAGATGACGATAAAGCGAAGAATTTGAATGGTTCTCTACTCTTGTTAACAACACCCCTACCACGAAGAAGGTCGATTTGGTGACGGTAACACATTGGAGCATACAAAACTTTTGCAAGAAAAGTTCCATGTGAAGAAGATGACGAAATCCGAGTTGAGGCGAATCAAGAATGAAGCTTTTCAACTGTGGAAAGATAGCTCGAGAAAGTGCCATAGAGGTTGAATATCACCTTGAAAACATTGCTCGAGCTATGTCTAACAACATGGATTGGCTCAACCCGAAGCAAACGTCGACTTTACTAAGCGAGACAACCCTCCATATTACACCGATGGTCAAAACCACTACCAACGATCGCCAACCGGATGAACCGAGGATTCCATTCGATATTTTTTCAACAAAGACACGAATTTCTTCTACATGGTGGCGATGGTTCAAGGAAATACGCTACATCGTTGACACTTCCATTCCCAGACTATATACTCGAGCGCATAGCCATCGAGGCGTGCCAATCACTTGTTCTCGACAAAGTGGAAGCATCGACCGAGATGCAATGTCGGATTCATCATTGGCGGGAACGCGAAGAATCTACTACGGTGTCGTCAGTTCGAAGTCTCAACATGCGGTGTTCGTTCTAAGGATATCGTTGCCATCAAACATGTTGCTCTTTCATCTAAGTGGTACTATACTTTCCTAAAGAATATCGTGGTCAAACGTCAAGATGAAAAAGATTATGCATTCTCTCGAAGTCGACTTTGAGAATTTGTCTATCAGCGACATCGAAGACATGTACCTTGCCAAAGTACAAGGTCGCATGAGACAATTTTCAACCAGAAGTACAATGTGAATTCATCAAGTCATTGCTCATCTTCATCGACGCATAGTCATCAAGGAGCGTGTAGAAGATCTTGTTTGGCGGTTGAATCTTATCGGACCGTGTCAACTTCACTCCACCTCGGCTAGATCTTCCCGACCTCAACCGGCTCTCACAATATACACTCATCGGCAAACCTTTGGCGTCGTTTACCTCGGTGAACTTCAAAGAAATTGCTTAATGGTGTGTAGTGAACTTCACAAGTTTGGGGATCACACTTTGAAGATGGTTAGGGACGGATTGGCCTATAGGTTGAAGGACATACGTCACAAGATTGGGTCTCTAAGCGATGGAATTCTCGGGATCGAAGGGATGTGAGGAGGATCATCAAGATGATTGATGAAAGGTTGTTTGAAGGGATCGATTCGAACATTGGAAAGCTTTGTTGGTGGTCGAACCGGGATCAACATCACCGCTATCAGCATACATTCGCACTCTGGCGATATCACCGCACTTCTGGTACCCTTGAATTGTTTCCTTCATTATAAATTTGGATGTGTGATTATATATGAATGGCTTGTGCACACATTACACAGTACAACCCGTATTTGTCAAGAAAGGACCACGTAGTGCGCTTGATTGCCACAATCCTTATAAAAGGAGCGAAGCTTCTTACTTTTGAGTAAAACCTATCAAACCTTTCATTTTCAAGGTTTTTGCAAAAGAACAAGTACTTCCCGTATGATTTTCAAAACCTCAACCGTTTATATCACTACTTGAGGGGAGTATTTGAATTAAAACTTTGTTCACAAATTGTTCATAGTGGTCATCTTCCGCAACACTCGAAATGGTCATATTTATTCTCAACCGTTCAAAATAACATTTTATATGCCATTTTGAGGGGAAAAATTATGTGATAAGAAATATGTTGTGTAAATGCAAATGAATCTTTGTGTAATAGACTTAACCAACGAATTGCGGTACTAAAGCTGTTAGTAACTCGAAAAGACTTGTCTGGGACGGGTAATAATTTCAAGCTAGTTCGCTAGTAATGTAAGCGTGTCTATGAAAGGACTTGTCCAAGTAGAAAGTACCATTCGAGATACTCTTGGTAGACATGAACTCGATGGGTATGATAACCTTCGAGGATTGTCTACACCTTCAAGTAGTTATTAGAGCTAGTTGTCACCTAAAAGGCATCAATGTAACTCTTTAACTATGCAACGTAACCTTGTCTCATGGGATTGTCTATCTTGAGTTGATCAATTCAAAGTGCGTTCTTCCCACAGTCGATTTTCGTCAAAACTCTAAAGCACATGTGGAGGGTATTTATGCAAAACCCTATTTCTCACGATGGTTCAAACATGATTTTCATTAACAAACCCTTTGAGAGATTCTTCACATGAGTGGTTTTAATGGCAACATAGGCTAGTCATGGGTTATAAGGTAACTAAGGTTAGGAATAACAGTCCTATGATCCCCAGAGCCGGAGGATCTACCAAGGATATCACAAATAGTTAGTACTTAGAAGTCCTTAGATACGATTATAAAAGGAGAAAATGAGAATCGGAGAAAGAAGGAGTTGAAGAATTAAAAGAAATGCAAAGAAAAGGGTGAAAAGAAATAGCCCTCAAATTATTCAACTTAGGCGGACAGGGTTCAATTCATATACTCTTGGTTGTCACTTAGTAGCCGGTATTGAAGATTAAAAGTCGTCATGGACCCGGTGGCGCATGCACTAAACCTTCTTAGCCACTCAAGTTTCTCTCAATGAAGCTTGTTTCATTCTCACAGGGAACCCTCGTAAACTATTGGCTTTCTCTTAGAGATCATTGGTATTGAAAGGAGACCCTCTCCTAGTCTCCGCTCGGGAAAACCAAAACGCACTATTGAGTCTAGAACCACGAGATTCATCAAAAGATCTCTTAGGTACACTTGACATCTCATCACTTGTTGATCAACAAATAAGATCATCGGTGGTTCATATCGAGTCCTTCACGGATCTTAGCAACTGTCGAGAACATTTATGAGAGGTTCACATTTGTGATCCTCGGTGATTGAATGGAAACTCCTACCATGGTCAACATCAAACGACCCTTGACAACAGTGGTCACCGGTAACTCCCGTGGATTATGCGGAGTGTGTCTCAAACGGTCTGATCGTGAGGTGATGCTTGATGTACCTCGGCGACTCATCCGAAGCAGTAGGTGTGCCGGTACATCGCGTTATCTCACTTGTGGGACTCCGGTTCGAACGGCCTTTGTAAGAATTAGAGTTGTGTTTTCACACTATGATGTTAACACTCTCGAGTTCAAACTTGTGGCGGAATCCGCTTATTACTAACCGTTTGAAATGTTTTCTTCTTATGGAAGCTCCGGGCGGGATGATCGTCTTGATTCTTCTCATGCTCACGCCAACATCATCACTAATGGAAGTTCTATCCAAAAGCAACTGTGATCGAATGATTCTTCGTAAAATCAAAGAATCTACAAAGCTAAAGACTTAAAGAACTTCATCGATACTAAATTCCAACGTCAAAGAGCGTGTGAGCATGTTGAAGAATGACGTGGAGACTTTGGAGCGTGAAGGCGGACACGAGGCGAGACTTGATGCATACTACAACATACTATCACTTTCACCACAAAGAACAATAATCAAAGAACAAAGTTAATGATGACGTCAAAGCATAACTGCTCAAGGAAAAATATCTCTCTACACTAGGGAGATTGTTCGAATCAAGGCAATTCTTCTCACAAGAAAGAAGAATGTCAGAAGACGTCAGAGCTACTATTACATCAACGCCTTCACCGTTCATCACCAACACTTGAGGGGGAGATTGTTGGAATCACTCATAAACCATAATCAAGTGTTAGTAATTAATATGTAATAGTTAGCTTTATTATGGTCTTTATATTTGTAATTAGCCTTAGGCTTGTGTAAAAGGCCCATGAGCCTAGGCCTTAGTCCATTAAGGAAAGGATGGAAACTAGGAGTGTTGCCCTAGCTTTCCTCCTATAAATACCTTATGTAAACCTTCATTTGAAGGTTGGTTGTTCAAGTTATTCTCTCATTCACATCCTACGCCTAAACCGTCTTTATTAAGTTGTGTGTGTGTGTTAGATCTTGTCCAATCACCTTATCTCTTTCTATATTACTTGTGTTTGTAAAACTAGTGACCTAACAGATCTTAATCTAAGTCATCCTTGGAAAATGCTAAATGTAAATTATCGTAGTCAAAACTTTCAATGTCTTCTTTCTCCAAATCTTCTTCGACATCCGAAGAACCCTCTTCAAACAGATTAACTCTAGGCATTGTAGCAAACTCTTTCGCTTGATCATCTCCTAGTTGTTGATTCCTATCCCTTTCTGCTTGTGCTTCATCCCTTTTTTCAAGTTCTTTATACATCTCCATTTCGATTAGGTAGTACCAATCGTCAGGAGCCCATACATGTTCTTCCGCAGCACTGTTGTTTTTTTCTTCAACAATCTCTACATTGTAAGAACAGAAAAATTTTACACTCTTATTATTTAAATAAAACTTTCCTAATCCATACTCAATATACACTTCAAATAATGATGTTCTAAATTATTAAAATTTCAAACCAGTGCTCATACCTTCTTTGATGGTTTTGTCCTCTGCCTTTTGTTCTTGCATGCATTGTTTTATGAAACAATAAAAACAAAGCAGTTAGTTTTCATAGAATGAATAATAATAAAAGTAATAGAAAAATTGATTCAACAAATCATGTTATACTTGTTGTCGTTTCTGTTTTGTTCTTCTTCAAAATCGCATTCGCTTCTTGATCTTTTGTTTGATGCAGACATTTGTATTATCCAAATATTCTACAAAGATTACAGGTATTTGAGTTGAATATGATGCAGTGGTAACTGTTTTGCAGTTGCAGTTTTTATAATCATTATCAAGAAAACTAAGAGACTAACAAGTAGCCTTCCATGACACTTCTTTTTAGTGTTAGAGTTTCAAAAAAGATGTTCAGACAGATTAAAAGTGCAATTATTACATTTTACACATATAAATATATATATTTGTTTTATTTAATCTTTAAGGTTATATATTTTATCACAATTGATGTCAACATAAGTAGTATTAATAACATTTTTTCATGAAAACATTAAACATCTTGTGAAAGTAAAATATTACTATAGTTTAACATGATTTTTGTTGACCAATTTCCCAACCTTCACATACCACATTAGGTATATGGTAACTGAGACTATAGGACATTCACAACTACATTCAGTTATATAAGTTACATTTAGTACATGATACTATAATCTCTTATAAGCTTATCTAAAAATATTCAACTACATATCTTTTAGCCCATTTTCCTTTTTTTATTAAGTTACAATATTATGTAAATGCAGGCCTGCAACTGAATGACAACCAGACGTATAACATATGTTTAACTTATATTGAACACATGCTACTTTGTAACAACAAGAGTCTAAAGAATTTCATGAACATGCCATATCCGAATAACGAATTCACAATGGAAGGGTATAACAGGTTGATATATGATGAGACATCGTACAAGGTAGATGAATTAAAAGAGCAGCATAAAACATTGTATGGCAGTTTGACATCTGAATAAAAAGGTATTTATGCAACGGTTATGGATGTTGTAGACAATAACAAAGGTGGAATGTTCTTTGTGTATGGATATGGTAGAACTGGAAAGACATACCTTTAAAAAACAATTTCTGCTGCATTACGTTCAAAAGGTGGTATAGTGTTGAATGTTGCATCTAGCGGTATTGCAGCGCTATTATTGGAAGGAGGAAGGACAACACATTCCTGGTTTGTAATTCCAATCAATATAGTGGAAGATTCGATGTGCCACATTCCTTATGATAGTGACCTCGCAGATTTGATACGACAAGCGAAGCTCATTATATGGGACGAGGCTCCTATGATTCAGTCATATTGTTATGAAGCATTTGATAGGACACTGCGAGATATTTGCAGGTCAGACTCGTCTCAAACATCTAACCGTGTTTTTGGTGGAAAAGTTGTCCTGTTTGGTGGTGATTTTCGAAAAATTCTTCCTGTTATCCCTAATGCAAGCCGTAATGATGTCGTACATGCCACTATTAACTCTTCCTATTTGTGGCAACATTGCAACGTTATGAACTTAACAGTTAACATGAGATTGGGTTCTGGATCAACCGAATCTGAAAGAAAAGAAGTACAAGATTTTGCTGATTGGATTTTAGACATTGGTAATGGAAAGGTTGGTGGTACTAATGATGGCGATTTGACTGTTGTATTTCCGGATGGGATGTTGATATCAGAATCCGATGATTATGTTGGTTCAATAATTGGTGCAACATACCCGCGTTTGCTTGAAAACCTATGGAATCCTGAATTTTTCCAGGAAAGGGCCATTCTTTCACCAACTCATGAAATGGTAGATATGATTAATGAATGCATGTTGGATTTGATTCAAGGAGATGAAACGTTATACGAATCATCGGATTCTTTTTCTTTGGATGACTCAGACACAAATTTTGATGATTCTATATACACTACATATTTCCTCAACAGTTTAAGGATGTCCGGTCTACCGCAACATGCAATAAAGTTAAAGATTGGTACTCCTGTAATGTTAATGCGAAACATTGATCAAAAAGCAGGGTTATGCAATGGAACAAGGCTTCAAGTACTTAGGTTGGGAATCAATGTTATTGAAGCCAAGATCATAGATGGTGGAAATGTTGGTAGGGTTTGCGCTATTCCCCGTATGGTAATTACCCCTTCAGACACAAAAATGCCATTCAAATTTAACAGAAGGCAGTTTCTTATTCAAGTGTGTTTTGGTATGACGATTAATAAAAGGCAAGGGCATACATTATCACAGGTAGGTTTGTATTTACTAAAGCCGGTCTTTTCACACGGTCAACTATATGTCGCTTTGTTAAGAGTTAAGAGCAAGCGAGGATTGAAGGTTCTATGTCTTGATAGTAACGGAAACTATTGCAACTCAACTGCAAATGTAGTTTATAAAGAAGTCTTATGTCGGATTTGAATATTCAAAATTGTTTTGTATTCACCACATTGTTTTTGAGCATAAAACCGTCGGTTTGTTCCTCAACGAAACTTATTTAGCAATACAATGTTTTTAATGTTATACATAGGAATACACGCAATGAACGTAGACCTTGAAAATTGTCATTGTTCCTAAATAGTTCTACATCATATACCTTGGACTACTCGTAAATGACGACGACAACAAGACCTAGGACTACCCTTTTGTCTGTTTGTGAACATCAAGATGAAGAGACGAAGATCCTATGCTTATAAACCTCAAGAAAAAGCAAACGTTACCAAGTATGTTTCTCAAATTAATGTCTGATATATTCTTTATATGCCAACATAGTATTACATTGAAATTTTAACTGTCAAACAGGAAGAAGCAAATCAATCCAATAAAGGAACAATCTATGAAAGAATATATTGTATTAACATGTTTGCTTTTGTTTCGTATACATTCTTTTGCGACATATAGAATGTTTAAAATTACATTGAGTTTTTGGAAAACACATACTTTATTTTTTGGTAATATATTTGTATATAATTTTCTTTTTTTTATCCTTTTTGTGGTTCATTTACAAAATGATGGTCACATACATTAAATTCGTTAAAAAGTAAAAACAAACCAATATGAAGAAAGTCATAGTTTATACATAAATTGACTTAAACCATAATCAATTACCAGAAATAAACATAGTCAAAATATAAATCTGTTTGCTGACAAATTAGACATAAACAAACACATTCATTAACATAGTCATACATTTTCTTAAAACATAGTCAATTACCAGAAATTAGAAAGTTAGATAGAGTATTTTACAAGCCAGTCATAATGTTACTTAAACCATAGGTAAACCAGTCACACACCCAAAAGATTTGCATCAATGTACCAAAACACAAGAAATTTCAAGTAAGCCATTGTCTACCAAAGACACAAAGTATTCAACACAACCATTTTCTAGCACACATGAAACACATGCAACACACCTGTTTCATGACCATGCAACACCTCCCGAGTCGACATGTACTTGAACCTTAGCATTTTGTCTTTTTTGAATTTGCAGACTTCTGCAAATTTTTTCCATTTTCCATGAATGTTTACATGGTTTGTCCGACCCGGATTTTCTAAGTGACGAACCATTCTGACAGCCATCTCATATTCTACTTCTTTGTGTCTGATGAAATACTTTCTATAAGTGTGCATTGGATGTTTTTCAAGAAAATCAGCTGGTATGCACTTCAATTAAATGCAATAATCAGAATGATATGGTATTAAACGCCACATCATGACCATGAAAAAAATTAGACATAACTACTTACAAGTCGTTGCATGTCCATAGTATCTTCATAAGGTACATAGAAACTTTCTGTTTTTTTACCAAAGTGGTCCATGTGTCATTCCCAAAAGCATTTGTGCTTCATTCTTTCATCAGATGCAATCACGTAGCACATAAATATATTTAAAACATATTTGAAGTATCATTACACTTACTCTTTAAAATATTAAAAATTTAAACAGCCCATACCCTGTTCCTAAAAGTCGAGCTCTGGTTGGTTTTTTCTCAGCTTTGTTGCTCCAAGAAAGTAAACATCAGTTATTGGACTCCCATGCATGTTAAAAGCCTGTAAACGCAAATAGTTGTTCTTCTCCCTCGTGAACACTACATACTCTCCTACTCTAAGTTGAAATCTTTCAACAATTTTTTGCCAACCCTCACCAGACACAACATACTCATATCGACCTTTTTTCTCAGCAACTTTAACACGTCTAACAGCAACAGTGAACCTACGTTTGTTAGCACTGATCTTGATGTTCTCCTTCCTCTTTAAACCCTGTAGGAAATCGCTTGGAATTCTCTTAAATATACTATAATTTTAATACAAAACTTTAATTATACACAATTTATGAAGTAAACCATCAAAGAAGGTTAAATACCTGAAGCATGTTCTGTTGAGGGAAAATCCTACTCAAATACCTACTCGGGCGTCCTACGATTGCCTCATACCCACCCGTTTCATATCCTGATGCATCATAGATGGTAACATAATATGAATCATCCCCTTCCTGCACGAAGTGCAATGTCTCGGCATCCATTGGAATGAATGCCAAACAGAACTGTCTCCATTTGTAACCACTTAATTCGTATTTCTCGCCAGGTACTTTCACTATGTCAACCTTAACCCTAATCCTTTCTCGACTTGTCAAGTACACGTGGTTGTTACCATTGTAACAGGTTTGATTAAACACATTTGGAAGATACTGCGTAAATTCCAAAAAGATTTATTTAAAGACTTGATAAGTAACATTAAAATTTAGTTATATCCTAAAGTGATTTAGATAAGAACCTGTTTTTCAAGAAATGATTGCCGTTTAATGCGAAGAAAAAATTCAGTAGCCATTATCTTACATATAATTAGACGTTTATAAGAATTATAAAACTTGCTCATATTATTTATCAAACAAACAATGCTAATTGTGTATCAACTTGCAACTAACATATCTATTCATCGAACTATGATAACATTCCAACTTAACTATAAACGACAATCAGAAATTTCACTTTTGTAGCCATAACTAAGATGGTAACATAATAAAAACAAAATTATGCTTTTTACTAATCTTATACACTTTGACTATCACAATCCAAAAAGTAGGACTTCACTATAATTTTGATAACCAAAAACATTTTATACATCCAGGTATTAAAACTAATGTTTTCAATAAATAATTTTTATGACTAATCTAAATTATCTAATCTAAACCTAACCCTAACTTATGTTTGGGCGTTTTATTAAAACAAGCAATAAGCAACATGCAACATCATAACTGTAACACATATAGATATGTTAACATCATAATCAACTTCTGATCATTGATTTTCTTATGAGCCTACTTGTATTTGTATTTGTATAAGTATTGGTAAACAGTAATCATCTACAACTTGATATAACATACAATATATGTATTGAAATATACTCATTGTTAATGGTTTTGATTAACTAAAAACACACGAGCATGTACCTGGTGTGATTGAATAAGAACACTTGCAGCCAATATGTGAATGTTCCGATATGTTTTTGTGTGTGTTAAATGATGGTATGAGGCTATTAGGATGCATCTTTATTATAAGTTACTGCATCATAGTTAATAGTTAAGTCCATCAACTATGATGCAAAAAATCAAGGTTATAACCTTAATGCACAAAAATCATGATTGTGATGCAGTAACTTTATAACTGTGATGCAGTAATTTATAACCTTAATGCACTAAAATCATGATTGTGATGCGATAACTTTATAAGCGTGATCGAAAAAAATTTGGCGGGAAAAAATGTTTTCCTTAAAAAAATTTTCTTGGGAATTTTTTTTCGTGAGGGTGGGGTGTGGGGTATGGTGATGTGGCAAAGGTGACACATGTCACCTCCACATGCCTTCTTTATTCTTTTCATTCTAAGAAATTTTATATATATATATATATATATATATATATATATATAGATATTATAAATATATATATATATGGGCGGCATGACTTATAATTATTGTTAACATATTTTCTTTATCGTAAGAAGTTTGATAAGAAATGTTTTGAAAGTGGCCTTTTTTCTGAAACGGTAATTGTTAAATTACTTTACTAAATAGAGTCATACTTTGTTTTTAGAACAATTTCATCTACAATTTCTATGAAAATAGGACTGCATTGCTTGAAAAATATTGTTTTTCTATATACATGCTTTAAATAGAAAGATTATTAGTTAGATAAAGTGTTAATAATAGTGTCTATATATAAGAGGTTTTGTGCATCAATACTCCATGTTACGTGATAATGTCCCCTACCAAATACTCCATGTTAAATGAAGTGTTAATCCTTTGTTTTTTCACTTTGTATGTCTATATTGTGTATTTCACATTCTTCTTTGCTTGAAAAAATATTATTTTTCTATATACATGCTTTAAAATGGGAAAATTATTAGTTAGATAAAGTGATAATAATAGTGTCTATATATAAGAGGCTTTGTGCATCAATATTCCATGTTATGTGATAATATCCCGTACCAAATAGGTTTGTTTTTAAGTCGTGTTATAAGCATGTAAGATGAATTTAGTGAGATAAACTTGTGTGGTTTATATATTGTGAGATAGTTAGTTATCGTTCTAAAAGAATAATATAAATAACAATGTCTATAAAAAACTAACATGATCGATGTATTTGTCATATTTAATTAGAGAATCCAATTCTATCAATGAAGGCTCATGTCATTTAATAAACATAATTCCAAGATTACAGCTATATAAGATTAAATTTGCATCACTAAAAAGATAATAGAAATTGCCTATAGGCAGTTTCGTGAACCATCGGTTAAACGGGCTATAGTGATCAATAGCATTCCCCTGCAATGGCAATTGTTCATATCATTTCGCCAACCATATGATGTTGATTTTAGTACGATCAGGTATACATGTTCATAATTGACTTTCAAATAAATAATATTTAGTCCTTGTATAGTTGTATGAGAGAAGTACTTACCATTAAGCTGGTGGTTGAGACTTGGATGATTGTATATCGGTGCTTGTTGCTGTTGTGCAGGAAGGTTTGACGTACTGGCCATATGTTACTGCCCTGCACATACAGTCATAACATAAACAACTAAGATAACAATAAGATGCCACCAGTTTATAAATGTATGTACCTGAAATTGTATATAGTTTTTGAATGTTGGTTTCCTTTCTTAATGAAGAATAATAACGATTTTTTTCTTTCTTTCTGAGTGTCTATGACAAATGAGTCAGGGAAGTGAACTTATATAGGATTTGATTGTTAAGCCCATACAATATAAAGCTCAGTTTTTTATTTGTTTTATGATTTTAAGAAAACTGGTAGTATTGTTCTTGTAAACCATTGTCATGGTTCAGAGGTTGAAACTGAACCAAACCTGATATATCATTAAGTATCACATCACTAATTTATCATTTAACCAACTAATTCAAGTCCCATATATCCATGTTTTAATATATCATATAACATTACATAAACTAAATTGTACAAACTACAAAGAGCTTAGATGATCCTCAAAAACTTCTACATATGTGCAAGTTGCAAAAGACTGCATGCTAATTTAGCAATTACAGATAAAAGAGTATCGAATTCAAAATGGGGTACATATTTGCCACAATCTGCTCCACTTATGAGGTGATTTTTCACCAATACCAATAGAAAGAGTATATCCCCTATCCATATTTTCTTGATTGACTTGACTACCTTTACAAATAATCTACTCCAAAGCAGTTCACTAAAACATTTTCAATGGGTTGATAAACTGATGAACCTAAGTGGGTGTTTATCTACCTCGTGTTTCACTTCACACTCTACATTCAGAAAACAAACTCGATTGTCGTAGCTACGAACTATGAGTCATTGCTACTTGAGTTAAAGTCCCTTAGTTGTCAAAATGGGAAAATATTGAACACTAAGATTCAGTTTATAACCCGATATACAATGTAGTTGCATAGAATAAAACCCTTCTAAAATGAGTCACCAAATTAATCATAAGTGTACTAAAAACACAATCACTATCCATAACAATGTAAGTCACCACCATTTTCGCAACTCTACTACCCTATTCAAATCCATTTATCCGATTCAAAATAATCAGATTTACAAAAACGCAATCACTTTTTACCCACGCACTTAAATTACATTACTAAATTAACATATATGAGTTTAAACTTTATTAGTTTACAAACACATATCCAGACATCCTTTTAGGAATTCTAATTTCGTAGTAGGACCATATGCTTCAAGATGAGTCGGTATCAACAAATAGCATAGTATGTTAAGCATAATGAAGTTTAATTCATTGCGACTCTGTAAAAAGGAAATATAATAAAAAAGAATTACCTTGGCATGAAGAAATGGGCCAGCAACAAAATTACTTTGGAATCCTGAATCAGTAACCGAATCGCAAGTCAGAACCGGGTTTGCTATATGCCTAGCCGCAAACTTAATGCCTATGTGAAAGGACAATTCAATTCAATTTGGATGTATACTTGTATCGCTTCTCATCCAGGTCAATGGGGCAAAGGTGAGGGGTACGTATTATACCAAACGCAAGAAACACCTTCTTAATATGTGTAGATGTAGTAGCATTCTTAACCAACACGTCAAAAGTCCCAAGCATCAACTGCCTGAAATGACTACAAAGTAAAAAAAAATCACAATAATTTAAGAAAATCAGATCAAGATATAATAGGTTCCTAAGAAACTCACCAATCTTACCTGTTCCATTCACGCATCCTTGCAAATCCACATGGTTATGCTGCTGGCTAGGATATGAAAGAATATTAGACGCCGCTTGAAGATAAGCACCAAAGTCCATAATCCCAACAACCTGTATCCAAGACTGTTGTAGTAACATTGGTAAAAAAATGAACCTTCATCAAATACAGTAACCATGTATGGGAAAAGATAAACCTTCCTTGATTCTAGAATAGATTGCACTAAACTTGCAGCTTTTAGTTTGTTCTCCAAACAACCCAAGGTAGATGTGTCTGCACACAAAAAATGCATTGATCCCAACGTGCCAATTAATGTAAGTTTAATTTAGTTTAAATAATGGTCTCCTTTTTTTTCCAAGAAACTGGCCTATTCAAGCTTCCCATCGACCGCATTTTTGCATTCTAAACCCCCTAAATTTTGAGCTTCCCCTAGAGGACCCTGACCTTGGGCAACGAACAAACTTCTTAAGACCTTCGTTATAATCATTTATGTTGAATGTAATGTCTAAATTGGGTCCACGGAATATAATGACAGCCTGATCATAGGCCCTATAACAAACACCAAAATCATATACGAAAATAATGCTTCAGACGGTGAAAAAAAAGGGGTGTTGTATTTACCTAGCGGCAGCATGTGCGGTTCCGAAACCATCTATAAACACTAAGTTACCAAAATTTCAGTGGGACAACTAAGTAAGCTACTAATATAATTATATTCAAATTGAAATATAAATATACAATTGATCAGATGGGTGCCATTACTTATAATTACTTGGCGAAGTATATTGGTACATAATACTAACTCCTAACATCCTACGAAATGGTAATTTTATTAGCTGTCATACCGTGGTCAAATCTGCATGAAAAACCGCTGGTAATCATTAGTATTAAGTATTATGCTCCCGCACCCCCATCTCTTAAAGGCTTTGCGCTCCGAATGACCTGAAGGATACAAACAATAATGAAGTTCATGTAATTATCTTTGAAAATGCATACGAAGTTTATTTTGATATCATATATAAGTGAACTGATTTTTAGTGCACTCATTCCAAAAAATTTAACAAAAATAGTTATATGACTGAACACTATCTTATATAATTTTGGATTGACCACCTGCCAAATAAAGACTCTCGAATAAGGTTATATGCACCAATAGGGGACCATCCGCGCCCTTATGAGTACGGACCATGTGAGCTAGCTTGTATTTGGAACGACGTTTATTCCCTCGACATGTTTGATAAAAGCATGGCCCGCACCCATACAAAAAAACAATTACATAAAAGCATGGACCTATTATACATTGAGTAACAATTTAATGTAATATTTTCCATGATTAACATGACTGCGTATGAGTTCGGTTTCTCCTTAAGAAGATGCTGGGCTATATCGATATATAGATATAACGACGGCGCTACAGCCCATTCCACCAAGGTTAGAGCTCATGATATGAGGTTGTAATTTGTAGTGATTAACAATCATGGGTGATAGAGAAGGTGTAGGATTAAACGCAAACGAAAATATGCAATCCGAAAATGTAAAAGTAAGTAATTTCAATCAAAAATTAAATAGAGAATGTAAGTAGGTACCGATCCTTTACGCTCGACATTCTTAGTTTGGTAAAAACCTTTCTGGATACCATGTTTTACACAAATCAAATCAAATGAAGCACTACAATTAAAAGATAAAAAGTGTATAGTAATAAAATTGCAAGTAAAAGTACCTCACCAGCTTACTTAGCAACATCAACTACGACTGTAAGAAACTCATTATTCTTATAAAAGATCATAAAACCTGGGCATCAACTCACGTTGCAGGATGTATCATCTTAACTTCACAAATGCACAAATTATGAGTTTATAAAAAAATGAGCAATCATAGATCCAAGAGTTTTCTAACCTCACATTATGAAACATGGAACAAATTTTCATTTAGAGTTGGACCTCAATTGTTAACAATAGGGCCTTGGGGAAGCCAACTGGAAGTTCAATCTCTCCGATTTGAACCTACAATTAGATGAAGCATAAAGAAAACGGTATTAAAGAGTTATGGAAACTGTCAACAAAATAAAATAACTTACACTATAGACATTTTATCACCATGCTATTACCTGATAACAGAGTGATTCACACATTTTAGACATTATATGACGATGTAAGAGAGAGTGAAGTAGCTATAAAAAGATGATATTTGTAATGTTAAACATAATCAAGCATTGTAATTAATACTTTCAATCATAAAGGTAACACTTTAATGAGAAACATAGGCTAGGCGTATCTTTTTCTCAAAACCGATGCCATCAAATGCACCAGCCCAGAAGATTGAACCTAGGATGATGACGGTAGCTAGAACTCCACTGGCTGATATGCATGAAAGGATGCTCATGTTATTTAACCAACTTGTGAGTAGTATAATGACAGCCACGAGGAACACAAATCCACATTTTGAACCTATATGAGTGCCAAAAATATCAACACTTTGTAACATGTAAACAACACTTTGTAACATATTAATAAATTATTAAGTGAACAAAAGATTAAATATGGATAGCAATTGATATTGGTGCGTTCGAGAGCATGGTGTGCACATTAAGAATTAACTTTAATGATTTTAACAGCTGATTTACCTGCAAATGCATGTCAGAATCCTTTACAATCAGTTTTGTGCACAATACTTAAGCAACAAAAGAGCCATATGAAGATATGTATAAAACGTACCATTAGGGTTTTGAGGCAAAGTATTTTTTTTACTGTATGTATGTGATTAGTGAAAAGGCTATATTGGGAAACTATATTTAAGGAAAAGATATGTATAATAAGTTTTAAAAAACATAATTACTTAATATAATTTTTGTAGATAAATACATTCCTTTTTAAACTAATCAAAATAGTCAATGATTGGTTGTAGAGATTTATAAATTTGGTTTTCCAAGTTATAATAAAAAAATGTGTTGGTCTAGTGGTAATCATGTTTGTTTGTAGACTATGCACCTGTGTTCGAATCCATTGCATGCATCATTTTTGAAGAATAAAAAAACAAAATTTTAATAAATGAAAAAAATTCAAAATTCTAATAAATTAAAAAATATTGCTTAGGTGGATAACTTATGATTACATGGCATTAAAATAAATTACATGGCATTGAGGTGGCAATTGTGGAATAATCTACGTGCCATGCCTGCCTATATATATATATATATATATATATATATATATATATATATATATATATATATATATATATATATATATATATATATATATATATATATATATATATATATATATATATATATATATATATATATATATATATATATATATATATATATATATATATATATATATATATATATATATATATATATATATATATATATATATATATATATATATATATATATATATATATATATATATATATATATATATATATATATATATATATATATGTGTGTGTGTGTGTGTGTGTGTGTGTGTGTTTATATAATAACGACACAATACTAAGACAAAGGAAGTAATAAACGCTTGACATTACTATTTTTATAAATCGATATCGGAAATATTTCGAATATATGTAAATGGAATTTTCTAAGAAAATAAATAACTTAGATAACATAATAAATCTTTTGAATTTGAACTTTAGCCATTTTCACACAAGTAGAAACGAGGCTAGTACCTCACTATCGAACCATCTATCCAAGCACTATCATTTTGGTCGTGAACCAAACGTTTATCATGATTCTGAGACTTGTCATCTCATACTTAGGTTTTGGGTTGGAGTTGTTGCTATATCATACTTGATCTCGTTGTGCTTTATCATTATCATAAAGGTGAGTTCATAGCCTCGCTTTTACTTATCATTACAAACCCCGCGAGGGAGATACATGCTATAAACTAGAACATAATCCTTTTTGCAGCTGTACGCTACTTGATTATTGGTATTGCCTAAGTTGTTAGCCGAGAGACCCCTGCATCATGAACCATTAGTCACTTGCGAGTGAACGCAGATATTGTGAATAGTACTATGGGGAGTAACGACCCCTTCTTGGTTATAGGAAATAAATGGGGTGCACCATATTTGAATTGCATTAGGTAATTGGCAATTACCTCCTTGGAGGCAAACTGTCACGTAATTAGGTGTATGCAGTTGAGTATTGGTGTCATGAGCTTAGAGCATAATAATTTGTGATTTTGTATGATTAATTATCTTCGAAGCAATTATCATCCTCTTGTGTTCAACTGATTAACTTTAAACTTATGGATTCACTCAACATTTTTGTTGACCTTTTAAGCATGTTTATCTCAGGTAATAACTGAAGAAATCTTATGGCACGGAGTGGGCTTGTAAGACCCTTTTCAAACTTGGTGTAAACATAAAGTTATCATTTTTCACAAACTCATGAATCACATGTTGTGTATCTCTAAACTATTTGGAAGTTCTTTTGTAACAAAACAATAAGTTTTTCTTGAATGATAACTGCTTTTATCAAAACGTCTATTTTTTAGTCGTTTTCTATGATTATTGACTGTGATCCTTGAAGTAACACCCAAATTAGCTTTCCGATGCTATGTTGTGATTTTGGGGGTGTTCGATTATGATGAATTTTACAATAACAACAAGAACACTAATACTCCTAAAACTTTTCTAGTCTTCAACCCTTGTCTTCAATATTTTAATCCAACCTTAACAAACCTTTTTAGCCCTTGAAATATCCCTTTTATCTCAGCCCTAATCACCTTGAATATCTTTCAAGAAATACCCTAGGATTGATGATAAGATTATGGTGTTGTTTATGGTGATTTATGGTATAAATGGAACTAGGAATAAACAAGGAACTTAATCCTTTAACTTGTCATGGATTAAAAGATGAAAATCAAGATCATATGGGGTGTTGAAAGGTGTGTTTGGTCGTTGCTATAGAGAGAAAAAGGAAGAGAAAAATTTTAAATTTTGTTAAGTGTAAATGAATGTATGCAATGAAATAATATCTAGATATTTAGTAAGTTTACTTAGTTAGGTTTTTCTTCTTAGCTAAGTGTCTAACAATGACTCATATAGGACAAGTGTCCTATGAGATGTAAAAATGACTAGTTTATAAAATTTAGTTAGTTTAGTAATGTGTTATAATGTGTAGTTTGATCACGATAATTTAAAATGTAAAGTTTTTAAAATATGAGAACGTATTATCGGGTAACGTAAAAAATTCGAAACTTATAAAATGTTATAACTTTCCAACATAACCTATTTTAATATTTAAAATGAGTCATGAGGGTAACGGAATGCTTAAATATCATAAAAACTGAAAAACGTAACCCGTAAACGCGTAAAACATAAAATGTGCACCATTTACGTAAAAATGGAAAAGTAATAATAAAACATATAAAATATGAATGTAAGTCATTCAAAATGCTTAAAACATGTAAACTTACCATAGTTTGGATTCGGTTCAGTTAAATGTAAGTTTATCTAAGTACGCAATTAAACTAATCTGGTTTCTCGTAAAAGTAAATTTAGTTAAAATAAAAAGATTAAATGACGTAAATAATCAAATATTGACCTCATAAATGTGAATTGTTACAATCTCTATTGGTTAGCATAGTTTTTACTTAAACATACATTGTCATTCAATTTTAAGTGTTATTCCGCTAACACTTGGGTATAATTCTTTGTGAAATATCAAATAAGAATTGAATGTTGAAAAACTTGTCTCTTTACTTAAACACTTATTATTCTCTATACAAGTTTATTTATTATATCATTATTATGCATGGAACTATGTTAAGTTAACTTTGTAGTTAAACTAAATTAGCAAAAGGGCACAACATAGTATAAACATGTAATAGAATAATTAAGGGTTACATGCTAACATAGGTCAAGTTAGTATTATAAGTAAGCTAGTCCAATCGCCCGACCCATCAAAGCCCATCAAGGCCGTTTTAAACCATATGTAAATGCCTCCGAGCAATCCTAGGAGGGTGTGGAACTCATTTTTACCAAGTTACAAATTCTCTCTAGTTCCTCCATTGATAACACTTACACAACGCGTTCGGGGTCAAAGGAACTTCCTTTTCGTCGAGCAAATTTTTCAACACCCTAGGCAGTGAACCTAATCGTTGTAGTGTAGTATTAGGGTAAGCCACGGAAATTGATATCGTTCTCTAGGGGAATAGGAATGCTAGTGAGAAGTTACTACGCTAAGGTTGGGGTTGAGGAAGATTATTTTTTTATCTTTTTTATGTTTTTTTTAGGAAATGGAAATGTACTAATCTCGGGGTTTAGATTTGGGGGTTGGTATTTCTACCGATTACTTCTACTTATCTAATTATCTAAACTAAGGTGAGGGTAGTGTATGTCTATTGTTGTGTGCTCGTATGATAGTTAAAAATGTATTTGCTTAGGCTTTATTACTCCCTAGTTATCTCCTATTGGTGGTTGAATTGTCACGTCCTTATTCTTAATTGCGTTGTGTTTCTAAGGTCGTAGGGTATGCGTTTATCCCTAACTCTTTGAAGCTACCAAAGGTTAATGACTACAAAATCTCTAGGATTTATAAACTTTAACTCTAAGGTATTCTTTGGATGTATAGCCTACAATTACTCTAGGTGATTATAAACTAAGGTTCAACAAAGATTAATCATGCATTATTAGCACAACGAATGACCTATCGCAATACTAGGTCAATCACAATTAAGATAAGAGACAACCAATCAATATTCAATAACTAAGTTTCATATTACCTAAGCAAACACACAAGTAAATTAGCCGGACATGGGAAACATGCAAGCATACACACAATCAAAGGAAGACATAATTAAATAAATGAAGTAAAACACTTATCTTGATGTAAGATAGGGTATGGAACCCTAAAATCTTGTATAAGACGACCTTGGTTCGGTTTAGGTTTTTACTCCAAAAGACTACACACTAAAAGCGAAAATTCGGATTCTATATATAAGATTACACATGCGACGGCCACCCTTTGATTTGTGATGTCGTCGGGTCGCTTTTATTAGGGTTTCGTCTTGGCCACGTTAGTCTTGCGACGGCGTCACCTTATGCTTGTGACGCCGTCCCTTCGATCTCGGCGTCGTCGGATCAAATCTAGGTCTTCGAGTCTGCGACGCCTACTCTTTAAAACACAAGCCGTCACTTGTAAATGAGCAATTTGGCTATTGAGTCGTCACAAAACTTGTCTGACGGCGTCTCTAGTTGTACCTGACGCTGTCACTTGTAAGTCGTGACGCCGTCCCCTTTAGTTCCAGCAGCCTGAGTGTCTCGATTCTTGACTTTGGCCATTTTCTTCGTATATTCATGCCTTTTCGTCCGAATAAGTGTCATTCTAGCATTTTCCCTTCAAGATACCTAAAAAGTGAAAAGGAACGATATTAAGTAATAACGGATACAAAAGTGATCAAATAAGGGCTTAAACGACCCCTCAAAAAGGTACATTTTAAAACCTTATCAAATATCCCTACACTTGGTATTTGCTTGTCCTCAAGCAAATGTGCTTTTAGCCAATTAATTTATAAGTTAGGGGGCATGAAGCATTAGTTTAGAATGATTCACAACACATATAAGCCCCGAAAAAGTCATAACAAGCACGGAAATTACATACTAGCACCTCACATGGGGTGTTTGGATACTCACATCTCTCGGGTGTATATGAAATATAACAAGTTGGAAATGGAGTACATAGATTACCATAGGCTTGAGACTAGATCAAACCTCCATCGCTTTGGCGTAAGCACCTAGGAAAGACTATCCAAGAGGTCTTTTAAAGGGTTGTAATGATAGGCTTACGGTAGGGAAACAAAGGGTTTGGTGGGATAGGCGATTTAGTGGTGGAAATTCAAAAATCTTTATGTTACAAGCATGAGAAGAATGGCGTTGCTAAGCCAAGACTCGACACTCTAAACTCTATATAACCGAAATAAACAAACATAAATTGAAAGATAGATGTAGGATGGTAGACCTTTTTTTTTTTTTTTTTTTACACTATTTTTTTTCTTTTCTCTTTTTCTTTTTTTTTTTTTTTTTTTTTTTTTTTTTCATACACTTTTACTCTACCATCCTCTACGATAACATTAAAATGATAGGGATTTATAGGCACATCCCTACACACGAGTTTTATTACTCTAACACTAATTTGACCCGAATTGAAAAGATCAAAACACTTGGAGTACATTATTATGCAAATAAAGGAATTTGAATTTAACGTTCCTTCCGTCATCTCATAAAATTTAACTTTTCTCATGAGTCCCAATCGTCCCAAAACTGTGTACAAAGGATATGACTCGACTTAGCAACTTATGCAAGCAACAAGATAATTGAACTAAGGGTTAAGTGTGATAACAATAATGCACTAAAAGTGAGTGCATACAAGGTAGGCTAAGGCGATTTGGGTGTACATTTGGGGGTGGATTGTAAACAATGCTCTTCATTGATATTCCGGAAAACCGAAACATCAAGAGAACCGCGAAAAGGATAGGCTCTGAGGGGTTAACTAGGGGTATCGTGTACTAAAGATGAGAACAATGCAAGGGTGTGGGGGAATTACTCAACCGATGTGGAAGAAGTAATTATATTACGGGTTTCAAACAAGGGTTATCCTAATGCCTCTTATCATTTAATTATTCCTAACTACACAAGTGTAGTCTTACTAGCGATCTCGGGATGCATCACAAAACAAGCTCTATAATCTATTATACTACCGGTTCACACTCTAAGCATTAAAGATGAATGCTTTAATTCCTACAAATCTAATGGCAATCCTCACATTTTGGGTGGAATTTAAGTGGTAAAGGGTTTTTGTGCTAGTCATATAATTTCCTATCCATGAGACACTTTATTAAGACTAATGGCCCACTCCTATATGTCATGAAAAATTTTAAATTTGGTGCCAAAATTACCCTAACCGATATTTCTCATGGTTTATTACACAAATGCAATTGGACAAAGCAAATAATCAAGGATAAGCATAGTTTCAAAGCTCCGCTTTATTTTCCCTCCCTACACTTAAACCGAACATTGTCCCCAATGTTCCCGAAAGTATCAAAGTTATGATAATGGAAGGTAATAAAGACGAAAGAAACTAATACTCCCCGATTAGCTCGGTAGGATCCGTGTAAAGTGGTGGTTACATCTTTCTTCAAGAAGAATGTTTGCGTGAAAAGCTCCTTCTCATCTTATGTATCTTCTTCTTGGTAAATTAAACCCGCACACTTGAAGAAAACAAACGAAACCTTCGCGTAAAATCGGCGGTAACAATATATATAGGACTCTACTAAACTAGGATATAATGCTTGTGGAATGGATGTTTCTGATTTTACGGAAAATTAAGACCGGAAAATTCCAAAATTTATAAGTAGCTCGAAAACGAGAAAAAAAATCGCTTGTTTCTACTCCTTCACGGCGCCGTCAGTTGCGATCTGACGTCGGTTATCCTGACGAAGCGGTATGCGATTTTACGGAAAAATTCTAGAAAATTTTTATCTTTAGAATCTGAAAAAAAAATTCCTGCAAAACATCCATTATGACACGATACAAGCATTTGACTCGAACAAACACACATGTATATCTTTTAATTAATTGAAATTCTCATGTTTACGTTTCTTTTGAAAATGTGTGTAATCCTTCCTACACTTATCCCTTATGTAAAAAACCTTTATATGTAATTAAGACGAGGTTAAAGACAAAATAAAGCATTTTTACAAATTTAAACATGAGAATAAACAATAAATAAAAGATACACGACACAAACAAGCAAACAATTAAGCATGGGTTGCCTCCCACGAAGCGCTTTTCTTTATTTATGAGTCTTGTAGCTAGACTCGAAGTCGTGCCCCTACGTTGTCCTAATCTTAGAGGCCCATTCGATCTCCTTAATCCTTCTCTCATCACGAATATATTCAGGGCCTAACTCAAGACAAGCAGTGTAGTAAACCTTGTTCTTTCAGTCTACTTCAAATGCCGAAATGTTGTCCACATCTAAATTATCAATACCCTCAAACTTCTTATTTTTGTGGGGCATTATATATTTAACACTCTCGGCTCCATTTGAGAACTCGACTATTCCTTCCCCTCGATCATAAACCATCTTAGACTCCTCTATAAATGGTCTCCCAAGTATTACATCCCCTAAAAACCCATCAATGATGCCCTTAACATTTTCCAAGATCATGAAATCACACCTATATGTGAAGTTACCTACGAAGACATGCAATCCTTTAACCCTCCCAACATAGTTACTTTCTTTCCTAGGGCGAAAGGGGTCCCTCATAGGTTCTAGCTTTTTGCTTATGATCCAATTGTAATAGAGCCTAGACATTATATTCATGGGTGCCTTATAGTAAATGTAGGTGTGATCCCTATATAAGTATCCAATCATACACGATATCTTAATGTTTTTAGGGTTACCCCTTCTTATGCGAGGCTCGAAAGGTGGTCTCGAGAAGTTAACTACGTTATAGTGATAGGCGGTTTCCTTCCCTTTAGGGTATGAGTCGAAATACTCCCTAAGTTCTTCCTCCTCCTTACTATCCTCCATAATTTCTAACACCTTATAATCTCCATCTTCTAGGTCATCATCCGAATCACTTGAGGTCGAATCACTATCTAAAGTAGTAGATTCCTTAAGGGCTTCCTCAAGTGGATTTTCAATTATCCTATTTAGTTTCCTAAGCTCTCCAATTTCACTAACAATACGAGCTCGAAGTTGGTTGGCAAAGGCTGGATCAAGTGGTGGGTACTTGTTTGGTGGTAAAGTGTTGTTTGGCGGATTATCACCTTCCCTGATGAAAAGTGATAGGATTACTAACAAAGGTCACGAAGAAGGGGGATAGACTACGAGGAAGCTAAAAATGGAAAAAAAAAAAAAAAGCTTACTTGATAGGAATCAAGAAAGGAAACCTAAACGAGGTGGACTCCTAACTAGCTATTCTATTCCCCGCGTGCGCGCCAAAACTTGATAACGCTTACACGCGCGCTCGGGGTCAAAGGAACTTCCTTTTCGTCGAGCAAGTTTTTCAACACCCAAGCGATGAACCTAATCATTGTATTATAGTATTAGGGTAAGCCACGAGAATTGATATCGTTCTCAGGGAATAGGAATGCTAGTGAGAAGTTACTACGCTAAGGTTGGGGTTGAGAAAGATTATTTTTTATCTTTTATGTTTTTTTAGGAAATGGAAGCAGCACGAATCTCGGGTTTGGATTTGGGGTTGGTATTTCACCGATTACTTCTACTTATCTAATTATCTAAACTAAGGCGAGGGTAGTCTATGTCTATTGTTGTGTGCTCGTATGATAGTTAAAAATGTATTTGCTTAGGCTTTATTACTCCCTAGTTATCTCCTATTGGGGGTTGAATTGTCACGTCCTCATTCTTAATTGCGTTGTGTTTCTAAGGTCGTAGGGTATGCGTTTATCCCTAACTCTTTGAAGCTACCAAAGGTTAATGACTACAAAATCTCTAGGATTTATAAACTTTAACTCTAAGGTATTCTTTGGATGTATAGCCTACAATTACTCTAGGTGATTATAAACTAAGGTTCAACAAAGATTAATCAAGCATTATTAGCACAACGAATGACCTATCGCAATACTAGGTCAATCACAATTAAGATAAGAGACAACCAATCAATATTCAATAACTAAGTTTCATATTACCTAAGCAAACACACAAGTAAATTAGCCGGACATGGGGAACATGCAAGCATACACACAATCAAAGGAAGACATAATTAAATTAATGAAGTAAAACACTTATCTTGATGTAAGATAGGGTATGGAACCCTAAAATACTGTACAAGACAGCCTTGGTTCGGTTTAGGTTTTTACTCCAAAAGACTACACACTAAAAACTGAAAAATTCAGATTCTATATATAAGATTACACATGCGACGGCGTCACCCTTTGATTTGTGACGCCGTCGGGTTGCCTTTATTAGGGTTTCATCTTGGCTACGTTAGTCTTGCGACGACGTCACCTTATGCTTGTGACGCCGTCCCCTTCGATCTCGACGTCGTCGGATCAAATCTAGGTCGTCCGAGTCGCGACGCCTACTCTTTTAAAACCCAAGCCGTCACTTGTAAATGAGCAATTTGGCTCTTGAGTCGTCACAAAACTTGTCCGACGGCGTCTCTAGTTGTACTGACGTCACGTCACTTGTAAGTCGTGTGCCGTCCCTTTAGTTCCAAAGACACTGAGTGTCTCGATTCTTGACTTTGGCCATTTTCTTCGTATATTCATGCCTTTTCGTCCGAACAAGTGTCATTCCAGCATTTTGCCTTCAAGATACCTAAAAAGTGAAAATGAACGATATTAAGTAATAACGGATACAAAAGTGATCAAATAAGGGCTTAAACGACCCCTCAAAAAGGTACATTTTAAAACCTTATCATCCATCGATCTAGAATTTTATCTCTCTCTAGGTTGAGTTTATCTCTCTAAAAACCTCTCTTTGATCATTATGTGTGCGTTTTGATACATTGTAGAGACCGAAAAAAAACTTAACACAAGACACAAGTCAACAAAACAAGGAAAAAAAGGATACCTTCAACACATGATTATCCATACGCGAGTGCTTATCACTCATCTTCAGTCGCACAGCCTTGCGAGGACGCTCATCTCCTCCTCCATGGCCAGCGTCATCATTCTCATCGTCATATGAAAGGATAATAGTAGGATGGACGAATTTTAATGGAGTATAGTAAACTTCAACATTGAAAGACCTATGCTCATCATCATCCCTAAGAGAGACATAAGACTTACCAGTCTCAGCAACGCCAGTAGTAGCGACAATTAACTTTCGCTTCCTAGCAGCTAGAGAAATCATATCCTCCTCTTCAGGCTCAACATAATCCTGGGAGGAATGGGTTGTTCTTGTTAAGTCTATTTCACAGCCAGGCTCGAATACAGAGCGAATAAGATATAAGCAAGCGCATGAAGCAACAAGAAACGTTGTGGAACGAGCATTTGAAGTTCTAAAGAAAAATTGGGCTATAATAAAAACTCTCGCACGGTCGCAAAGTATTAATAAAATTACAGATTTGATGTACATTTGCATCATATTACATAATATGATTATAAAAGACAGGGGCAATCTCTCCTTACTTTTATACGGATGAACGACATCGTGAAGATGATCCCGTACGATTAGAAGAAGATATGTAACTGATAAGGATTTAAAACGTACGGTTTTAGGGGGTCATTTAAGCCCTATTTTGACACATTTTATATTCGTTAATGCTTAAAATCGTTCATTTTCACTTTTTAGGTCTTTTGGAAGCAAAATGCTGGAATGGAGCATATTTGGACGAAAAGGAGCAAAAACATGAAGAAAATGGCAAATTTAAGATCGAAGACACTCAAGGCTGCTCAGCAGAACCTGACGGCGTCCCATCCAAAGGGCGACGCCGTCCCCCTATGAAGACTTGATCAAAAAGTGCACACGATGGCTCAGTGGAATTTCTGGTCCTAAAGCCTAACGGCGTCACGCCTAATATGTGGAGGGTGTCACTCACACTTTTCACTCCAGATGACCCAGATCTAGAATTCAGACGACGTCGCAACTACAGACCGACGACGTCACAACTCTCAAGTGACGCCGTCCCATCGATGACTTGGCCCAAACGAAACCCTAATGACGGCGACCTGACAGCGTCGCTAGCAAAAGGCGATGTTGTCGCGATTGTAAATCTATATATAGAATTTGATTTTACTGTATTTTAGGGGGTAGAATTTTGGAGAGCAAACCCTAACTCAGTTGTAGTCCGACTTGGACAGTATTTTAGGGTCCCATACCCTATTTTACACATCAAGATAAGTTTGTTATTCCAATTTATCATCATATCTACCCCATGTATATTGATTGTGTGTATGCTTGCTTGTCTAACATGTCTAGCTAAATTACTTGTGTGTTTGCTTAGATCTATGAAACCTAGTTATTGATTGTTGTTAGGTTGTTTCTTGTCTTAATTGATATAGGCTTAGGAGTGCAACTAGGCTTTCGTTGTATTTATTGCGTGAGTATGCTTGAAGACGATAGGGTGCTCGGGGGAAATAGCCTTGGCTTGCTGATCCCGTGAATCCTATAGGAGAGATAACCTCATAAAACTAGGGAATACACACACCTTACGACTAATAGAAATACAACATGTTAAGATAAAGGACGTGACAATTCAACTGACCAATAAAAGATAACTAGGGAGTAATAGTATCTAAGTGAACACATCTTTAATCACCATACGAGCACACCTCAATTAAACATAACTATCCGTACTAACTAGATAATTAGATAATTAGATAATTAGTAGAAGTAGAGAAACCGGTAGAAGTACCACCCCCAATCATTTGCCCGGAGATTTTATCCTTACTTTCTAAAAAACATAAAAAAAAAAAAAAAGAATCATCTTCAACCCCACCTTCTCGTCATAAATTTCTTTCTAGCATTCCTATTCCCCTAGAGAACTATCAATCCCCGAGGCTTACCCCATACTACACTACAACGATTAGGTTCACTACCTAGAGGGTTGAAATGCTTGCTCGTAGAAAAGGAGGTTTTCTCGACCTCGAACCCACGCATCAGTAACAAGTTGTCAGAGAAATATACAACCAACAAACTCATTTAAATCTTAAAGTCAATTTAGTGGAACGCATTTGATATCGAACAAATGCACACTAATGTAATATTGTTAATTTTATGTGAATTATTACTGTAATATTTTTTAGTTATTAATGCAATTTTAATTTATAAAAGAAAAGAAAAAGTGTTCGGTCACAAATGCGGTCCTTTTACTACGAGCATTTGGTTTGTGTTTGATATAGATTATAGAAGAGAGAAAACTGAATTTACGCTAATATTACAGGGGTGTTTGGTTTCTTTTGTGGTCATTGTTACTAGTAGTATAACCTAAGGGGTGGAGATTTTTTTTTTAAATAAACACTTTACCTCCACCTTTACCAAATTGAACCATCTAAACTTGTTTTACCAAAGTTGACACTTTGAACGAGCAAACATAGGGCGAGCAAGCATTTGCTCTCTATGTTCTTTGTCTTGTAGCGAGACGAAGAGCAATTGGAATGGAGAGCAAAGCATTTGCTCTCCATGTTCTTTGTTATGTAGCGAGGCGGAGAGCAATCGAGTAAAATGAATTGTAGAGCAAATAGTTTGCTCGTTTGAAATATCGATTTTGATGAATTCTTTTGAAAATATTTACTTTTTGTAATTGAGTGTGAGAAGTGTTTGTTGTGGTAATTGAGAGCACTAGGTAAGATGTTGACATTTTACATGTTACCAGTATGCCAACTCAGCGCCACGTCATCCTCTCCCCAATAGCACACCAATCACTTAAACACCCCTCCCTCATATCACACCACTAACACGTTATTAGGTCTCACATATATTTTGTTTTCATTTTATCTATTTCATACAAACACATTTTATATAAAAATGAAAATACGATATATTAAAAAAAAACGATTACAAAAAAGAAAAAATATATATAATAAAAAAAACTACACGATACGATTAAAAAAAAGATTACAAATAAAGAAAGACATGATACGAGTGCATGAAAATAAAATACGATACGATGAAATAAAAATAAAACATGATACGAGTACACTAATCATTTGAGGTTGTCGTCGACGGGCCAACCGAAGAAGCCGCCGTGCCAAAGTAACAACGTCGGATATCGGCTTTTATTGGTTCCACACCCGCCGCATCTTCCGGAGTCATCCCCTCGGTGCTAAAACTAAGAAGCTTCAATTCTTACAATTTTTTTAGTTGCGATATAATCAAATTTTTTTCTCTTGTTCGACTCGCAATTCCTCTTGGATCATCTCCTTGAAAGCTTCTCTACTAGACGAAGAAGTTGCCGAACGTGTAGAGTCCGATTTTGCACTTTTAAAAGGCCTTGGCTTGCCGAGAGGACGTGAGATTGCATCGTCTTGAAATAGGATAATGTGTATATAAAAGTATTGATATGTTATATGTGAAAATTGGATCATCTTCACAAATGTTGTTGTTGTTATTTTTTGCCCGTTTGCATGTAGACTTGCATTCCACTCTATGACGATTTTTCTGATTTTTAAAGTTTTGCCCGTTTGCATGCAAGCTTGCATTCATTTGTATGACAACTTTTTTCATTTTCATTCATTTGGTATCATCAACTCAAAACTCTTTGGCTCACGGTTGGTGTGATCGACGGTACCACGAATAACGCTTGATTTTTTTCTTTTTATTCATTTAGTGTGTTAACTTTGATGATACCGAGTGCTCTGATTAAAAAAAAAAAAAAAAAAAAAAAAACTTCTATCAAAAGACCTGATTTCTTAAATTAAAAGTAAAAGAAAACACCCGAACACAAGCAAAGTGTCAAACAAACACCACAACCCTACAACAATCCCACACGCATCCAACACTTGTACATTCCAAACCACAACTTATACCATGTTCGTTAGCCGCATCCGGAACTCAAACAGCAATTAAACTAAATTTAAACAAACCACAATATAAAACACATTTCACATCCATTACATTACATCTCTCTCGCTCATCAAACCCTTCAAAAACAAAAGTTACCGGAATCCGTCGACGGTGATCGTCGGATTTCGAGTAAACATGATGAAGCTTACTTCTGCCACCGTCGTTGCTTCCGTCGTCGCTGCTTCCACTGCGGCGTTGTCCTCCGTTAAGGTACATTCATTTTCCGTCACTTATATAAATTTAGAATAATTTTGATTGATACTTTTATATAATTAAATTTAGTTATTTACTTATTTACATTGATTTTGTCCGGATTTTGAATTCTAGGGCCTTGTTGTTTTGGTACTAGGTAGAGTTAGGATCAAATAGGAAGAAAAATTAAAATGGGAAGAGCGGAAAGAAATCACAATCGTACATTTTAGATGCACCTATAACAAAAAACAGAAAAACATACTTATTTAGGTTTTCTATTGGTTACTTTTATTTTTTATGCAGAATGACAGTTTTACCCTTAACTAATTTAGTAGTGAACTATTAAATTGGGACATACAAAAAGGAAACATAAACTATTAATTTGGGACGGAGGGAATTTGGGAGGCAATAAATGTAACGGACATCTATTGATCAAACACTCTCTTCACTGTAAAGCCACATGAGTAGCTACATTTATCTTCAAGCACATTTAGTTGGATAGTTAATTAGTTGAAGGTGAATGTAATTATTAATGCGGTTTTACAGTCACCGAGAGTGTTTGATTAAGTCTATGTTTGTCACAATGATTTTCCTCAAATTTTATATATGTAAGGGTTAATCAAGTTCATGAGAGTTAATTAGTTAGCGAATTGTTGTGTTACAGGACTGATTAGGTTTATTAACGTTCACTTTAGTCGCATCAGTTTTTCTAAATTTTAGGGTTCAATTAGTCCAATGTTTGTTGATTACTTAAGCCATTTAGTAAAAGATGAACGTAATTGGTGACATGTTTTACAAAAACAAGAAGGTTTAAACAATTTCAGATAATTTTCAGTGTTATAAAAGTTCAGTTTAATCAAGTAGTTTTTGCAGTAGAAAATTAATGAAATATTGATGTGATTTTCCAGGATTTAAGAAGGAGAATGGATGGTGAAACAAGTGTAGAGAAAGATAAATTTGCACCAAGATTTGATGGATTAAGGTTCATCGAGACATTGGTGACAGCCCACAAGTGAGGGGTGATACAGGTTTTCAAATTTATATGCTTGAGTTTCATGCCAAAGTTGCGGTTTATATCGTTTCTTGTTTCATTTATGAAGGGAGTAATTCGTTGTAGGGTTGAAACATTTTGACTTGGTGTGATGTAGGTGGATTCCATTTTTCCTATTTGAGTCTAAGATCCCAATTGATGGGCGCCGAATTGTATTATTATTTGAGCCATTATGAACACATATTTATTCAATTTGAAGTATTGATTTCAGATATTGCATTGCTTGTTTTGTCTAAAGGGAGTAACTGATTGTACCGTTGTGACATTTTTATTTTAACAAGCATGCATCTTCTTGATACAATTATATATGTTGAGACAATGAGACCCTTTGAAATCTCTATTTTATGTGCTTGGCTGCCTTGGCATTGCATTTATGAAGTACGTTATTATTTACCGTTCTCCTTTTCGAGTTGTGGATAATCAATTTTATTGTCTTGCTCTAGTTAGTGAAGTGGCTATCTGACTCGTTATTTCGGCTTCAATAATTAGTCTAAGAATAGTTGATATAGATGATAGAATGGTCAGGGTAGCTGATTATATATGCATTATTATCCTTCGCCATTGTTACATCCGAAAGTTTGTATCAGTCACTTAAAAATATCATTGACAAAGCGTGGCATGGGGTTCTCAGATATAACTTTATGATGTCTGCTTCTGTCTTACTAATGGCAAGAGATGATTGAAGCAAACTTTGTATTTTTTACTTTTTATGATTTTTACCTTAAAGAATTCAGTTGAAGAGGTCTTTATATGTCAGGGTTCTTACTCGAATGAATCTCCAATGTTCTATAGTAAAAAATCGGCATAAGTAGGTGCCGGGTATCCTTTAGATGCAAAGAATTAGAAGTCTCCGTGTATCTGACCTGGAACCCAACTTGTCTATCCCACGTCTTTCTTATAGCTATATGAAACCCAACCGGGAATGTGTGATGCGATTAGCAGAGTATTAGAAGTTTGTGAGAATGGCATATGTCTATTTTTCGGAACTTGTTTCAGATTGCAAGGTTGACGCAAACAAACCTGAATCTAGACACCAACAGAAACATCTGAATATATATTTTTTTATCAGCACAATACTTTTCTTTAGACTTGGATTTAGAGATCATATAGTAATTTATACTGTATTATACCATACTTTAGTACGATTGTAACATGATGGAATAGTTTACTGCCTGAGTTACTGACCTTGTAATATAAACAGATATGGTGATATGTCAATAAAACATTTGATACATTATACAATTAACAAAAAGCATGAGAACTATTCACAGAAAAATTGTAAATATCACCGAACCATATTTCATCTTCAGATAAAACCAAATTGGAACTCATTGGCATCTCAAATAATTAAAACATAAATCAACAAACATTGAAAATCTAATCAAAAGGTATGATGATGGTTTAATTCCATTCAAGTCTAGTGATCCGTTGATTGGAATAAAAAAACATGAATTAAAGCTGTTAAAATTCAAAATGTTCCTTCCTTCCTCATATTAATTTCATGTGTGCTTCACTTTTCACAGTCCCTTAAATAATTCGTTTTGTAGCAACTCGATTCGACTTGAGATGCTCTGTTGTAACACCTCGAGTTTGGGTTCGAGTACACGAAATAGCTTTAGGTCTTAGGTCGGGCTTTAGATACACAAAATAGCTACTCAGACAGACTTACATGTTTCCACTTAACATTGTAACTTCGTAAAGTAGTAACTCAAAGCCACTAAAAAGAAAAACACAAGTCTACTATCCCACATCAAATAACCATCACTCATTTCTTCATCTACAATTATTCTCTTCTTTTGACATATTTTTAAATCATTGTCACACCAAATAGAACAAAGCAGCATATGAAAACACACACCATTTGTTTGCACTACTTTGGCAATTTAGTCCAAAAAAGTAACCATTCAAATGCAACAAGCTTATCTTGAATACTACCACCACATTTAATCACCATCTCACCACCATTACCAATGGACCATATCACCACCCTCCTCCACATATCCGCCATTCTCGTACTCCTCTTTCCGACCATATCATCCATTGGTATCAATTACGGCCAAATAGCCAACAATCTCCCATCACCAGATAAAGTCGTTCCATTAGTAAAATCCATTGGTGCTAGCAAAGTAAAACTTTATGATGCTGATCCTAAAGTCCTTACAGCCTTTGCAAACACAAACATCGAGTTCATTATTGGAATAGGTAATGAGTACTTATCGAAACTACAAGATCCTGATGTTGCTCAAGCATGGGTCAAAACCAACGTACAGGCTTACCTTCCTGATACTAAAATCACTTCCATTGCTGTCGGGAATGAAGTTTTGACGTTTAATGATGCGTCTCTATCTGGATGTTTACTTCCGGCTATGGAGAGTATACATACTGCTTTGATTAACGTTAAACTAGACAGGAAAGTTACTGTCACTACTGCACATTCTCTTGCTGTTCTTGAAACCTCGTATCCACCTTCATCAGGAGCATTTCGGAAAGACTTAGTTGACTGTCTTACTCCAATCTTGGATTTTCTTTCGAAGAGTTGTTCACCTTTTCTTATCAATGCTTATCCATTCTTCGCGTACAAAGGTAATAAATAAGTATATGATAACGTGTACGTTTTGTATTGTACTGCTATAGTTTTCTACTTGCAGTTATTTTAGCTGCGTGTTGTAATCACTGCTGTTATTCTGTTAGTGTGACCAGTTGGATGTGTTACATTTAATGACTGATAGTGACGGAATATCCGTCCCTATGCATGTACTAAATGAAGGGTTTTAAATGGTCACCTAACAATAGTGACCCATTGAATATAAAATAGTACAATATGAAAAATATAGTCATTTGAATGTGTCAATGAGTATGATAACATAATTCTATATATTCTCAGGTAATCCGAAGCAGGTGTCGCTAGATTTCGTTCTGTTTCAGCCCAATGACGGAATCACTGATTCAGGCAACAACTTGCATTACGACAACATGTTGTTTGCACAAATTGATGCTGTGTATGCAGCTCTAGGTTCCTTAGGCTACAAGCAACTTCCAGTTCAGATATCAGAAACCGGGTGGCCGTCCAAGGGAGACGACGACGAAGTTGGGGCCTCACCAGAAAATGCTAAAAAGTATAATGGAAATTTGTTAAAGATAGTGAGTCAGAAAAAAGGAACACCTGCAATGCCGGATTCCAATTTGAATATTTTCGTGTTTGCATTGTTTAATGAGAATTTGAAGCCTGGGCCAACTTCTGAAAGGAACTATGGTTTGTTTAAGGCTGATGGAACTCCTGCTTACAATCTCGGGTTTTCTGGCATTTCAAGTGGCAGTAATTCCGGACATAATAACTCTGGATCGATTGCACCGCCATTTATTTTGTCGCCGGAGAACCCATCCAATGGGTACATGTCGATCTCGTCCTCTGTAAGTTTGTTTCCCTTTATTCCTTTGTACACTTTTTATAAAGTTTGCTTGTCATGAACTTTATAGGTATGTAAGTGGCAACCCATCTACCATGTGAAATGTATACAAAGTTAATCTATTAGAATAAACAATTAGGGTTGTTCAGAGAAACGGCAACAAGTTGGTCGGTTTCATCAGTTTAGACTAGCCACTAGTCTAAACAATGAAACCGGCCAAACCAATATGGTTCTAGACGTCTAAGTGATATGGAGGTTTATCTTCCAAATACCTAACTAGAATAGAAACTCGCATTATATAGGTCTATAAATAGAAGTATTAAGAATCTAATAGTCTAAGAATTAAAGCAATGACTATATCTTTATATTGTTTTTCAGGAAAGATTTGTTTGGAGCATGAGAATCAGCATAATATCATTACTGGCGATTTTATTGGGGTTCCATGTTTAATTGTTAGAAAATGTTTTTTTTATTCATCTGTTTATTTATTATAAACAATGAGAGCATCGAATAAAGAGCACAGCAGAAGAATATTTAAAGATGCAAAAGAAGAGTAGAAAAGTTGAACATGAAGTATTTCTTTATCTCTTCCTAGAAGTTTAATGTTAGCATTAGAAGGTAGCAAGATTCGTTATTGCAATTTTTTCTATATGTATTAGGATTTTTGCAATGTTGTTGTTCACTACACTAAATAAAAAAACATGTTCAATCAATTTAGATGCAGACGCGCAAAGTAAACGATGTGCAGTTGTTCGACCATGATAATATTCTACTTTCCGAATAGTCAAATCCACTAACAAACTAGTCATTTTTTATGGAACACAGACCTAAAAAAAAGGTGGTGATTCGACAATCGAAACTGCTTCCAACAGATAAAAATGGAAGATGACATCCCATAACAACATTGACACATGGAGCCTTGATGAGACATGAGCCATTGTAGGAACTAGATCTAGCAAACCTGAACTTTCTTTTTCTTCTAAATGATTAACAAACCAAAACATACAACATGAGAATATATGAGCTTTGCAAACATACTGAAACAACTTATCTTGATAAGATTTTGACGACTTGTAAAATAACACTGATTTATGAACTTGCTAAGCTGCCTCAAACCAGCACCGCCAAATGAAAAAAAAACAAATACAGAATTTGAATAATAAGCCAAACATGTTGAAACAGCCATCTTTACAGCCTGACAACAAGAACTACAGAAAACAACAGACGTTCTCAGATTCAAAAGTAACATTCATATTATCAACAAACAGTCAATAATCCCAACGGGTTTGAAAGCTCTGCGTAACATCCATCTAATGAGTTCTCTAAACTACCTCGCACAATTATGATTACAAGTTCTAGTTAAGAATCCTGAATACATTCACACTACATTACTATTGCTCTATCCTTCCTATATTGAACATATGATATGATGATACCTAAGCTACAATACAACCACCCTTTACTCCTAACATTGTTCACATACTTACAGTAAACAGTCAAATCCAAGTCACCGTAGTCGAAGGATGTTTTATGTTTCCAAAACGTTATGACCCCGTTTCATCCGAGCTAGCAGAGGCCTCGTTTGGACCTGATGTTCCTTCTTGCATTTCTTCATCACTAAACTCACTTTCTTCACTGGATTCAGAAGATGAATCAGAATCATCACTAACAACTTCAGCCTTTCGTCTCCTTCTAACATCCTTGACTCTTCTTTGAAGGCGCCGCTGCTTTCTTGCTTTTCGCTTACCCTTTGGGTAGTCATTGGTATCTTCCTTAGAGTTTCTGTCAGTGCTATAATCATCTTCTGATTCAAGATTCTGTGTATCAGATTCAGGCTTGCGTCTCTTCCTCCCTGCATTTGTCTGCCACACAAGTATTAAACATGATTTTATTTTACAGATTGGGTATTAATACGTAAAGCAATTCATATTTATAATAGATATACCTTAGGACCACGATCAATCAGTCTGGACCATTCACTCCGGTTCCTCAGGCAATCAAGAACAGCTTGTGAGTGACTTGAATAAGCATAACGCTCACCATTATGCTTACGCAGATTAGGCCAGTGCTGAGAAAATGAGTAGATTATCATTAGCATTAGGGGTGGCAATTCTTGACACGAAAGGAAACACGACCAGAGACCAACACGAAAATTAACGGGGTTAGGTTTGAGGCTAAACAAGTTTGGGTTGGAAATAGGTAGACACAATTGACCTGTTTTATAAATAGGTTACGTTTGGGTTGAGATCCTTAACCCGACTCTAACCCGTTTAAAAATACAATTAAAGTATTAAATATTAAAAGTTATGTGTTTAGTTTCATTGTATTAACACCCAACTATGTTGCGTCTCTGTCTTATGATATATCATTGATTTTCGAAGTATTTTTATAATGATATATACTAATTCCAAAATATATATCATGTTGTTAAAAGGTTTCTAAACTAGGCCTTATTATATTTAGAGTTTATTTCAAAAATCGTCCCTGTGGTTTGTCGGTTTTAACGAAATTGGTCCCTACAACTTTTTTTTAACGAATCCTCTCCCTATGGTTTTGACTCGTATCGGGTTTGGTCCCCGTGGTTTTCATTTTTTACTAGTCTCACTGTCTCAGGGACCAAACCCGATACGGGTGAAAACCATAGGGAGAGGATCCGTTAAAAAAAAGTTGTAGGGACCAATTTCATTAAACCCGACAAACCACAGGGACGATTTATGAAATTAACTCTTATATTTAATATGTTCCATTAAATTCATATGCAAATTATATGCGAGTCGACACGATTAACTAAACAGGTTAGGTTTGGGTTGAGATATTTGAACCCGCCAACCCGAACCCGCCAACCCAATTTGCCACCCCTAATTAGCATGCATACAAATTGAATAGACAATAAAAGAATAAATATTCTATTGAAGAATTATACCGGCAAAACTTCATTGCAGAGTTCTTCATATGTCATCCGCTTTCCTTTACTCATAATTTCAGCAAGCAAGGCTGGAGTAGAAAATAAAGCCATGTCAAAACCATATAACTATTCCATCAGATAGCAACATTTAACAAGGGGGTGTTTTGATGTGCATTTAAAAAGTGATTATCTGATATCGAATAATCAGGTGTAATAATCAGATATTAAGATGTTTGACAAAGTTTGATTATACATGTTTGACAAAGTTTGATTATATATGAAATTTATAAATAAAATGACCAAAACCAACATTTTTTTGTGAAAAAAGTGGAAATAGAATAGGTTGAAGAAAGGGCACAGATAAGTAGCTCTATTTTACCCTTTAGATAATAGCTTTGTTGCAGCTGCTATGAAACTGATTATCCAAAAATGGTTATTTAATCCCTGAATAATCAAATAATCAGAAGCAGAACCGGTGCCCAAATAAAAATCTAAACACCCCTAAGAACAATGCAAAATTTGATTCTGTTAGGCAGACAGACCTGGTAAAGTACGATGGTTAACTGCACCAGTTTCATCATCAGAAGTTTGATTATGATCAGTTGAGGAGGATCGACCACTGCTTGCTGTTGTTGAGCCAGGAGGCTGCACCACTTTGGCTGATCCATTTTTCCCATGATCATGTCTCTTTGAGTTGGACAGAGAAGATGATCTATCCACCTTTTTTGCTCTATCAAACTCATGAGAATTGCTTGACCCATTGTTTGCTGAATCCTTGTTTCTCTTTCTAGAGACCTATAAAAAACTTCCAGTGTTATATCAGTCTACACCTACAAAGTCCACACATGCCCAAAAAGATATAAGGTCAACAAAAAGCTTACCAAGCCATTATCCTTCCCTACAGAGGTAGAAGATCGTTTCAATAATGTGCTAGTAGATGTAGGAGAATTAAGCTGAGGTAAGCTGCCAGCATTGCGCATTCGTGGCACCCGAGGAACTCTTGGAGAGCTATTGAGCTCTTGATGAAGAAGTAAAGCAAGCTGAAAGGGAAATATACTAGTTAACAAAAACATCATCTAATACTGTTGTTTTAATTAAAAAAATCCAGCTGTTCAAAAGAAAAAATAAAAAATGTCCATCTAGATGCATACATACCTCTTCATCACTTAAGGCTGCAGGTGTGTTGGTAGATGCAGGGGGCTGAACATGTGGCGGATGATTCTTTGGTGCAAGGTGTCTATTTAAATGACTGATCTTATCGCCTCTCACTGATAATTCTGAATTGGCAGAGTCACCGGATTCTGGAGTAGCAGCAGTTTTCTGTACTGAAGAGGTTTTAGAGGATGATACGACTGAAGGTTCCTTTATATCAGTAGAGTTCTTCTTGGAAACATGAGCATGTGAGGACTTGCTCAAATGTGACGATTTCAGGGCAGACATAGAAGATGATTTTGGAAGGTCTTTCGCTGGTTTTTTAGCCTTCTCGGAAGCATCTCCATTCCGGGGAAGATCGCTTGAAGTATTGTCTTTTTTTCTCTTACTATCAGTGTTGGGATCTCTCACCTTATCTGGAACAGATGGTTTGGATGAATTTGAAGAAGGTTTTCCAGCAGAAGATTTTGCAGCTGTTAATGCTATCACTTTACGTTGATTAGAAGCTCTCGAAGGACTCGTAACTGTTCCATGTGATCTGGATTGGGCTTCTGGTGGTCTTTCTGAACCCCTCTTGTGTCCTTTAGGCTGAATAAGTGGTTGATCAGGTTCATCTGCTTTACTAACATTGTGTGGTAGGTTTTTGTCAGCGCTTTGCACCTTCCTTGATACCGTATCATTCTTTGGTTCAAGACTTGTGGATGAAGGATTTTTGGAAATTCTTGTATCTTGGATTAAGGTCTTGGAACCATCTAATTTTGGATCACTATTAGAAAGTTTTCGAGAATAGGAAGTCTTTTCAGGCTGATTATTATCTACTGGTTTTGGTCCAGCTGGCTTATCAAGTTTGACATTTGGGGATGGGTCCACTTTTTCCAGTTTATTTGTATCAGACCTAATTCCATTACTTTTACTGTAACTTCTACCATTGTCATTTGCACCATCAACAATATCATGGCCAGCCTAAAAGGAAATTAAAACAGCATTACTGCTAAAAGCACTTCAATATATATATTGATACTTTGATAGTCAGCAAAGTTAGAGCCTAAAATTAAGTTGAAAGATTAAACACTATCGCTAATTCTTCATGCTTAATCCAAGTAGAGTACTGAGAGTAGAAATAACAATCAAGTTATCACATAACTATTTAGCATGCACCGTACCTAAAACTGGAGAGAATCCCCAATATGCTTTTTTTTAACTTCTTGGACACATCTATGCTTATTTTGAAATGTTTTTCCAAAACTATGCTTTTGAATAAAATAAAACAAAAAGGACACCAAATAAGAGATCATCTCTCCTCTCTTCTTTGTCTTTCTTCTCCATTCTTTCTTAAACAAAACCCTAAGTCCCCATTTAACTCAAGAAGGTAGTAGCTCCCATGCCCGCTCTCTAGCAATGGTACACAATATCATATTGTCACATTTAAACACTAGAATCTAGATATCATATTTTATTCAGATCTCGTTGTCAACTTCTATTACAAGTTAAGCAAATTGAAAATTGCCACTCTTCATGTGGTAGTTGGTGAAGTCATAGCCAAAGCACGCTATCGACTTTATAAGCATTATAAAGTACCAAATATTAACCATCGAAAAATCATGACAGAGATGCAACTACAGAGTTTATATGATGCTCCCTCTTCTTTCTACCTTCTTTATTAGCAGTCAGGAATTATATTTAAAGTTGTCTTAATGTTCATTTAATTAACATGGTTACAGAGTGTAAACTAATCCCAAGCAGACAACGTAGGAGACTTGTGATTATTATGATTTGATAAAACAATTAAACTTACATATACTGCTACAGCTTTTGTACATGTTAAAAAACACCCATTACAAACAAGAAACGATAGACTTAAGTTTTCTAGGAAATACCAATTGCGTGTCCCATGGATGTAATTCTAATAACATTTCAAGGTTTTATCTGGCTAATACTGGCTTATATAGATACAATGTACTGAGTCCTACCACACCAGGATATCAACTTAGCTAGGCTCTCTCAAAAGATTGATGAATGCCTCACAGTCACAGATTCCTCACATGATACAGTCATATTGGCACACTATAAAGCTGAATGAGAAAATAAAGCTAGACAAACAGGATCATTCTATGATAAAACCTGTAAGTTAAGATGTGTGTTTTCCAGTGGTTATGCAACAATAAGTAACCATAATCAGACAATTATATCTAATATGCACTCCTGAAGTTGGGATATTAAGTTAACTAGTAGTTCGATTGTTTGGGAAACATATATTATTTGAGCTCTAAGTTGGTAAGATGGCTCCTATCCTTAAAACAAATGAGCTCTCGGACATTTGTAGATAAAAACTACATACCTCATGCTTGGTGGAACTGGTTTCCACAGAATTGTGCATTGATGATGATGCCATGCCAGCTTCTGTCCGAGGAGAAATTACAGCAATTGGAGTAGCTTGATTTCGATCATTTTCTTCCATTTGTTTTGCTTCTCGTAATGGGTCTAATCTTGTATCATCTACGTTCTCTAAAGGCTGTCCACTAGAAGAGGGTTTGTTATTATCAAGGCAATCGTCTGATTTATCCTGCACATCCACGCTTAAACTATCATGTCTGCGACTTTGCTTATCGTTCTTGGAAACCTTAAGATCTTTATCTTCGTTTGATTCTGATGGCTTTGCATCACTTGACGTGGTGGTCACTAGTATTATGGTAAAGTACACGTATTATTAAGCATGACTTCGGAATAGGTCATTTCTTAGCGATTGCATAGTCATAAAGGTTACTCACAATCGCCCAATTTGCAACACATAATCTACGCAATACAAGAAACAAAAAAATAAAAAAAGTTACAAATAATACCTGATTCAAATGGATGCCGATCCTTCTTAGAATCCCCTTCTTTTTCCACGGGTTTAACATTTTTCTTCCTGTTTGGGTCCCTAAAACCCTTGGAACCATCTTTCTTTCGGCTGCCTGAATAAATCACAATCGGCTTCATTAAACTCCTCTCCTTTTTCACAACACTCACATTATGTCTACCTTCATAACTCTCAACCTCTTGTGTCTTCGTATCAATACTAGGCGGGCCCATACCCAACAGACCTACTCCATTAACCTGAGCTGGTACACCAACATTCTCCTTCGATAATGAAAACAACGCATCTGCCCCATTACTAGTACGGTTTTCAATGTCTTTTTCATCTTTATCATCATCGTCATCACGGTTCTCGTCCCAACAAGGAAACTCCCTATACTGATGATTAAACTTCTTCGGAACATAGCCTTTACACTTCCAAAGCTCGGGACTAAAAATCGACGACACCCCACTAAAAAGCTCCCTATCACCACCCGGAACACCCTGCACATGCACCCTTTTCTCAATAGGCACCTCCGTCAACACCTGATACAAATTCTGATTGACCCCACCCATCGGATACGGATTATCCATACACAAAGTTTTCGTCGGCAACTCAACTAACAACTGCGCAACTTCAGTTTCTTCACTCTCGTTCCTAAGCTTCTTACTCTTACACTTATCACACGTAAACATATTCTCACTTTTAACATAACTCGAACACCTCGTATGCACCCAAACACCACATTCATCGCAATCAACCATTTCCTCCCCATCATCAAAATCAACTCCACAAACACAATCCACCACCCATGACTCATCCCCCCAATCATCAGCCGATATCGTCGGCAAACGATTCGATCGGCTCTTCATACCTAACCTTTAAAAAAACCCTAAAAAGTACTAAAACACACTAAACTAAAAAAATCCCACTAACCCATTAACCAATTCACTACCAAATTCAATAAAGCAAGTGATTTCTATCCAATTGGCCAAAAGGGTATCCTAAAAAGATGAAATAATAACAAAAACAGTAAGTTTAAAAGTTTTTACGGTTGAAATTACCTGTTTTTTGAGGGTAAATGATCTTTAAGTGATGAATCGTTGATTTTGATGGTTAAATTGTGTGATTGATTGGTTAAAGAAGGTGAATTTGATATGGGGATAGTGTGTTCTTCTGTGGACGTCAAAGTTTGGAGCCGGAATTGTGATTAAAATATAAAGAATTTAGAATAAGGAAAAGGGGTTATGAAAATGAAAATGAGTATTTTATTTTATGGATCAAGATTTGGGCTTTTATAAAATATTTAAGCCCAAACATTAGGTGTGAAATAGGGGTGTTCATCGGTTCGGTTATCGGGTTATTCGGTTCGGTTAGTTCGGTTAATTTTTTTTCCGGGTATAACCGAAAACCGAACCGAACCAAAATTAAATTTGATTCAACCGAACCGAAAACATAACCGAATAACCGAAAACCGAACCCCTATAACCGAAAACCGAACCGAATAACCCGAATTACATAATTTTAATTATTTTTATTTAATTATATATATTTTAGCACAAAATATTTTTTCAAGCTTAAATCATGTTATATTTATACTAAAAAGAGTTTTAGTGATTTTTTCCATATATATACATAGAAAAATATATATTTTATATGAATTCGGTTTTCGGTTCGGTTTTCGGTTTTCATTGCCAAAACCATATCCAACCCGATAACCAAATATTTAGTTCGGTTCAGTTCGGTTTTGACCAATTCGGTTCGGTCACAAATTCGGTTTAGTTATTTTCGGTTCGGTTCGGTTTCGGTTTTCGGTTACTGTGGATATTACCAAATCCGTGAACACCCCTAGTGTGAAAGAAGTTCAGGTATTATTAAACAAAAATAAAAATTAAAAAATTACAAGGAAAGTATATCAAGGTTTAAAAGATATTGAAAGTACGAGTGGGTTGGTGCCCGCGCGTTGCTGCGGGAGGCGTGCGTGTCGTAGTTTTAGCTGTATTGTTACGCGACGCATGATTGTCTTCGATAGTAGAAATACACACCCATAAATCTAATTTCTTGACCAATTTATTTATATATAACTGATCCCTATAGTTGAAAAAAATTTGTGGTAATTTTTAAAGTTATTTGATAGATTAAGGGTGCATTTTGAAAGTTTTTTTATTTAAAAACTACATATAGACATTAAACTTCAGCATTTTTTATAAAATCGTGCGTATTTCAAAAGCATATCAATATTGGACTCGTTTTGTTCGTTATCGAGAGACCTTCTTGGCGTTTTTTTTTTTATTCAAGAAATCGCTAGGTATCTATTAGCTACACGATAAATAAAGTTTGTTGTATAAAAAAGTCGTAAATAATAAAAACTTTAGGTGATGTTTTGTAATTTCCTTTCTTAACTTTTGGGCATTTTTTGGACCACGTGTTTTCTTTTTTTTTTTTAGCCGTTATAATGTTATATATACGGTATTTGGGCTTCACTAATGGCCTAAGAAAGAAACCCAAAGAAATAATGTTAAAAAGATGCAGGCTGAATAAAAAAATATAGTTAGTAACGTCGCTCAGCTATTACATACTATATAAATACTGCAAAATTTCCAAAAACGGCTACAAGAATTCTGGTGAGTACTAGTACATAAGACCCGGTGTAATAAGGAGACAACTTTCATATTTTGTGTAATAAGACGACCAACATTTTATTTTATTTTATTTTAATTTTCATTTTTAATTCTTTTAACAATAAAATTAAAGTATTACAATAATATATAAATAACTAGTTTTAAATATTTACAAAAATATTTTAAAAAGTACATATATTTTAACTTTAGGATTTAAAAAGTATTATAGGCTTAAAAACTTCACATTTTATGGGCTTAAAAACTTCACATGTTTGAAGCCTAACTAAGTTATTAAATAGGATTTTATAAAAGAAATAATAATAATAATAATAAAGACAGTTTTTCTCCTTTCTTCTTTCTCACTCGTCTTATTTCTTCCTTATGTTGCAGCCATCTTCTTTCTTCTTCATGTTTGAAAGGATTTTTTTTTTTTAATTCAAGGGTACAATTTTGTTTTTTTTGTGTGCATGCGAATCGGTCGGCTCAACGACCCTCATCTCCTTTTTTTGCTTAGGCGACGCGTCTCATATGACCGGTTGAGTGATGGTTGGAGTCGGTTGGAGGGGGTTGCCCTTGTTGTGGAGACGGGGGTTGGAGTGGGTCGGATGAGATGAGGGTCGAGTACTCAACCTTTATTCACACTCGGTCATATGTCATATTCAAACAAAAAATAGACGCTCCCTTCTCTCTTTTTTTAATTAAATTCGTTTAGGAAAAAAAAAGTTGAAAGTTTAGATTTGCTGGTACAAGAAGAAGAAGAAGACGATGACTAGTTCTTTCTCCTTTGTTGTTGTTGTTTTTTTTTAATTTTTATAAATAACTAATTTACAGGCTTGAAGCCTAACTTAGTTTTTAAATAACTAATAAGTTACATTATAAAAACATTTTAAGCCCTTAAAGTTTGTTTTGATTTTATTTAAATTATTATGTAATGTTTTTTTATTATTAATAAAATTTTAATTTTATTGTTAAAAAAATAAATATTGGTCGTTTTACTGTGGCTAAAAGGTCGTCATGTGAGGTTCTGAGGAGAGAGAAAGTTTAATGTGATGAGAAAAATGAGGGTTCTTTGAAAGTTATTATTCGAGAAATTTTAACTTTAGGATCTCAAAAGTATTATGGGCTTAAAAACTTCACATGTTATGGGCTTAAAAACTTCACATGTTTGAAGCCTAACTAAGTTATTAAATATGGTTTTATTAAAAAAATAATAATAATAAAGACATTTTTTCTCCTTTCTTGTTTCTCACTCGTCTTAATTCTTCTTTATGTTGTAGCCATCTTCTTTCCTCTTCATGTTTAAAAGATTTTTTTTTTCTTTTTTTAAATTAATAATTTAAATGTACAATTTTGTTTTTTTGTGTGCATGCGAATCGGTCGGCTCAACGACCCTCATCTCCTTTTTTTCTTAGGCGACGCGTCTCATGGGTTCGGGTGACAAGGTGCGACGCGTCGGGTTGGTGCCACATAGGCTGTCGACCGAGTCGCTGAAGCCTTATTACGCCTAACCTAAGAGCTTAAAAGACAACCAAATGGCTTGTATCCCAATAATATCATTGTTGTATAAGAAGCTCCCTAACCAAATGATTGTAGGTTCAAATCTTGCTTAGGACATGTTAGATAATATGTGGTGTATATTGTGAGATTATTAGTTCCCGTTCTAAAAAAAAGAGCTAAAAAACATTAATTTAGATGAAATAGTTATAAAGTTGTTCTTGGCTTTTTGCAATTATGTTAGTACTATGTTTATTGAGTTATTTTGGATGCCATTTTTTTTTTACACATTTTAGGTCAAAAATGCCCGTTTTGGTTTGGAATAGAAAAATGGGAAAAAGAAAATTAAAAAAATTAAAAAAAAAAATAAAGAAAAACAAAGTGAAGGTTCATATAAATTGGATAAGGTGTTTTGAATTCAACTGCGTAACAATTAATGTAAGTTTGTGTAATTGCATTTTTAATTTGTTCACTTAATTTTGTAGGTTTGTTTGAAAAACTAGAAAGAGGTTTGATTTGATCAAATAAGTAGTGTTTTTATACATTATTTATCCCATATATTTTGCTCACTTGCTATGATTTTATATAAGAATCGTTAATTAATCGTTTACTTTTGTGATTATTAGTAATTCTGGAGCAAAAATGAAAAAGACACTAAAAATGGTGTTATTTGGAGCTAAAACGAAGAAAATCTATACTACTTTATAATGCATTTAGGCCTTCTAAAATTAGAAGGCTTAAAAATTCAGACTTTTTTACTTGCTTATTATGGAAAGAGTTTTTCTAACCAAAAATTAAGATAAGGAGCTCCTATCATGAGATGACATGTGTCACTTCTTAACAAACTTCAAGCCTAACTTCTAACAAACTCCAAACCTAACTCCTAAGAGCACAAGGTATGCAAAGACCTAATAACACGTTATTGGTATGCCACCTCAGCGTCACATCATACACTTTCAAATAACACAACAATCACTCAAACACCCTCCCTCATAACACATCACTAACATGTTATTGGGTCCCACAAAATACCCCACTAAAAATACCCACCACTCACAATACAAAAACAAAAAAAACAAAAAGACAAAAAAACACACACACAAGTTTCATTTGGCTTGAGCCACTCTAGTAACTCAAAACCATTTGGCATGTAGATGGCTTATTGCATGGTATGATAGTTGGCATGTTATTTGTCAAAAAATTTGTGTTTGGCATGTTAAATAAAGACCATACCCTATGCTCTAACCACTAAAAATTAAGATAAAGAGCTCCAATTATAAAATGACATGTGTCATTTCTCAACTAAAAATTCATCTTTATTTTTAAATTAAAATATCTTTTTATCTACTTATTTTTTTATAATCTAATTTCACCATATTTTCGAAATTTTATGCTCTTTAATTCAACATCTATTTTGATATATTTTATGAGTTTTAGTTTTATATTTTTAATGGGTTTATTTTATTTTAATTCAAATTTTTACAACTTTAACCTTTATTTCATTTATTTCAATCAATATAATCTTGATTCGTCAAAATCATATACTTTTGGGGTAGTGTTTGACGCGTAAGAGATTGCGAGGGTATTTATATATGCGGGAATAATGATATCGCGGGAAAGCTACGGGAAAGTTACGGGTAACCCAAACAAACACATATACATTCGAAGTGTTGTGAAACGAATTCACTAAACGGGTAAGCAAACACATATAACTATACTTATCGCCGCCGCTGTGCGCGGGTACCCTGCTAGTAAAGAATAATGCTTATCAGACATTTAATACGGTGTATCAATGCGATTTAGATACGCCGCATACCCTTTTTTGAAGATTTCAAGACATTGCCTGACTTTTAAGAATACGGCGTATCCATCTATGGGTATACGTCGTATGTTACACTTGGTCGTTTTGAAGAATCTAATACATTTGAAGAATACGGCGTATCCATAATTGGAGATACGCTGTATAGAAGCCGTAACAAAACGAAGACACATGACGGGTTACGTGTATTATTTTCCAGAATATTTTATGAGTGGAGACCATGTGTTAGATCTTCAATAAGCCGTATTCACCTAATGAATACGCCATATCAGGATCAGTTTCCATAATCTATATTTAGAAGCCTAACTTCTACTTAGGGCATCATTCTCACTACCCAAGTTAGTTCCCAGATAATTGAAAGACCAGAAAACACCATCATTACCCAAGAGAACATCTCATATCATTATTACATTGTTTAATCATCCGGTTAGCACATCGTTTTCAATATGAATTCTATTTGTATGACTTTGATTATTACTTTGAGTGTTGTGTAACACCCTCAAAAATGGTACAGCGGAAGCACACATGTCACGGGTGCTACTAAATTGATATTACAACACAAGTATAGAACAACTGATTTTCATTAAGAAATTCATTTATTGTAGTAAAACAAGTTTGCATCATTTTTTTAGTGCGAAAATACAGGCCCATTATAAAGCGGTCCTCATTTAAGTTTATCAGAAAAATCTATGACCATGCCATGCCCTTGCATTGCGCCTCCAAAGTTATGCTATCGCCTAATAACCTGAAAATACATGCTAAAAAGTGTCAACACGAGGTTGGTGAGTTCATAGGTTTATTCAAATACGTTTCTGAGTACAGTTGATGTGAGTTTAAAACATTCAGTTTTGTGACCATTGTGTCTCGCTCAATGTCATGAAAATTCGTGTTTACCTTAGAATAAAACTTCATTTGTGGACCGTGTGTAGGGTATATGCACATTACAACGAATATAATGTCATATAGTATGACTATTACGCTAGCACTAATTTCATGCAACCGAAGCTACGATAGTGGTGTATGCAAAATGTAGTCATACTAATAAGGGGCCCATTGCGAGTGCTTATCCCGTTACACTCGATTCCGACATGCTATACGTTTCGCATTGACCCATGTGTGGCCAACCGAACGTGGGAGTCACCCCCAATAGATCTATTTATAACATTCGTGCTTCCCAGCAAGAATTGACGGTTCATGAGTTTGGGCATTTTGGGATTTAAGGGCTTAGGCTAAGCTGTGTAACAGTTTAAATCAATGAAGCATTTTGTGTGGTCCAGAAAACATCTTTGCGTGATTCTCACGTATGTAACTTTAAACAGTTAAGTTTGCAAGAAAACATTCAATAGTGTGGTAGGTAAACACATCATGTATTTAAATAATCATACATAGCAGTCATGCAGCACAATTTGCATGGAAATGTACATTTTCAGTAAAGCAATCATTGAGTTTATGTAAAATGAGCATGTCTCTTTCCTCAAAACAGTTATAAAATAGTTAAAAGTGGGGCTATGAACTCACCTCAGCAATTAGCGGTATGAAGTGAACAATTCAAATAGTGGTAGTGAGTGACTCCGACACACAACCTAAATTAGTATGGCAAGTTTAGTCTTTATTCATGTTTAACACTCGATAAAGTTTAACGTAACTTTATAAGTTTTTCAATGTTTGTGTTGTTGTCATTTGTGTGGCATCATTTAGTTTAAAGTAGCTTTCAAAAGTTTGTGTGTATTGGCTTATGGAAGTGTACGCAGAAAGTATATCAAGGATGAACGAGGTTTCGGTTTGAGGATAACCGAATGGCGATGTACGGAAAATGACATTAATGGTTGGTGTGAATATCATGAACAAAAGGTGTGTATATATATAATTAGAAGTACCCATATTTCTCTCATGTCTTATTTAAAAGTAAGTGTATTTAAAAAGTTCAAGTGTTAAATTAATTCGACTGCATTTGTAATTGGAGAGTTCAATATAAGTTACAATATAACCCTTCTATTTGTTATCGTAAAAACATGATTTAGATATATTTGTCGAAAGTTGGGCATGTCTTGAAGGTATAACCTATTTTTTTTGTGACCAATGTCAAAAGTTTTATAACAAGTTTTATCAAGTCAAATACTCGGTTTGATAATATGTTTATAAGTTGATGAGTGTCTAAATACTCATCATTTTTGTACCATTTAAACTGCAAAAACATCTGAAAACACTCAGAAATGCATCAAAATGATAAAAATATCACAAATAAGTGTTTTATGTGTTTTAAATGCAAAATATCAAAATCGGTGAAAAACGTATCAAGTTTGCATAATTGGCGCTTTAGTCCCCAAGTTTCAAAAGTTGTCAAAAGCAGGTCCTCGTAAATCAAAATAAAGAAAAATATCATTTCAAGTCCCTAGGATTCATGAGTTGTCAAAATTAGTCCTTGAGATTAAAAATTGCAAAATTACAACTTAGGTCCCTAAACTTTGAAAATTGTCACAAATAGTCCTTTGAAAGTTTAAAATGTCAAAATGGTACTTGTACTATTGAAACTTGTCAAAAGTGACCCTTGTGTGAACTTTGAGAAATTGGCGATTTGGTCCTCAAGAATCGAAATTGCACAAATGGTCCTTGTAATATTAAACTAATCCTTTGACCCTTTTGTCTCTTTTGGTCCCTCGCAAAACCTTTGTGACCCCCAAAACCCTTTTGGACCCCTAGTCAAAACCAGTCAAACCTCTTTCCTCCCAACGCTTATCCTCTTCCTTTTACCCAAGTTGCTGCAACACCTCACCCATCACCTCTCCTTGCAACTCTTATCCTTCAACTCACCCCATAATCATCACACCTATCCATCACCCCCCACCGTAGTTGCAAATTCGAAGCCCAGTGTCAAAACCATCTTTCCGCCAAATTTGATCAACGGCTTAGATCACTCAAACCGATCCAATGGCTATCAAAGCAAGTGGGAATTAATCGAAGACTAGTGGAAAGCTTTTGAGTATAAATAAAGGAAGAAGAAGGAGAAGAAGCGATGAGTTAGTTTTATTTTCATATGTATTTCGTTTTTATAAAAATGTCTTAGTTTAAGTCTTAAAGTGTAATTTTCAGTTTCTATGTATTGAATTTAAGTTAATTAAGTGTTTGTAATCAAGTTCAAGTCCTAATTCAAAGTTTCACTTAAGTTTCAAATTTTCATGATTCACTGTTGGAAAATCCATTTTCAAACTCTTATATCCAAACCATTAGTAGCTTATTTTTAAGTTCACATAAGTTAATTTAAGCTATCTAAAGCTTTTGGTAAGCTTGGAATTTAGTTTCAAGCAACATTGGAATTCGGTCAACAAAAGTCAACTGAAGCATCAAATGGGTTTGGAAATGGATATTGGTAGTTGCAGAGCTTGGAATGGATTGGGTTTGGTTTAGAATAGTGGTGGTTTGGTTTTCCTTAAGCTTCTCAATAGCTGGACTTCAAGTTAGGTCTCAATCTCTTTCCCATTTTACTGTTTTAAGTCTGCATAACCTGTTGTATGTGTATCTGTGTCATTAAGTATCTTAAACCTGTTTATCTAGTGGTAATTAGGGTAACTAGATCCAATTTCAGCATTAGCATTAGCTTAATCAGTAGTTAGAGTAGTTTAAGTAGCAAATCAGTTGGTTAAAATGGTGTTTGGAATAGTTGCTTGTTTGAGCTTGAGCTCTTGTTTGTGTTTATAACCTGTCTACTCAGTCTTATTTAGTCATGTGAAACTCATTTTAGTTCATATATACCTTCTGAAATAGCTCAAAGTCAAAATCATCATCAAACTGTCTTAACTTCATATCTGTCAAAAATTTGTAAAACCAAAAGTTTGAATTGTGTTTAGATATCATTAGGATAGCTTGTATTAGTCTTAGTTCATCTTAATACATCATATTCAGTTGGCAAATCAAGATCAAAGTTCAAATAAGTCAAGTTTTCAATTTCATCCAAAAGTCAAAATTTCATAAAACCCGTTTTTGAATAAACTTTGTAATTTTATTGTGATCTTACCATTAGGATTTAGGATATAAGCTTTTGGGATATTAAAGTTTAGCTGCTCATCTTAATTAGAAAAATATTAGTTTATCTCTACTTAGCTTATTAACTGCTTATTCATTAGCTTCTTTAAGCCCTTTTTCACAAAACTCCGTTTGCTTATTCCTTATTTTGCTTATTTAGTGTGTTTTCTTGTTGTTGTTGCTTATTCTAAGTTCCCATAACTTGTTTATAGCTTATTCAACCTTTGGTTCGAGAGTGGTAGCTTTTATTAGCTTATGCAAGCTTAATAGCTCATTTTGACCCGTTCCATAGCTTCCACTTTTGCATTTTAGTTTCCTCAATTTTAGTCCTTATTAGCTGAAATTCTGGATTTAGACACTTTGGTTGGTAGTGGTTTTCATGGTGATTTTAGTTTATTTTTGTGATTTTTATGTCGGCTTAACAAGGGCTTAAAGTTAGTACATAAAAAACGTTTGACACTAGTGCTTAAATAGACCCATATCATTGTAGATTGTTGTTCAGAGGTTTAGGATAGTTGGAATATGTTGGTTTTAAGTAATTTTAGCATACTCTAGCTTCGTGATAATTTGGTGCTCATTTGGTACTTATAGCTTATTTTTAGTGCTTATTTATAAGCACTTTTCACTCTGAACCTAATTATTGAGCACCGCACCACTTTTATTATTTTTCCTATATTTAGAATAATATTTTATAATATTCTGGAAGTTTTCATATTTTCACTGTTCATTTGCTATTTTTTCGCATTTAATTTCGCTTTTAGCATTTTTAATTAGCTTTTATTCAAATAAATTAGAAAAGCTCAAAAAAAATACAATTTCAATTTTCTTAGTTTTATAATATTCAAAAGTCATAAAAATATTTTTCCATAATTTTCTTAGTTTAAATAGTAATTTCTAGCATTTTAATTAGTTTTAAATAGTTTTAAATTCATAATAAATACATAAAAAGTGTAATAAATATATTTTCAGTTTTAAAATAAGTTTTATAATATTTTAGATTTTTCTAAATCATAATTTCACTTTTCTAGCTTTATTTCATATTTTCTTATATTTTAGGGTATTATTAAATAGTTAAAAATAGTTTTAATTAATAGTAATTAAATAAATAGTTATAAAATAATTTTCTTTTCTAAAAATTTTCTCTTATCATTAGGTTTGTAAAATGTCATTTTCATATTTTTAGGATTAATATTGTTTCATTTTCACATTTTCTCAGACGTCACGTAGCTTTTAATTTAAGTTTTATAAAAGAAAATTAAAAACATCGGTTTAAAAATAGTGATAGCGTTTATTTAATATAGTTTATCTTTTAATTTTCTTTAATTTGCATTTAAGCCTCGTAGTTTATGTACTTTTTCTTTAGTTATAATCAATCACAATCATTTTCCGTTCAAATCATCTCGATCACTATTCGTTTCGACTATTCTCGCACGTTGGGACTTAACGACGCGGGAAACACTATACTCCTCAGATCTTCATTGCATTTGGTTCAGGGCATGTTTAAAGTTTATTACGGCCGACCATTCATGAGTGTTCGAACTGCGTGATAAAACTCGACCGTCTAAGCGAATCATAAGTCTATGTTTTTAACATGTAGAAATATAAAAACATTTTATTTCTGTTATATAAAATATAAGTTTATATTTTTTTTTGCGTAAAACTCGTTTCATTCGAGTGATATGTTATCATCTTTTACATTTTTGCTTTTTGTTTCGTGACTAATCATATATTGCAAGACGTATCAAAAACCATGGAATGCGGACGAATCGTGTGCAATTGGTATGTCGTGTGTGGCGAGTCGAGCAAGGTGGAAGACGAGTCATGGTATCTCGAATTGACATAAAACCAAACGTACTAATTATGGTTGTCGTGAACAACATATGCCCTGGTGGGCTGTCTCATACAAACAGACCCTTCTAACAGTTGGGCTTGGCCCAGATGCCAACACCAATAACTTAACCAATTTTTGACCCGTAGGAATTTATAGCATTAGCAGTGGTAAAATTTAGACAAGGTTAGGCAAGGTAACAACGAACACCCTCTGTTAGCATTTGGGTTTGACGAGGCAACGCACCACACTACACAAGCAACCACGTGCACCCTCTTGGGTTAACCATTCACGTTGTGACTATATCCAAGAAGAGAAAGAGAAAACAAGCCAAAATAATGGTTTTGAAATTAAGCAATTCAAACATAACCAATACAAACGACTCCTTATTGTTAGACGTTTGACATCATTCGAGCAAAACCGAATGCCCTTACATCGTGGACTCGAGATTCCTTAAATCGACTATAACCACGTGCCATGACTCAAAGGAATCAAACAAGACATACTCTTACAAGTTCTGTGGTGGCATGATTTGCACAAGAACAAACACACCTCGTTAGGAGGTGTTTTCCCTTTACAACGCTCACACAATTTTGACTCACCCAAGGGCTCACCGCTGTGGTTCTACCACAGTGGGTTCGACTGACAACCAAACGCAACCCCTTAAATTTTTAATAAGCATAAAGTAAGCTAATCAAAAATTTACACTTCCAATACAAGAGCCAAACCAAAACACAAACTCACATAACCTTTTGCGAGTTGTCTCCGACTGCACAAACGAACACACCCTCATGTGCCTTGTTGCAAAAACAGGTCGAATAAGACTTAACCAAATACGACTGATTGACAATAGGGCTCACCCTACATGGGTTTAGTCCAAACGCAGCACCCCTTTGGGGGTGTTATTACACGACTGTGGTAGCAAGCGAGGCAAGCAAACACACCAACTATTATAACTTCACGATTTCATTTAACTACTTGTACTCGACTCAGGTTTAATGCTAACTGGAAAATAAGTGTTTCCAAGGTTTAGTCCAAATCTTGTTTGTGATTTGTTTAGTTTTGCCACACACATAAATCAACAACAACAAACGATTTAACCAAACATGATCTTTCACAGTTTTTTGAAATATGTCGATTGGTAATAAAAGACAATTCCCAACAAATTAAAATCATAAATTCCTTAACATTAACAAGGTAAACGTATAATTTAAGAATGATCGAGATACTTACAATTGTGATGAGGTCGATTGATGGTGTGAACCGAACACAACCACAATCCAAAATGACCCGTTCTAATAACCGATATACAACCAAATTCGAACTGATTTCTACATGAATTAGAAAACCCCTAATTCAATTTTACCAAAAACCCTAACCGAGGGACCCTAGTTTGAAGTGTGATTGTGTGTGAAAAGTGAGTAAAAATCGCGATACATTCGCCTCTACTTATACACGAGCAATGGGAAATCTTTGAACGTCCTTTCTTGACCTCGCGTATAGGTGTCACCCTTTCTTGGCTCTCGTCATTCTTCCAAAGCCACGCTTAAGGAAGGGAGACATAGTAGATATATGGGTTGAATCACAAAAGAATAGATGCAATCTATTCTTGTGTTTCTGAGTGTGGAAGAGGCAAAAGAGAAAGAAGATAGAGGGATAAGAAAAGGATGGGTCGGTTGGGTTGCGGGATTAGGTTTATTATTTGTTTTATTATAAATTAATGTATTAACTGTACCTCGTGTTCCGTCGTGTTCTAGTTTAAACGCAATATACCGATATGTGTAAAATATGTCGAATACGTTTCTGGAAACGTTTTCACAAGCGTGATACTAAGGTATCATTATTATTTTAGAATTAGATTATAAACGTTTTGTTGTTACAATTCGGTGTCGGTACGCGTGTGGAGCCGTGTTTTTCCGAAACTGCGAAATAACCCCTCGTTTTTGTTCATAATTCATTAGTAAGTGTTAAAAAGTGATCAATACACTGTTCTTAGTGTAAAACATCAGTTCTGTATTTCACTGCGTGCCGTAGTGTGCGGGATAACTTCCCAAACAATTATGTATGTTCACGTATGTTTTAAGTTGTCAACTAAAATACTTAGTGGAGAATATCCATGTGTGGGTGTCATGTTTTCAAAGAAACGAGATGACCTCTCGTTTTTTTGAATTTACGCATCGTTAACTATCAAAAAAATAACCGATTTGTATTTTCTGGCTTAAAAAATAGTATTATAATAATTTGGAATTTTCGAGTTGTTATATGTTGCTACTGAGATTATGGACTAACACACTTTGGTGTTAGCCAAGTTTATGACTATCATGTTTATTTGGTTCGTTTACATTGATTTATTGCATTTTTGTTGGATTCTTATATGTTTATTATGCTCGATTCATTTGTTTACTTGCTTGAAGTATGCCGACTATTGTCTAGATTATAGGTTATATAATTATTTCTCTTATTTATAATCCTTATCATAATGGTAGGTGTAAGTGATATCAATACCTTTTACAAATGGTTACCGTTTAGACTAGAGGCCGACCGTATCCCTAGGTTAGTCGAATCATGATTAAGGCAAGTAAGTTAGCACGAGAACTCTTATATATGACCATTCGCGGGAGTTTAGGTAGTCTTACTTCCATTAGACTACTAAGATAAATTATAAAATAGTTGAAAAACTTTATTCATGCTTGAGACATATTAACGTAGTGACCATCAGGTTAAGGGTGGATATGCATATAGCTAAATAACAGTAACCATCCGACTTTGTTTACATTAGATAGGAAATGCTTTCATATGGCTAGATTCTATATTCTCTAGCTTAGTCTTCTTTTCTTGGTTCACCAACGAAAGTAGCATTAGATCATTCCACTTGTAGACGAGTCATTAGGACATGATATCATGAACTTGGCTAGCACGTTCTTCACCATCGACCACAACCCCCCGCATACATTTAGGTTTTTGTTGTTTTAGTTCACCATTCATGTCTCATTATTAAAATCATGTCAATCTCTTAGATTGAACATTTCCCCTCGCATACTTAGATTAGATAATTAGATATCTATTAGGTTTAGCTTAAGTAATCTCGTTTTCCATGTTTCAAATTTATTTGGTACTTAAATCGTTAAAGTTTAATTGTTAAGAATTATACAAATAATACAAGTACCTACATTATATATAAAAAAAAAAAAAAAAAAAAGATCTTTGGGAAACATAATCCCCAAAATTGATTGCAGGAGGGGTATTCATTAATGTGGCATGACTTTGTGCTTTCTAATTATCACACTCAACATAAAAGTCTTTCATCTCAAGTATTTTCTCATTCATTTCTCATACTCATAAGTGATAAGAAAAATATTTCTCTTCTTCTTTGGGTCTTCCATAACCGGTCACTACATCAAGACACAAGGGGATCAAGATTTTTGCTAAAATCAAGTGTGTTTACAATCTAGTATATATCCTTTTTATGGTTTTGAAATAAAAACCAAGGATATTTGAATTAGAAAACCCTAATTCAATTTTACCAAAACCCTAACCGAGGGACCCTAGTTTGAAGTGTGATTGTGTGTGAAAAGTGAGTAAAATCGCGATACATTCGCCTCTACTTATACACGAGCAATGGGAAATCTTTGAACGTCCTTTCTTGACCTCGCGTATAGGTGTCACCCTTTCTTGGCTCTCGTCATTCTTCCAAAGCCACGCTTAAGGAAGGGAGACATAGTAGATACATGGGTTGAATCACAAAAGAATAGATGCAATCTATTCTTGTGTTTCTGAGTGTGGAAGAGGCAAAGAGAAAGAAGATAGAGGATAAGAAAAGGATGGGTCGGTTGGGTTGCGGGATTAGGTTTATTATTTGTTTTATTATAAATTAATGTATTAACTGTACCTCGTGTTCCGTCGTGTTCTAGTTTAAACGCAATATACCGATATGTGTAAATATGTCGAATACGTTTCTGGAAACGTTTTCACGGCGTGATAATCTAAGGTATCATTATTATTTTAGAATTAGATTATAAACGTTTTGTTGTTCTGATTGATTGTCGATGCAGCGTGTGGAGCCGTGTTTTTCCGAAACTGCGAAATAACCCCTCGTTTTTGTTCATAATTCATTAGTAAGTGTTAAAAAGTGATCAATACACTGTTCTTAGTGTAAAACATCAGTTCTGTATTTCACTGCGTGCCGTAGTGTGCGGGATAACTTCCCAAACAATTATGTATGTTCACGTATGTTTTAAGTTGTCAACTAAAATACTTAGTGGAGAATATCCATGTGTGGGTGTCATGTTTTCAAAAAGCGAGACGACCTCTCGTTTTTGAATTTGTATCGTTAACTATCAAAAATAACCGATTTGTATTTTCTGGCTTAAAAAATAGTATTATAATAATTTGGAATTTTCGAGTTGTTATATGTTGCTACTGAGATTATGGACTAACACACTTTGGTGTTAGCCAAGTTTATGACTATCATGTTTATTTGGTTCGTTTACATTGATTTATTGCATTTTTGTTGGATTCTTATATGTTTATTATGCTCGATTCATTTGTTTACTTGCTTGAAGTATGCCGACTATTGTCTAGATTATAGGTTATATAATTATTTCTCTTATTTATAATCCTTATCATAATGGTAGGTGTAAGTGATATCAATACCTTTTACAAATGGTTACCGTTTAGACTAGAGGCCGACCGTATCCCTAGGTTAGTCGAATCATGATTAAGGCAAGTAAGTTAGCACGAGAACTCTTATATATGACCATTCGGGAGTTTAGGTAGTCTTACTTCCATTAGACTACTAAGATAAATTATAAAATAGTTGAAAAACTTTATTCATGCTTGAGACATATTAACGTAGTGACCATCAGGTTAAGGGTGGATATGCATATAGCTAAGTAACCGTAACCATCCGACTTTGTTTACATTAGATAGGAAATGCTTTCATATGGCTAGATTCTATATTCTCTAGCTTAGTCTTCTTTTCTTGGTTCACCAACGAAAGTAGCATTAGATCATTGCACTTGTAGACGAGTCATTAGGACATGATATCATGAACTTGGCTAGCACGTTCTTCTACCATCGACCACAACCCACATTTATTTTTGTTGTTTTAGTTCAGTTATTAAAATCATGTCAATCTCTTAGATTGAACCCCCCCTCGCATACTTAGATTAGATAATTAGATATCTATTAGGTTTAGCTTAAGTAATCTCGCTCCATGCGAACTGTGACAACCCGTACTTTCGGTCATTCTCGACACCATTCATGTCTCATTATTTCAACATTTATAGTAAACTTGGTTTACTTGTTTCAAATTGCGTAACTTGAGGTTTAGCTTATTAATTCATGATCATGACATCACGTGACATTTCATATGGACTATGAGTAGTCTACATTTCATGGACATCATGTGCATCTCATTAGTTCATTCACGACATTTCATTTTCACTTGCAACGCGTAATTTTATGTTTAATAATTTTATCGCGTGAGTTTTTATTTTGTATATTTAATCCATTATTTTCAAAATGATCCCGGGTATTTTTAAACTTACATTTAGTTCATAAAAACTATATTTTAGTTTTCCTAGTGTTTCAAATTTATTTGGTACTTAAATCGTTAAAGTTTAATTGTTACTCGTTTTCTTAAAATTATCGATAATTATTTTATCACTCAAATTTCACAAGGAATGTATTTTACAATTTTTATCATTTCATTACATTCTACTTTGACTTATTAAAACTTACTTGTACTAAAATTTCCATTTACCTTTACTTGTATAATATCTACACTTTAACTTACACTTTTGTCAAGAATTATACAAATAATACAAGTACCTACATTATATATAAAAAAAAAAAAAAAAAGATCTTTGGGAAACATAATCCCCAAAATTCATTGCAAGGAGGGTATTCATTAATGTGGCATGACTTTGTGCTTTCTAATTATCACACTCAACATAAAAGTCTTTCATCTCAAGTATTTTCTCATTCATTTCTCATACTCATAAGTGATAAGAAAAATATTTCTCTTCTTCTTTGGGTCTTCCATAACGGTCACTACATCAAGACACAAGGGATCAAGATTTTGCTAAAATCAAGTGTGTTTACAATCTAGTATATATCCTTTTATGGTTTTGAAATAAAAACCAAGGATATTTAAGTTAATCCTTGTTGCTAGCACCTCTTCATTTTCACTAGTAAGCATATTCTTATCATTTTATGTTCCTCTTCATTTTCATAAGTTTCTTTTCATTTTGGAGCTTATATGCATGTTATGTGATTTATACCATTTATTTCATGATTTTTGAGTTATATATACAATATGGTCATCCTATAATTATTCCCAAGTTATTCTTTGGTCTTGATGGTGATTAGGAACCCATGACACCCTAAGAAGGTGTATGGTAGGATTAGATTAGCTTTGGAGTTGATTTGAAGGGATTAGAATAGGTTTTGTCCGAGAAAAACTATTTTAAGTAAACTATATTTTACGTTCTGTCCTTAAAACGAATTTCTGGAAAACCCATTGTTGGTACGAGATTTTGGCCTTGATAATTAGAAAATATACTTTAAAAGCGAATCCGTGGCCGCTTGAACGGATAAAAGCGGAGTTATCTTGAAGCCGTGGTGAATTTTTAAAGTTTGACGACGAAATATATTATTTTCGGGATTTTCAGCATGCGGTTTACATATTTCGGGTCAAAACGAGCCTTAAGCTTCACAAATTATTTCGACTAGTCAAAAATATATTAGTTTACTTGATCGAAGCTAAGGACATATTTTACATAGAAAGCAGTTTAAAGCGACAAAGATATGGCCGTTTTCATAAAGTTGCCGTAAATATTATTTTACGAAAAACTATATTATTTACGTTATGGTATTTCATTAGCTATATCGTCCATGTTTGCGGCGGTTTTAACCATGATGTGAAACTTTATAACGAAGTGTCTTCTAGTAAAATCAAGTTCATCGGCCATATTTTTCAAAACAAAAGCCGTTTGTCAAGCGAGTCATAGTAAATTATTTACGGATGTTCAAACTTGGCGAAACTAATTTTCGCACACAATTAGCAAAACCACCATCTTTAGCCTTTGATATCTTTATGATCGAGACCTTTTGAATGAAAACTCTGAACTGAAACTTTTAGATATCGATACAAACTTTCCAAAACCGTCGAGTTCGTTCTCTAACGATCGACGTACAACGTTTACTGACTAGTTTTCCAAAGTCATTTTGTTGATTTCATGGTTTTTCCGACGACATTGTTTTGCGACTAAAAGTGTTTATTTCACCAAAATCATTATAAAACCATTGTAGGATGACATTTTGACGTAAAAACATGTAAAGTCATTTTGAAGGTCAAGGCGTCAAAAGAGTATTTTTAAATCGACGAGTAATATTTTCAAAACTCGTAAATGGTATAAATAACATCGAAGTGCATGCATAGCATTACATTGCAACTCATGACATATCATATCATTCGTCATAGGTCGCGGATAACGCATCTCATTATACCTCGATGTACTCACTCTTGTCATCTCGTCGGTTTACCAAGTGAGTCTCATAGCCCTACTTTTACTTGCTTTCAATTGTTTGTACTATTTTGGGAGATACATGCTCAAACTGTTTTCATTCACTTTCACAAGTACTTTAATATTTAAGGATTCTTTGTGAGTTTCGTAGCCTACTTTTACTTGTTTTCATAACTGTTTTGGGGAGATACATGCTCAAACTGTTTTCATTTGCGTTCATAAGTACTTTAAATTTATCATGAGTACCATTGTTTCTAAATCAAAGGTTATACTATATAAATTGTTCTTGTTTGCGTGTTATGGTACTCGTCATTATAACGTTCTAAATCAGTTGACTCTTGATATACATTGAGTTAGGTGCTATTGATTATGTGCTATGGTCCTATTGATTAAGTGCTATTGTTCTATGTCGTGTTAGGTACTAGTGTGAATTCATTTGACATCATATGTTTGGAACATAAACTACACACATTCGGCGATGGGTTGTGAACACACAGTTGCAAGTTTTGTATGGGCGGACTTGGGCGAGTGGATTTACAATGCCTTTGCTACCTAAGCGATTTTGAAAGTCTTTACATTTCAACGATTTACAATGCCTTAGCCGCATAAACGATTTTGGAAGGCTTTACATTTCAAAACAAACTCTATGAACTCACTCAACCTTTGTGTTGACACTTTTAGCATGTTTTATCTCGTATCTAAGGCATTCACTTCATGGCATGCATTTGGACACATCATGGAGTCGCGGTGACGACGCCGTCTCACTTGGGTTTTATGTACTTTAAAACATCGTTTGTATTGTAACAAACTTATTTTCGCTGAAGTTGATTCTCATTTGGGACCTACTTTGTAAACTCGATTATTTTATTAAATCAAACGATGTATTTTCCAAACGACACTTTAGGTCGTTCAATATAACTTGTGATTGTGATGCTATATGATCAATCCCGAGAAGACACGAACGACCCGAGCTTACCATCACTAGCTATAGCTGTTCGGCTACACTTCCTGTAAGTTTTAGTCTATAGGTTAGTTCAACATTAAAAATTTAAGACTAGATTATAACACATCAAGTTTTTAGCGTCGTTGCTAGGGAGTTGTTGGGTCCGGTTTGAGCACACACTGTTGAAAACTATAAGGGAGGGGGGTTGAATAGTTTTGCTGATTAAAACTTTGTTTTAAAGTATTTAGACCGACTTATGTCAATCCATTTAGATCCTGTGTTGGATATTAATAGATGGACATATATATATAAGTAATGCAAAGAGATAAAGAGTAAAGGAACACAAAACCACAACACGAGTATTTATAATGGTTCGACTATAAGGACATCTTCCTTGCCCTACTCCACTCCCCGAGTACCCAAATCGAGAGTTTCTAAGCACTACACAACACAAGCTCCTTAATGTGGCGGAGAAACATTCATAACGTCGCCTACACTTTAAAGACACCGAGTTCTTCCACGAGGTAGAACCAAACCTATCACAACGTCACCTACACTTTATCACGTACAAGGCTAGATACCGAGTTCCATTACAAAAGAGGAACTACTACCCAACACTACTACCCAACACAACTACCCAAAGGAGATAAACTCCTTTTTACAATACTAGAAAGGATATCAATATCCTTTAACCCAAACTACACAACTTGTACATCAATGCACCATATCCAAATTACACCTTCGACACTTTATACCAATGCCTTTAACACGAAACACAATTGGACGGAGAGAAGAACTATCAACAAGATGCACTTCAGTGGTCTTGATGATGACGAAGCTTAGCAACTCATGACCTTGAGCTTGCACGTCTTTAAGACATTGTGATCTCGCCTTTAAGAGAAACCTTGAGAATCACACAAAGATAAAACTACATAGAATGATCTTTTGGATCTGTGGTTAGAGAGGTTAGAATATATAGATAAAGTATGTCTAAAGGGGTTAGTGAGCAAGATAGAAATGGCTCACTATTTATAGGCAAACTTGCCTCTTGTTCCACCTGCTCGGCGGATTCTTACCCAAGGATCCCGCCGAAGCATATCCAGGATCCTACCGGGTCGACTTAGTCCTGATTTTGGGTTGCAAACCGGGTTATGGCTTATGGACCATTGGTCATGGACTTTGGATCATGGATACCCAAGAAGATACAATGTATCTAGTCAATGGGTTATGGATCTTGGGTCATGGGTCATGGATCATTGATAATATCCAACATGACTTCATGCATGATGCCATGCAATGGGTCAAAGGTTATGGATCATGCTCCATGGGTATGGGTTATGGACTTTGGTTTTTACCCAACAAGATTCATTGTACCTAGTCAATGGATCATGGGTCTTGGGTTATGGACTTTGGTTTTTACCCACTATTTACCCATTACAAGTTATACAAAGTACATATACATTTTTATAAAAGAGTTAATTACATAATTGGTCCTTGTGGTTTGTCGGATCTTGAAGAAAATGTCCCTGTGTTTTTTTTTGACGGGTCATGTCCTCGTGGCATGCAAAAGTTACGGGTTTGGTCCTTTGACCAATAATTATGTTAGTTGACCGTTAACTTGAAAGGTATTTTTGACTTTCTACATGTTTTGGCAAACCACAAAGACGATTTATGTAACTAAAAAAAAAAAAAAAATTAAAAAAATTAAAAATGAAAACCGATTAAAAAAACTTAAAAAAAAAACCAAAACTGCTTAAAAAAAAAAAAAAAAAAAAAAAACTTTTAAAAAAACATATAAAAAAATATTTATTATACTTAAATTTGGGCTTATTTATAATATGAGGGCTTAAAAAATTTATACGCATTAAAAAGTTTTTTTATACGCTTAAATTTTTAGATAATACTTAAAAACCTATTTAATAAAAAAAATGAAAGTGTATAAAAACGTATAAGAAGTGTATAAAAATTGATAAAAACGTATAAAACTTATAAAACGGACGAAAACGTATAAAAATAGATGAAAATATACAAAATCATACAAATACATATTAAAAAAAGTTTTTTTTTTAATTATTAATGAATTTTTTTAACCCTCACGTTGTACATTAGCCAATAAAAATTTTAAGCTCTCACGTTGTGAGGGCCTAATTTTTTTATTTTTCATTTTTTAAAAAGTTTATTATACTTAAATTTTTAAGCCAAAAATTTAAGTATAATAATTTTTTTTTAAAGTTTTTTTAAGTGTTAATAAAAAACAATTTAGGCCCTCATGTTGTACATAAGCTCAAAATTTAAGTATAATAATTAAAAAAAAAAAAAAAGTTTTCTTTGGGCACTCACATTATACATAAGCACAAATTTAAGTGTAATAAATATTTTTTTTAAACGTTTTTTTTTAAACAATTTTTCGTTTTTTTTAAAGTTTTTTTTTTTGTTAGTTACATAAATCGTCCTTGTGGTTTGCCAAAACATGTGAAAAGTCAAAAATACCCTTCAAGTTAACGGTCAACTAACAGAATTATTGGTCAAATGACCAAACCCGTAACTTTTGCATACCACGAGGACATGACCCGTCAAAAAAAAAAAACATAGGGACATTTTCTGCAAGATCCGACAAACCACAAGGACCAATTATGTAATTAACTCTTTATAAAATGTAAGTAAACAATATTACTTGTAAGTATTTTATAAAAATAGTTTTGGTTTTGTTAATACAAAAAAACCGTAAAAAATTTTATTTATATTTTACGATCTTCTAATGTTTTGCCAATAACAAACGTAAATCATTTTAACGAAACAAATAAAATACGTAAATGGTTTGAGCCAATAGTTTACTAACACACTTACGTTTTCATATAAAACACTAAACAAGTAATAGTGTTTTCATGTTATAGTAATGCATATGTATAACAACTAGTGTTCACATAATGAGATATATATACATACTCAGTATGTATTGTAATGGATAATGTAATGGGTAAGAATCTAAGTACTTGGCCCATTAACCAGATACATTGAATGTAGTTGGGTAAAACCCAAAGTCCATGACCCATTGACTAGATGCAATGCATCTTCTAGATACATTGTATCTATTTGGATACTCATGGTCCAAAGTCTATGATCCATGACCCATGATCCATGACCCATAACCCATTTAGGGGGAGCGTCCTACGGATCCCCAGGAATACATTGGACGAATCCCTCAAGTAAGGGATCCGTGGGACAGTAGTGAATTTTTGTCTATAAATAGTGAGCCATTTCTTCATTGTAAGTTGCCACTTCTACACATATTTTCTCCTAGGATTGTAAACTCTCTAACCTCAGATCCAAACGATCTTTCTATGTAGTTTTGTGTTTGTTTTGTGTGATTCTCTAGGTTCCTCTTAAAGGCGAGATAACCACCTCTTGAAGTCGAGCAAGCTCAAGTCCATGAGTTGCCAAGCTACGTCATCATCAAGACTACTGAAGTTCTGTTTTGATAGTTCTTTCCTCCTCTCTAGAAGTGTTGTGTTGAAGGCATTAGTGAAAGATGCCAAAAAGGGTCACGTCGAAGGCATTAGTGAAAGGTCCCGAGAGTCCGTGTCTAAGGCATTAGTGAAGGGTGCCAAAGGTCCATGATGAAGGCATTAGTGAAAGATGTCAAAAGATTATGTCAAGGACATTAGTGAAAGATGCCAAGGGTGTACAATCGATATGGTGCATCGATGTACAAACATAGATAGGTTGTGTCCAAAGATTTTGATATCCTTGATGATGTTGTAATAAGGAGGGTGTCTCCTTGGGATAGGTGTTGTGTAGTGTTGGGTAGTAGTTCATCCTTTGTAATGGAACTCGGTATCTAGCCTTGTACCGAATAAAGTGTAGGCAACATTGTGATAGATTTGGTTCTACCTCGTGCAAGAACCCGGTTTCTAGCCTTGTATCGAAAAAAGAGTAGGCGACGTTGTGAAGGCTTCTCCGCCACAAGGAGATTATGTTGTGTAGTGATTATGAACTCTCGAGTAGGTGACTCGGGGAGTGGAGTAGGGCAAGGAAGGTGTCCTTGTAGCCGAACCACTATAAACACTCGTGTCGTGGTTTTGTGCTTCTAACTCTTTATCTTTGCATTGTTTTATTTATATGCTTATCTATCAATATCCAACACACATATTCAATAGATTGACATAAGTCGATCTAAATATTTTAAAATGAAGTTTTAATTAGTAAAACTATTCAACCCCCTTCTAGTTTTCCACAATTGGTACCAGAGCTTCGTTACCAAGTTTTTTAAGAGTATATTGTACTTTTAAAAACTTGATACGATCTGTGTATGATTGAAAACTACAAAGAAATAAATTTCTTAAAAACAAAAGGTCACTATTTAAAATCATCATATTCTATAATGTTGGATAATGATAGATCTTTCTAATATTTTCCTTGTTGAGAATTCTCCATACTAGGATTTGGGCATCCTAAGAAGATCATGAAGAATTTCGCTTCAATATTTCTTTTCTTAAAAAGAATATATAGCAAATGTATGCTCTTTAATAAATTACTTACAAATAAATTATTACTGTGTATTTTCTAGATTAATTAATAATATCATTTTGTATAAACATGTTAAGATTAGTAGTCTCATTACGCTTACTTAAAAACTCACTAAAGTTGTTATCTATATTGAACTCATCATCAAGAATAGTATTCTTCGTTGATCTCTATAGACAAAACTATAAACTAGTGATAATGATATCTTGGCTATTCTAGAGCCTTGGTCATCACTCCTCACATAAGGTTATTGACATCTCATCTATGTCAATAAGTATTCATGTGAAACTCCTCATATCATGATAAAATAGTATTTTATCATAATCCTTAAACTTCCCAAGAATTATGATTTATTCATAAAAAGGGAACCTCGTCAAATAGGACTAGTAAAACACGTCAAAACCCGAAACCATAAGTTATAGAGCATAAACATCAACTCTAGCCAAGAATTAGAACTCCCAAATCAAAATTATCAAATATCACTTAAACTGCTAACTGCTGATATGTCGGATCCCTAAGTTTGCACTAGCCAAATCCCTCATTCAAGGGATCCGTGAGAACCGACACATCAGAAGACAGTTTAAGTAAAAGATGATCACTGTGGAGTTCTATTCTTCACTTTACTCTCTCAAGCTCACGAACATAAAACCTAATTTACTGTTCACATGAGTTCATTCATCATCTTCTCAAAGAAAACAATCACTTGTGTAAGTATAATCTTCACTACATTGTTATTTCCATTCTTTAATCCTAGAAGTACAATTTCATCTTGAGAAATTTTGGTATCACATTGTTTTCTAAGATAAACTAAATCAAAGAATCAACATTGTTAATACAAATTAAACTCATTTTTTGAATTCAATGAAGATGTATTGAGCAAAATTGTGATGAACCTCATTAGGATACTATTCACACAATTAACACCACATTGTGGTTTTGATGTTTAGGACCAATCATGCCTAGCAATAGACAAAAAGATTACCAAGACACCGCACATTACATTCCCATGTACCATAGAAAGGATGGTTTGAACCCGGATGACCATAAAGCTTTCAAGTTGTTGGAAAAGAGACTATTCCACGAAGGACGAGTAGTTCACTCCTCATTCATCAACAACACCGACATTCCCCAAGTCTTCGAGGGAATCAACTTCCATTGCCTCTTGAACATCAATGAGCAAATTTGTCCGGTGTTTGTACTAGAGTTTTACAAGACCATGAGAATCATTCGAAATGAAGGTGGAACCATTTCGATAGAGTTTATCATCAATGGGCACAAATTCACATTCACTCTTGAAGAATTTGCTAGGATACTTCGTATCCCATGTCAAGGAGTATGCATGTACTCAAATGAATGGTCATTGGCCGAGCTTCATGACATGGTGGATCATCACGAGGTATACCTTCACACCCATCCCGGAAGCAACTACGGTAAGAAATACCATCTTAATGGAAAGAGACTCTCCGTCAAGAGTCACTAGGAAGTCCAAGGTCATCTACAGAGATCCTTTTCAAATGGAGCTTTCGGAAATGTTCCCATTATACAAGAAATGGGAACTAGTACTAAGGGAGAACGTCCTTTGTTTGGTGGGAAATAAGGATCATCCCAACGCTTGCCTAAGCTTCATGATCTATTGCCTTGTAACTGGGACTCATTTCAATCTCGCCTACTACATGGTGAAACGAATGGCATGTGTAAAAAGGACGGAAAAAATGGTGCTCCCCTATGCCATGCTCTTGAATCGCCTAGCAAATTTCATCTTTGCTCTAGATCCATCTCCCTCCTCCAATGACCACACCTTTTGTAACAAGGTCATGGTGCCTCTATCCGATATGAAGACCACAAGGATTATGGTTGAAGGCAAGAGACCTCACCCACCAACGGACTCATCAGATGAAAGAGAGGGAGAAGGTAGCAACCCCAATGGCAACCTGCAACTCAACCCCCTAGCATACATTGACCAACTGCCAAAAGTCCCGATCCCTTCACAAGAATAATAACAAACAAAGGGCATGTTCAAGTGTTTTACTAACTTCCTCATGAATAAGAAGAAGAAGTAGGGGTGGAGGGGGTAAAGAGTGAAGAATAGAGGCGGTAGAGAAGGAGTTTGTATGTGAGGAAGGTAAGGTCGTGGACCTTAATTTGTGAACAATGGTCTGTAAAACAATTTAAACAATATTTCTGTAGTTTAAGACATAGCTCTAAGTAGATGGCTTGACATAAACTAAAACATTCTTAGCTAGGAACCCGAAAAATGAGAATTTTACGACGGCTTGATCACAATCAAGAAGTCGGTCCCGCTCATTTTGCTTACCTTCTAGTCGCCCTTACTTACTGTGCGTAATATTTGTTGCTTTCATATTTGATTATTGAATGTAGAAATGATTAGGATGTGTATTTGCTAAAGAGTGCAAATTCTGCATATTTGCTGAGAAGCTACTGGTCAGCAGTAGCCGGATCCCTAAGCTATAACTAGCCGGATCCCTCAGATGAGGGAATCGTGGGATCCGGGCAAACAGATAAGGAATTATTACACTTTCACTTCAATCCAATCCTCTAGACCTTATCACACTAGCTAAACATGATACTTTAGGACCACTTAAGTCTTCCTCAAATTCAGTAGGTCTCACACTCACTCATAGCTAACATAGGATCACACTCTAGGTATTTTTGATTTATCACTTCACCAAAACTCACCATAATTCCGTTCCAATACTCAAAAAAATGTTCCTCATATCTCAAAACACTGAGTTTGCTATTTCTCTTAATTTTGACAAATTGATTTTAGTCATCTTTTACCTCAAAATAGGCTTAAAACAAGTTTTTCATTTCTTTTTATTTTTTAGGAATTTTCCAAATTTTTCTTAAGCCACCATCTGATCTCTAGGATCATTTATCCTCATTTGTCATCCTCAAATCAATAGTATCATCCTTAAATACTTAGTTGCACTCTCAAAAAGTCCATTTTTCTACCAAAAACCATCATTAGGTATCCTCACTCCTTATGGTTGGACATTTAAGTCACATACCATTTAAGACATCCGAGGGAAGTCAAACCCTCAAGCTTTATATGTACTAGACCTTAAAAGAGCATAATCACTCCACCACTTTGCTGTCTGACAGACGGATCCCTAGTTTATAACTAGACGGATCCCTAATGAGAGGGAACTGTGGGATCCGGGTCTACAGAACAGCTTAAGATCAGTTTTTCTTTCTAATTCAAACTCTCTTTGGTAGTCTAAACACTTTTACTTACCATTAAATGACTCCCTAGAATAGAACAACACTATAGTTGACCTTAGTGCATGCCAAAATTCTTAGTGGTCAAGAATTTAATTCATTAACTTAACCTCATCCTTTATAAACCAAGCACTCTTATGAGCTTAAACCATCATTCAAACCACAAACCAAAAATCAATAGCTAAGACATCTATTACATTCTCTCTATCACTATGACTAAAGCATCTAGCAATAACTCTTCAACCAAAGGTTCATCCAAAAAGAATGCTCATATGGTTCATGAAATTTCCTCTACCGAGTCATCTCCCATAAGAAGTCCAAATGCTAGAATCCCTCCTCAACAAACTCAATCAACCAAAGCTAGAAAAACCGCTAGGATTAGCACTCGAACTTTTGAGTTGGAAAAGGCTTCATCAAGCACTAAACCAAACACACCTAGCTCTAGTAAAACACCCAAGCCTTCATTTCTAGAACCTAGACTACATTCCTTTACCAAACCTCTTTCCCATCCAAATCTTTACTCGTTAGAAGTCTCACCACCAAGGACTTCCCATTCACCAACCTTCTCGTTAAATAGGGAACCACCTTCAACATCAAATAGTCAATCTTTGGAAACAAGAAATCACCAAAGATCCAACCATATAGAGAACTTCCCATCTCCACCACTAACTCGTGCATCATCACCCTTACATTTAGTTGAACCACACCCTATGTCACTCAACTCACCTTCACAAATTCCACCATCCTTTGTGGAGCCTCCTCAAAACGTTCCGTCTCCTCCAATTCCTAGTCATGACAATAATTGCTCTAATTGTCAACTCACCCAAGGACTTGTTCAAGAAGTACGAAATGAGTTGCATTTCATCTTTAATCATCTCCTTGCACGATTGGACCAAATCAACAAGTCTTCTCGCCTTTAGATTTCAAGCACTTTGAAGCTTTTTAAGTTTCCGTTACTTCTTAGAAATTATTAGAAAACATATTTCATGTTTAAGTCATTCTCTTAGTTTTAGAGATATGTAGATCATTTATCGTGTTTTTATTGAATGAAATTACATGTTATATGCCATATTATCTTGAGAATATGTTTTGTGCTTTTATACATAACTCATTTTGATGTTAACATCACATTTTACATCACCATTGCTGTCTTAAGCATACAGGCAGACGGATCCCTCATTTTAGCCTAGACGGATCCCTCCCATGGAAGAACCGTGGGATCCGTGCAACAGAAGACCTTTTTACTACTAACTTGAGTCTCAGTTGCAGGAAATTCTGCATTATATACTTGTTTTCTAACCTTTGTTTTGTAGATTTTCAATATATACTTGAAGACTTTGACACCCTCAACAAGGGGGAGTTTCTTGTCAAAGCAAAATAATTGCAAAATAATTTGCAATACTTTCACATAGGTTTACATTACTACTTGACGTCCTCCTCACAAAGGAACACTCGTCAAGGGGGAACATGTTCGTCTAAAAGACGAAACCATTTGCAAACGATATTGCAAAACACTAGTTTAGCCTTCCTAATTACTTGACGCCCTCAACAAAGGGAAGCACCCGTAAATGGGGAGCTATGACGAGAATTCTTCTCATCTCTTACTCTCTATTTTTTATATTTTTACTTTTCACATGTTTTTCTTCAAAACTATGTGTTAGTTTCTTTTCGACGCTCTTTTTGTTTCGACAAAAAAGGGTAGAAGAGAGTAAAAACTCTAATTCAAACTTTTACGAATTTTAGTTTTTCCTTAAAATAATCTTATGTTTTGTCATCAACAAAAAGGGGAAGATTGTTAATACAAATAAGCCGTAAAAATATTTATTTATATTTTACGATCTTCTAATATTTTGTCGATAACAAAAGTAAAATCATTTTAACGAAACAAATAAAATACGTAAATGGTTTGAGCCAATAGTTTACTAACACACTTACGTTTTCATATAAAACACTAAACAAGTAATAGTGTTTTCATGTTATAGTAATGCATATGTATAACAACTAGTGTTCACATAATGGGTATATATATACATACTTAGTATGTATTGTAATGGGTAAGAATCTAAGTATTTGACCCATTAACTAGATACATTGAATGTAGTTGGCTAAAACCCAAAGTCCATGACCCATTGACTAGATGCATTGCATCTTCTAGATACATTGTATCTATTTGGATACCCATGGTCCAAAGTCTATGACCCATGACCCATAATCCATGACCCATAACCCATTTAGGGAGAGCGTCCTACGGATTCCCAGGAATACACTGGACGGATCCCTCAAGTAAGGGATCCATGGGATCCGTGAGATAGTAGTGAATTTTTGTCTATAAATAGTGAGACATTTCTTCATTGTAAGTTGCCACTTCTATACATACTTTCTCCTAGGATTGTAAACTCTCTAACCTTAGATCCAAAGGATCTTTCTATGTAGTTTTGTGTTTGTCTTTGTGTGATTCTCTAGGTTACTCTTAAAGGCGAGATCACCACCTCTTGAAGTCGAGCAAGCTCAAGTCCATGAGTTGCCAAGCTTCGTCATTATCAAGACTACTGAAGTTCTCTTGTTGATAGTTCTTTCCTCCTCTATAGAAGTGTTGTGTTGAAGGCATTAGTGAAAGATACCAAAAAGGGTCAAGTCGAAGACATTAGTAAAAGGTGCCGAAAGTCCGTGTCTAAGGCATTAGTGAAGGGTGCCAAAGGTCCATGATGAAGGCATTAGTGAAAGGTGTCAAAAGATCATGTCAAGGGCATTAATGAAAGATGCCAAAGGTGTACAATCGATATGGTGCATCGATGTACAAACATAGATAGGCTGTGTCCAAGGATATTGATATCCTTGATGATGTTGTAATAAGGAGGGTGTCTCCTTGGGATAGGTGTTGTGTAGTGTTGGGTAGTAGTTCCTCCTTTGTAATGGAACTTGGTATCTAGCCTTGTACCAAATAAAGTGTAGGCGACATTGTGATAGGTTTGGTTCTACCTCGTGGAAGAACCCGGTGTCTACCCTTGTACCGGATAAAGAGTAGTCGACGTTTTGAAGGCTTCTCCGCTACAAGGAGATTGTGTTGTGTAGTGATTATGAACTCTCGAGTAGGTGACTCGGGGAGTGAAGTAGAGCAAGGAAGGTGTCCTTGTAGCCGAACCACTATAAACACTCGTGTCGTGGTTTTGTGCTTCTAACTCTTTATCTTTGCATTGTTTTATTTATATGCTTATCTATCAAAATCCAACACACACATTCAATAGATTGACATAAGTCAATCTAAATATTTTAAAATGAAGTTTTAATCAGTAAAACTATTCAACCCCCATTTCTAGTTTTCCACAGGTTTTATATAACTTATTTAACTAAACATGTTTTGATGGTTTTTATTTGTTTGGTAAAAGTGTGTTAGTAAACTATTGGCTCAAAGCTTTTACGTATTTTATTTATTTCATTAAAATGATTTTATGTTTGTTATCGACAAAACATTAGAAGATCGTAAAATATAAATAAACGTTTTCATGGTTTATTTGTATTAACAATTTCCCCTTTTTTGTTGATGACAAAACATAAGATTATTTTAAGTAAAAAATAAAATTCATAAAATTTTGAATTGCAGTTTTTATTCTCTTCTCCCCCTTTTTGTTGAAACAAAAAGAGCGTGGAAAAGAAACTAACACATAGTAGAAAGAGTTTTGAGAAAAACTTATGGAAAGTAAAAAAAAATGAGAAAGAGTTAGAGAAAGAAATGTAGATAGAGGAAGTAGTAAGGTAAGAAAGAGGTTCTTGTTTTAGATCCCCCTTGACGAATGCATCCCTTTGGTGAGGGCGTCAATTAATTAGGAAGACTAAATGCGTGTATTGCAAGTATTTTGCAACGTTTTTGCTTTGACGAAATGCTCCTCCTTGACCAATGCTCCCTTTTGATGAGGGTACCAAGTAGTTAGGAAGACTAAGTGAATGTATTGCAAGTGTTTTGCAATGTTTTGCTTTGATGAAAAGCTTCCCCTTGTTGAGGGCGTCAACGTCTTCATGTGTATTTGAAAATCTACAAAACAAATGTTAGAAAACAAGTATATGGTGCATTGTTTCCTGCAAATGAGCTTCAAATTAAGCTAAAACATTGTTCTCTGTACACCCGGTTCTGCCGAATCCTTCATTTGAGGGATCCATCCAGGCAAAATGTAGGGATCTGTGTACCTGTAACTTAGTTGCAGAAATGTAGATATAAATAATAACGTAAACGTCCAAGTTAGTCATGTATTGATGCACCAATCATGTTCACATAACTATATAACATACAAGCATGTAGTTTCATTTAATAAAATGAGAAAAATAATACACATATCTCTAAAACTAAGAAAATGATACAAACATGCATTAAAGTAAAAATCCTAACACTCTAGGTTGCACCTAAGACTAGAGGAAACACCAATTGTGCTTGCATTTCTAGTTTTAGGGACGGTTAGATTTGTTGACTTCATCAAAATGTTCAAGAAGGTGATAGAACAGGAAACGTAATTCATCACGTACTTCATGCACTAACCCTTGGACATGTTGACAATGATAACAATCATTGTCATGACTAGAAAATGGTGGCGGTAAGAATGGAGAGGTTTGAGGAGGTAAGTTTGATGAGGAAGGTGGAGGTTCCGCAAAGGATGAAGGGATTTGTGGAGGTAAGTTTGATGACGTAGGTGGTGGTTCTACCAAGGATGAAGGTGGTAATATATGTGTTGGTGGTGGAGGTAAAGAAGTATCTACTTCCATATGGTCCGGTTGTTGAGTTTGGTGATTCCTCATAATCCAAAATGGACCATTTAAGGGTAAAGGAGAAAGAGACACGGGTTCTAGTAAAGTTCCAACACCAAAGTTTTGGTGAGAAGGTTGTTGTGGTACCATTTTCTCAATTGATAAGAATATGGACAATGGTGGTGGATGAGAAGGCCTAGGTGGCAAGTCTTTTAGAGATAAAAGGTTTGGAGATGAAAGAGGTGTGGTAAAGGAGAGAACTCTAGGCTCTAGAGGTGAGAATTTGGTTGTTTTAGTGGAGATATGAGTGTTTGGTTTTGGAGGTATGGTAGTGTGTGGCAAAGGTTTTTTTGTAAGAACAAGTCTTTTGGGAGTTGGTTGGGAAGTAACTCTAGTGTTTGGAGCTTTGATTGGTGATGATTCGGTTGAGAAAATTTCATGAACAACACAAGTAATTTTCTTGGGAGGGCCTTTGGTTGATGAGTTTACACTAGGTGTTTTTCTCATAGTGAAATGTTAAAAAGGTGAAAATTTAAAGAGGAGGTTTAGCTACTGAGACTAAGTGTTTGAATGGTGGTTTGGAAGTATAAACACAAGTGGTTTATAAAGGGAGAAATTAGGCAAGTGAATTAAAGCCTAAACCACTAAATTCTTCAAATTTCAATGATTTGCATGCACAAGAGTCAACTACAGTGTTGCTCTATTCTAGGGAGTCATTTAAGACAATGTGGAGTGTTTAGATTACCAAAGAGGGTTTGAAATGATTATATCAAATGATATTAAGCTTTCTATGCAGCCGGTTCTCACAGATCCCTCCCTTGAGGGATCCGGCTCTTAGAAGCCAAGAAAAAGGGTGATTGGATTCTAGCAAGGTCTAGCACCTATATATCTTGAGTGATTTGGTCTACTAAGGTGTCTTAAATGGTATAAGACTTAAATGACTAAGTATAATGAGTGAGGATAGCCAATGATGACTTTTATGGAAAGAAATGGAGTTTTTAGAAACACCAATGAGTGATCAAGGATGACACTAAGAGTTTTGAGGATGGCAAATGCTTATAGGAACCAGATGGTAATCAAAGAAAAATTTAGAAAATTCCTTAAAAATCATAAGAAATAAAAAACTAGAATTTAGAGCATTTTAAGGTTAAAATGACTAAAATCAATTAGTTAAAACCGAGAGAAATATCAAACTAGGTGTTTTGAGATGAGAGAAACAATGTGTAAACATTGGAGTAGAAAGATGGTGAGTTTTGAAGTAATGATAAATCAAAAACACCTTTAATGTGATCCTAAGTCATCCATGAGTGAATGTGAGATCATCTGAGCCTAAGAAAAGTTTAAGTGATCCTAATGTAGCATGTTTAACTAGTCAAATAAGGTTTAGAGGGTTGGATTGATGCAAGAAAGCTAAAATGAGTTTCTGTCCACCGGGATCCCACGGATCCTTCCATTGAGGGATCCGGCTAGTTATAGCCAAGGGATCCGGCATCTGAGACAGATTCCTTAACAGAATGGTTGCGAGATTTTGTTCCATGTATCGAATTTTGAAACTAATGATCTCTACAGCAAGCATATATGTATATAAGTAAAACATAGTAAGTATAACATGTTGAAGCAACATATGGGCATGCAAATAAGATAACGACCAAATTTTGATATAAGATCAAAAGTGGTTAAATTCCTATTTAGTTGTTTCTTGTTGAACCATCCATGTTTTCATCAAGCTATGACATAAGTTTTAGTTCTACCAAATGACAATAACATTGTTTAGACATACATGACAAGTTTTAGATTATGACCATACAAATCACCTCCAAATATCCATCTAATCTTCACTTCTTCTTCTTACCCATGAGGAAGTAAGCAATGCACTTGAACATTCCTTTGGTTTGTTGAAATTCTTGTGAAGGACTTGGAATGTAGGGCAATTGATCAATGTATGAGATGGGGTCAAGATGTTAGTTGTGGATGGGATTGCTAGCTTCTCCTTCAGTTTCCTCGGATGAGTCGGTAGGAGGATGAAGCCTTTTTCCATCAACCATGAACCTTGTTGTTCGTCCCTCGGTGAGAGGTACCATGACCCGATTTCAAAAGAAGTGGTCATCCGTCAAAGGAGAAGGTTTCAAAGCATTCACAAAGTTTACTAGACGGGTGAGAAGCATAGCATATGGAAGCACCATTTTCTCCGTTCTAAAGACAGTTGCCATTCTCTTGACCTTGTAATAGGCTAGGTAAAGGGAGTTTCATTGATGAGACAATAGATCATGTAGACAAGACAAGCATTTGGATGATCCTTATTCCCGAACAAGAAAATAATATTTTCTCTAAGGATTTGTTCCCATTTTTTGTAAAGTAGGAACATCTCAAAGAGTTCCATTTGGAATGGTTCTCGGTGGATGACTTTGGAATTTTGAGTGACACGAGTTTGTGAGGTTCTTTGAATGAAGACGGCATCCCTTACATTGGCGGGTTCATGAAGAGGAGTGAGATAGACATGGTAATCATCAACCATATCATTGAGTTTGGCGAGTGACCAATCATTTGAGTACATACACACACCTTGGCATGTGATTCGAAGGATTCATGCAAGCTCGACAAGAGTTAGGGTGAAGTTTTGATTGTTGATGACAAAAGCGATAAAGATGGTTCCATCATCATTTCTAATGATGCGGACACTCTTGTAGAACTCAAGGACAAACACGGGACAAATTTGTTCATTGATATAGAGTAGGCAATCGAAGTTGATCCTAGAGAAGACTTGAGGGATATCGGTATCATCGATGAAAGATTGATCAATAACACGTACTTCATGGAAGAACTATTTTTGAAGCATTTTGAATGTTTTTCGGTCCTTGGGCGTAAGACCATCCTTACGGTGATGCATTGGAATGTTGTGGGCGGTGTCTTGGTAGTCTTATTGAGTTAAGCTAGGCATGTTTGATCCTAAACAATAAGACCACAATGTGGTGTTAATTTTGGGAAGAGTTCTTTTGAGGTTTATCACAATTTTGCTCAAAACATCCTTCTTTTTGATTTCATTATGAGTTTTAATCTGTATTAACAATTTTTGTTCTTTAATGAGTTATCTTAGATAGCTAATTAAAACAATGTGATAGCAAAATTGTGACAAACCCACTTGAATCAAAACTCTAAAGATGTTTGTAACATATTGGTTTTCACAATCACACAAACAATCACATATAGGGTCGAATTATGCAAGAGTTTAGAGAGAGAAAGTAGAAGATGAGATCCTTTCTAGAGAGAGAAAGTAAACAAAAGAAAGAAATGTTAGATTGAGTGAAAGGTCCAACCCTCTACCTTGGGAGGTAGAGGGTATTTATAGTTACATACTACACATCCTCCTTCGGACTGTGGATCAGGCATACAGTGGGTAAAGACCCGTCCGTCCTCCACGGTGTTGCTCTAAACTAAATAACTAGTAAATAATGTAATGTCTACGAGCTAACATATGCTAGACTAGAGTTGGGGTGACCGACTCTTCACTATGGATTTTCTAAATCCTAACAATCTCCCCCTAAGGGAGGTCACCCCATCAAATACATTTTGCATCCTAGCATTCTATCTTTGTCTTTAGTTATGAGCTCGTAGACTTCAATTCTTCAATTTCCGCATTCTTTGTGCTTGAGTAGCGATTCTTCAAAGTCCGCATACTTTGTACTTTCAGTGGAGGTCTTTGAACTGATCCACATATTTGATGATCTTTGAGCTTTCTTTGAGATCATCAGCCACAGTAAATCTCTGGATCACCCTTTGTAGTGTTGCCTTCATGTGATGTTGTGACTTTTGGACCGACATGCTCACACTTTCTGGATCATGACATCTTTTCATCAGAGTAGCGGAAGCATCTTTGTATGTCTTTGATTGTCATGATTTTCTTCAATTATACTGGTTTAAGCTATGAGCATGCGGTTGTGAATTGACTTCTCAATAACGATCAGCTGCAACCGTCCAATGTTCCTGCAAACAACAGTTAGCACTAAAACACACGAAAGTGTCTTTGTTCACTTTCGTTGAATATAGTTGCAAGAACCACGGTTCCCGCTGATCAAGATATAATCGCTCGTGATCGTAGAATTCAAGAATCTCCTTGATGTGGTTTCGCGACTTGATCTAGCCGTTCTCAAACCGGAGCGTCCCAAAGTAGACAACACGGAGTGAGTGAACCAATGAATTGAGATTCATCGATTGATGAAAATTGATTTGAAAACAATCGCGTATTGCTTAGAAGAAAGAGTTTTGGAATACGACGAAGGTTTTATAAGATCAATTTTCAATCAAAATACCTTTTGTATTTGAAAGAGAATACATTCGATGTGCTAGAGAAAAGAAGAGATTTGCACATCGAACGGTTTTCCAAAAGTATTTTTCAATCGTAGATACTTTTGTGTTTGAAAACATGAGTACACATTCGATGTGCTAGAGAAAAGAAGATTTGCACATCGAACGGTTTTTCCAAAAGTATTCATCAATTCATTTCCTGGACCATGGTTGATTCAAGAATGAATCGCCCCATTGTTTCTATCCAGTTGTCACAAGCTTGATCTTTTGCAAGATCTCACATGTCACCCACCAAGAGCTTGTTTGATGTTGGCTCTAGAAGGATTTCCATCTTCATCGTGAATATTTATCATATTACTCTGATGTTATGGCAAAATCACAAGGATAATGCGTAGGACTCTTAATATATTCTTGCTTTCCACATTGTGTGAAACAGCAAGTCTTTATTAATTTTGTGTCCTAATGAGATATTGTGGATGATCTCTTGGCTCTAGACTCAATTGTGCACTTTGGTTTCCTATGCCGGAGACTAGGGAGAGGGTCTTCTTCTTCAATATCAACAATCTCTAAGAGAAAGTCGATAGATTATGTTGGTTCCCCGTGAGAATGAAACAAGCCCTTTTAAGAGGAACTTGAGTAGCTTGGGAAGTTAGGTGCAATACATCACTGGGTCCATGACGTCTTGTCTTCAATACCGGCGTTACCTTAGTAACCACCAGTAGCATATATATTGAACCCGGTTTCTGCCCTAAGGTTGAATTAATGGATGGCTATTTCTTTTCACCCTTTTCACATTTAATTCATTTTCATTCTTCAACCCCTTTAGTGCTTACCGAGACTTCATAACTAGAACCTTGTTGGGTTTATTCCAGTACTAGCTTTGTCTCAGTCTGCATTCTTCCCGTTTTCTCATTTTTCTCCTTTTTTTTCATCATACCTAAGGACTTCTAAACTATCTAGTGGATTGTCCCTGGGTAGATCCCTCCGGTTCTGGCTGGATCGTGGGAACAAATACCTAACCTAACCATCCTTATATCACCATGCATAAAGTAAATTGGTCGGTTTTAGGAATTGGAAATTCCATGTTAAAGAGTCGGTCACCCCAATTATGGTCTAGCACATGTTAGCTCGTAGACTTGTCGTTATTTACGTTATTAAGTAGTTAATTAGTTAGTTTGTAGCGTAGTTTAGCGTAGTGCAACACCGTGGAGGAAGGACGGGTCTTTACCCACTGTATCCCTGATCCACAGTCCGATAGGAGGACGGTTTCATTGTAACTATAAATACCCCTTCCATTCATGGAAGGGGTGGAGCTTTTCAATCTAATATTTCATAATTTACAAAGCAACTCTCTAGCAAGAAACTCCCTCTCTCTACTTTCTCTCTCTAACTATGGCAAACATGTATTTTGATCATCCAAGACCACCCAAATCATCAACACAATAATATTATCGATCCTACAAATGGTACCAGAGCCAAGGTTATTTGTGTTTTATTGATTTGTGTGGTTTTCGTATCATGTTTTGAAGCTGGTTTTAACATGTTTTTCGGACCTGAAATATATTTCTTATTCATTGTGGTTAACAGTTTCTTGATATTGTTTCAAATGGTCATAATATGTATTTTGCTTACTCAGTATTATTCTGTCGAATATGTCCAAAATATTATGTCCAAACTGTTTTACACTTGTCAATCACAAAATATGTAATACACCAGTTTCAATGTTATTCATCTGGTCATCTTAAAAGTAAAAAACGGGTCAATAATGAAGAGATCTTGAGAAGGTTATCTGGGTTTGGTCATTCTGGTCATTTCCATGGTCATATTCGTGGGTCAAAAGAAGCCGTTTTTCTTGTCACTTTTTCTGGGTTCATCTTAGCGAGTTGGTATGCTCTTTGTAGCGACTTGAGTAATGATGTAGCAACTTGTTTTTTTAAAAAGTAGCGACTTGTGTTAAAAATGCAAAGCTAGCGACTTGTTAAGGTAAAATACTGGTAGCGACTTGACTTGGCTATTGACTATTTAGTCAATAGCGACTTGTATGGTTTAAAAGACCTAGCGACTTGTCAAAACGCTAGCGACTTGACATGAAAAGATGAAGAAGATGAATCAACTATGACACGACCTCTACAATAATTCCAAATACCAGACGACTTGACCTCAGTTTTACTCATACATCATCAGTCAACAAATACCTTTTATCCGTCAAACACATTCATGACCCAAGACTCATCTCATTCTCATAAACGAATGGACTCATGACCTCAGTGTTTTGTTCGTGTACATTAATATCATGTCAAGATTAGTTTTTGAGAAACATGTCACACGAACAAATAACATCTATCATAGATCTTTAACCTTTTGTTATTATTATCCGAAACTTGTAAGAAATGACTCATAACAAACATGTTAAAATCACTTTCTTGTTTCGTTCAACAACACAAGACACAACAATAATCACATACAAACTTACCTGAGACCATTATTTAATGACCTTGAAGCCGTTTCAAGCCTTATACCATCCCTGTGGCATTAAAGATATCTCGAACCATCCCTGTGGTGAGTAAAGACTGCTATACGTGCAAGGTGTTTCGAGGATTAGAGTTTAGGGTTTGATAATTAAGAATGAAATGAGAGAGGCTGTGAGAGTATTTTTGGTGATGGGGGCGGAAAGTTTAAGATGTGTGAGATTAGGTTAGACTAATTGTGAGATATATTAGGGTATGACTTGTTTTTATAACCGGTTATACTAACTTTTGTTGGATCGGGTATATGTCTTTAGATGGGCCTCAGTTTTTGATGAATGTGTAAGTTATTCTTGGATTTGGACATGGACTGAAATTGGATATTGGAGTATGAATGGGCCTCGAGTGTTTTGTTTGTTTTACCCGACAAGTGGATGTAATATCTGACTTGATAATTAACTCATGGTAATTATCTCATGCTAAGTGCATTTGGGATGTTATTATTAGTTAAAGGGTTTCTTTGGTCTAAAGATATGTTTGGATTAATAAATCTTGGACCTGACTTGAGCATTAATTGAGAAAGTGTTATGGATCGTGTGCTATTATTTGAGTCAAACTTGGACATGGGCTTTCTTTTGATTTCATAGGCGTTTTATTTCTTATATGCTTAATGGATATACGTTTTAAGATGAATTAGGCTTGACTGATTTGGATCGAGAGAAGAGTTGACTCCAGATTGCTAATTTGTATTGAATCGGGTCAGGTTTAACTTGGATTTGTTGGACCGGTTGATAATGAGATTTAATGATATAAGATTTACTGAAGTGATTTGTCGATGAGATTTGAAAATGAGACTTGTTAGGCTATGAGAGATTAATCATGAGACTTGATGTTGATGAGAGTTGATGTTGTGATTCGTTGTGTTATGCAATTTGATACTTTGGTTTATACATTCTCACGAAGAAATTATGTCTCGGCTTGAATTGGTTATTGAACAAAGTTGACTACGGGGTTGTTTAGACGGTATTTCTTATTTGGAATTGAAGTGAGGTTTTTCCAGGCGCGTTTACTTATTTCTTCTTCCTTCTTTCTACCCTTCCGCGAAGATGACTTGTTTAGGCGTTTATAGAGGGTGATAAAGACTTGGCTATTTAGTTGCGTTTGTGATTCTTTCTCACGTAACCCACAACGTAGCTATCACTTCGGTGTCTCACCAAGTTGAGAATGTCAAGAGGTTTTGTACATTGGGTACACCATTTCTTCTTCACAAAGGATTAGTGCAAGCTTAAGTAACTTATCTGGGAGAATTTTACTTCATGATCAAGTTTGGCATATCGGGTTTACTTCTCCATGTGGTCACTACTATAGCCGACAGAATGCGTGAATGATGTACTTACCAATGTGATGGTTGATGTTATTGTTGATGTTGGATAATGAACCTTTGATGAACCACTGCATGTTCCCCTAAAACAGATATTCACCGAAACCAAAGTTGTCATAACACACTCAAGCTGATATTGTTTACGGTTTTGTCTTGATTTTGTAAAATCCCGTGAAAGAATCTATTTCTCGGTTTAAATCATAGACTTGTAAAATCCCGTGACAATGGAAACATCCTGGTAATAGTAAAGTGCATTTCCAGATCTATCTTACGGTTTATTCTTGGTTTTGTAAAATCCCGCAAAAGAACCTATTTCTCCGCAAAAGAACCTATTTCTCGGTTTAAACCATAGAATTGTAAAATCCCGTATTGATGGAACCATCTTGTAGAAAGGAAAGTGTATTTCGGGATCTTATTTGATGCTGGTGCTACGTTTTCTGTTTCGAAGAAGGGATAAACGGGTGTACTTAATGAATTGGATGTGTGTTTGGATATTTGTCATGGCACTTTGGTTATTACAAGGTTATACGGGGTTATGTGCATTTAACCATGGTCGGGATGAAAACCATTATCATAGTTCACTTTAAACGTCAAAGGAGGCTAGAATTGAGCTTTTAACTATAAGATGTGACAACGGGGTTAATTCACTATTATTTATTTGAGGTTGAATTAAAATATCACGGGCGAATGTGCTTAGTATCTGAAGGAATCAGGGATGGATGGATGAAGATTCTTCGAGATCCTTGTTCGAACTTTGTTTTCAAAAACAAAGACTTGGAAATCTAGTTATTTTTGGGAGTCTTTTTTCTTTTACCACGAGGGGAAATTGGGCTCGTATCACCACAAAATAACTATCACTTTAAGGAGTTACGTTGTAGTGCTCAGTGTCACATTCAATTGTGGATTTTCAAGAGGTAAAGTACGTCTATTACTTGATGGTTGGTTGGATGAAGAGTATAGAGTACTTAGAGAGTACTTAGAGATGCTAATGTAAATCGGCACCGTTCTTTGTTACATATGTGCAAGTATAAGTCACGAGTTCGGGTTAGTTTACTTCAGGGTCAAATTCATCATATTGGGTTATCTCCATCAGCTGCCACTACAAAGAGCCTATTGAATGATAATGGGTTGATTACATGTTTTGCCAAAAGAGATGATGAAATGAGAGAGATTATGACGTCCGTTCACATTAGTTCAGGCCTCGTACTTCATCATTATGACGTATGAACACATCAGTTCATGCCTCGTTCTCTAAAGAAAAGAAGTGTGTACGCTTCAGTGCGCATTATCTTCGGAAGAAGAGAAATCTTCTTATTATGACCATTCTCATCAACATGCTTCATGCTTTTTCCATGCGCTTCAGTCATCAAGTGAACCGGGCTACTGTTGATTGTGCTCTTATTCCACTTACTCAACTATAATAACGATGGCGACATCATGTGCTAATTTTGGAGGATAAGTGTGAATAGACTACATTTGGACGATTTTCAGTTGTTTAATCAAGAATGGCATCTCCGTATGCAATTCTTGAGGGGGAGAAGAAGTGTGAATTTTTTGCATGGTTGATTGATATTTGTGAATAAATGGTCAAACGGCTCCAAACTCATGTAAGAACCAAGCTTCTTATTATCGGGTCATCTTCACATGATGTTTCTTCTAAGAGCCGTTGGTTGACATCTTCTCATGGACTGATGAGTTTAATGACAAAGTGCTTCCGGTTAATGCTTCACGTATACATCAACATGATGTTTCCGAACAATCTCTCTGTTCTTTTTTGATGTGATTGGTAGTTTGGTGTTACCATCTTGTGTGTTCGTTGCGGCTCGATTCTTCGATTTCCTTGATGAGCATCTTTCTGTTCTTGTTTGATTGGGAGGGATTTTAGTTAAGGGGATTTGCAAGATGTAAGTTAATTGGGATGCTTTTTTGTGTGAGTTGAAGATGTTAACATTCTATTCCTCATTTGGACAATCTTGAAGAAGGTCGAGTCTACAGTCGGTTCTACATTTATCTGCGTGTTAGAAGACTAAAGACGAGTTGCATTTAACGATCTAAAGACTTCTTCTTCATTCAAGCATTCATCATAAAGATTGTCGGTTTAGGGGAGAGCACTAATTGGGGGAGGGTGAAATGTCTGATTTAATCCCCAATTAGACTTGCTCATGTTCTTTAGCAAGTTGATTCTCACAAAGACTTCAATCGTTCTTCTCAAAAGATTTCGAGTATATGGGCTGATAAGATGTTGCTGATTCTGAAGTATCAAAACCAGCAAGGGGGAAGGAGAAATATATCTAAACGCGAGTAAACTTGATGAACTTAATACTTCTAAGTAATTGAAGATATCCCGGGAAGACAAATGTTATTACCGCAGAGAAACTCAAGGTTTGACTCATGGCGAGTAAACTTGATGAGCTTAATTCTTCTAAGTGATTGAAGATATCCCGGGAAAACAAATGTCATGACCGCAGAGAAACTCAAGGTTTTACTCATCAAGGCGTTTAGTGTTCTTATTCCAACTACGTGGGGAAGAGATGTAAGAGACAGTTTCAAGATAAAATAGGCACACAAGTGAGGAGGCATTTGTGTACTTGGTTCTTGAGCTTCATACACAATCATCGTGAAAGATAAATGTGCATTGGGTGGTTGTATCATTTATTCTTTGGAAATCTATTTGTGTACTCTGCTCTTGAGCTCTATTCTAAGAGACGGCGCATCAATTCAACTACTGGGAAGTGGTCTCTTGACACCTTTTGGAATGGATTGCGCCGACTTGATGGTTATGAAATTTGAGAAGAATTTTAAAGAGTGGGATGATACGTTGTCGTTCTTGTTGATGATATAACCCGAACGGAGACTTACAATGATCCTTCTTATATGGAGCGCAAGATCGATGATATGGTGTGCGTTCTTGTGCATCTGGCTAAGGCAAGCTTGAAAGAAAGCTTAGAATCTACTCAATAAGAAGATTTACGGTTTGGGGGGAAGCTACCAAAGTCTCACTTTCAAGTGGCTCAATTTCTCTCTTCGATTCAAGAGTCTTGGAAGCTTTGGTGGGGAATGTTTAAGAGATGATGACTTCTTTCTTCTACGACGTGCTGCTCGATATCCTTATCTCGGTACTCGTATCATCATCTTCTTAAATTATATCATCTATTCTATCTTTGTATATATTTATTAAAAACAAAATACAAAATTAGAAAACCTCAAAAAGAAAATACAAAAATATAAAACCAACAAAAATCCATAAAAATCAGAAAATCTGAAAAAGACCAAAAATATATTTTCAAAGACATGTCTTCTGGTATCGATAACATCTGCGGTCTTAGAAATGTCATTCAATAATGGCACGGGACCATAGATGAAGTTCGAGCAGGAGGTGTAAATATTCTTTTCCAAAACATGTCACAAACTATGACTTGCAGTTATTTCAGACTATAACCCGTGCTTAAAACTATGGCTTGCTATTATTTCAAATAGCAACCCGTTCTTTAAAGAAAGGAAAGTGTTGCGCTAAACCAATTTTCAAATATTTCGTACACTTATCCTAAAACAAAATGAGGAAAGTATGTCAAAGGACTGCTGTTCCTACACAAATGTTTTTCCTTCTATAAATTCTTCAGAAAAATATTTGTTGTTTTTAACAAAATGGTGGTAAATGAGTTGCTTTAAAAAACAATCAGATTCAGAGTTTTTATAAAAATTGAAAACTCAATCAATGACTTCAGTGCTTTTAAACTTTTCAGAAAAATAAGTCATTGATTGAGGGGGAGAATGTTTTCAAATCTATTTCATCTAACGAGATTATCTAATTATCCTGTATGCTTAATTGAAAATGATGTTAACCTACGTTGAAGGACTAGGTTCCTAGGATATGATTGTTAGGTTTAGATGATTAGAGTTTGATAATCACATTATTCCCATGCCATATATGAATTGATTGACATGTTGGATTGACTTTTATTAGTCGATTACTGTTTGGGTGATGTCGACCACCATATATCTGTTTGTGTCCACTAACGTATGCAGATATCATGGTTCATAAGAATGTTCCCGACCCGGATCCCACAAATTAAGATGATTGGATGCCGAAAGGAAAGGGTAACTATATCTTGGGTTGACAAATGAAGAAACGGATCTTAATTGGACTTTTATGGAGAGTTGGCATGGAAAAATGCAACGTAAGAGGTCTCACTGCATCAACAAACGGTTTTCTTCATCAGCAAATGAAGAAACAGAGCTTAATTTGACCTCAGTTGGCATTAAAATGCAACGAAAGAAGTCTCACTGCATCAGCAGATGGTTTTCTTCCAAACCCTACAACATCAACAACGGAAGCTTCTCAACCACCTAACGTATCTTTGTGCAGGGATAATAGTGATGATACCATTTCTCTAAAACTTTGAAAAATATTGTTTTGAAAATGGAAAAATATTGTTTTGAAAATGGAAAAATATTGTTTTGAAAATAAATCGGATTCAAAGTTTTTGAAATCAACCGGACTTTATTTTGTCAAATCTTAAGTGATTTCAAATTAAGTATTTTCAAACAATATATCTTCAACAGAGTCTGTTTTGTTCAAAATAAGTGGTGATCTAAAGATTTAATGTTATGTTATGGTATGATTTTCTTCAAAGGTCAAAGGTCTTTCAAAATGAATTTTTTTCTGTTCTTGTTTGATTGTGAAATTGTTTTGTTTTACTTAAAAGATCTCTTAAAAACTATCATACCTGACGCTAACAATCTTTAATGTCTAAATCTGTTCCTATCTGTCATCTTTCAAAATTAAACCTTGCCACGTCTTTTCCCAAAATTTTCTAAGTGATTTAAATCTTTTGGGATCACAAATCTCAAATGGTTTGAAATTTTTGATCGGCGGAGAGATCGTGATTTAAATCTCAAATCTGTTTTAATGGAATTGGTTTTAGTCCTTTAAAGGCACTCCTGCCTCCATGTGCCAAACGATTTTAATATACATAATGCACATGTTGAGGGGGAGCATTTATCCAAAAACAAGATGAGTATTTAAACAAGGCACATTTTCTCCCATGTTTTATAAACCTTATTAAATCACTTGAGATCCAAAATCTCAAAGGATTTGATATTTTTGATCGGGGGAGAATTTGTGATTTAATAATGAAATTTGATAAAAGGTGATTGTTTGATTCAATTGTGCAGGCTGCTCTCTCATATGTGTTAAACACTTTCGAATCTTGAAGCACATATTGAGGGGGAGCATTTCAAATGAAAATAAACTATCGAGGTACAAAAGCTTTTATGTTTTAACATAAAGTACCTTGATTGAGTTTTTAAATGGTTTTCTTAATGGTTTTTGTGATCGTGGATGTGCTTCAAAAGAACTCTTTCCTCTATGTGATAAAATGATTTAAAATATCTTATGCACATATTGAGGGGGAGAATTTACCAAGAAAATCAAATGGCTTTTTCTATGAAAATTGTGATCAAAGAAAATATTTCAAAGTCCTCTTGCCTCCATGTGCTAAACAATTTTTAAATCATATGCACATGTTGAGGGGGAGGTTTTCTAAATGATCAAAACTATTAAGGTACAAAATGCTTTGATCTCGTATCACAAGTACCTTGATTGTTTTTCCAAATGATTTTTCAATTGGTTTCAAGGAAGAAATGAACTGTACCAAAAGACCGACCATTTCACTTTATGTATGGAGTTATAAGGATGGTTAGGTTAGGTATTTGTTCCCACGATCCAGCCGAACCGGAGGGATCACCAGGACAATCCACTAGATAGTGTAGAAGTCCTTAGGTATGATGAAAAAGGAGAAAAGTGAGATATGGGAAGAGGCGGATCGAGATAGAGCTAGAACTGGAATAAACCCAACAAGGTTCTAGTTATGAAGTCTCGGTAAGCAATCAAGGCGTTGAAGAATGAAAAGAATTAAATGTGAAAAGGGTGAAAAGAAATAGCCTCCAATAATTCAACCTTAGGGCGAAGAACGGGTTCAATACATATGCTACCGGTGGTTACTAAGGTAACATTGGTATTGAAGACAAGACGTCATGGACCCAAAGGACGACCGCACTAAACTTCCCAAGCTACTCAAGTTCCTCTTAAAAGGGCTTGTTTCATTCTCACGGGAACCTACATAATCTATCGACTTTTCTTAGAGACCTGATATTGAAGAAGGAGACCTCTCCCTAGTCTCCGGCTTAGGAACCAAATGTGCACAATTGAGTCTAGAGCCAAGAGATCATCCACAATATCTCATTAGGACACAATTAATGAAGACTTGCTATTTCACACAATGTGGAAAGTAAGTATATATTGAGAGTCCTACGCATTATCCTTGTGGTTTTGCGTAACATCCGAGTGATATGTAAAAATATTCACTATGAAGATGGAAATCCTTCTAGAGCCAACATCAAACAAGCTCTTGGTGGGTGAAATGTGAGATCTTCTCGTAAGATCAAACTTGTGACAACCGGATAGAAACAATGGGAGATTCAATCTTGAATCAACCTTGGTCCAGAATGGAATTGATGAATACTTTTGGAAAACCGCTCGATGTGCAAATCTTCTTTTCTCTAGCACATCGAATGTGTATTCATATTTCATATTCAAAAGTATCTCGATTGAAAAAATGCTTTTGGAAAACCATTCGATGTGCGAATCTCTTCTTTTATCTAGCACATCGAATGTGTACTCTTTTCAAATATAAAAAGTATTTTTGATTGAAAATTGATATTTATCACAAAACCTTCGTCAGATTGCAAAACTCTTTCTTCTAAGCAATACGCGATTGTTTTTCAAATCATTTTCATCAATCAATGAATCTTATTATTGGTTCACTCACTCCGTGTTGTCTTCTTTGAGACGCTTCGGTTTGAGAACGGCTAGAACAATCTGCAAACCTCGTCAAGGAAATTCTTAGAATCCTACCGATCACAGTCGACTTGTATCGATCAACGGGAACCGTGGGCGTGTACCTCAATTCAACGAAGTGATCAAAGACACTTTCGTGTGTTTTATTGCTAATCTGTTGTTTGCGGTACATTTGGATGGTTGCAATGATCGTAATTGAGCGGTCAATCCAAAGCCGCATGCTCACAAAGATCCACACTTAATTTGAAAAATCATGACTTGTGCATATCTACGTAACTCGGCTCGATATTTCTTATACTATGTTCCGCCGACCGCCGCAAATATCTTGAACCAAGAAAGCTTCCGCTACTCTGATGAAAAGATGTCATGATCCAAAAGTGTGAGCATGTCGGTCCGAAAGTCACAACTTCACATGATGGCAACACAATAAAGGGTGATCCAGAGATTTAATATGGCTGATGATCTCAATGAAAGCTCGAAGATCATCAAAGATGTGGATCAGTTCAAAGGCCTCCACTGAAAGTACAAAACTATGCGGACTTTGAAGAATCACTACTTAAGCACAAAGATTACGGAACTTGAAGAATTACAGTCTACGAGCTCAAGAAATAATGACATAGAAAGAATGCTAGGATGCAAAATGTATTTCATGGGGTGACCTCCCTTAGGGGGAGATTGTTAGGAATTGGAAATTCCATGTTAAAGAGTCGGTCACCCCAATTATGGTCTAGCATATGTTAGCTCGTCGACTTGTCGTTATTTACGTTATTAAGTAGTTAATTAGTTCGTTTGTAGCGTAGTTTAGCGTAGTGCAACACCGTGGAGGAAGGACGGGTCTTTACCCACTGTATCCCTGATCCACAGTCCGATAGGAGGACGGTTTCATTGTAACTATAAATACCCCTTCCATTCATGGAAGGGGTGGAGCTTTTCAATCTAATATTCCATAATTTACAAAGCAACTCTCTAGCAAGAAACTCCCTCTCTCTACTTTCTCTCTCTAACTATGGCAAACATGTATTTTGATCATCCAAGACCACCCGAATCATCAACACAATAATATTATCGATCCTACAGTCGGTCTTTTGGTATTGTTCTTTTCTTCTTGAAACCAATTAAAAAATCATTTGGAAAATCAATTAAGGTACTTGTAATATAAAATCAAAGTATTTTGTACCTTAATTGTTTTTGATTTTTTAGAAATGCTCCCCCTCAACATGTGCATATGGTTTTGAAATTGTTTAGCACATGGAGGCAAGAGTTATTTGAAACAATTTCTTGATCACGATATCCTTAGAAAAAGCCTTTTGATTTTCTTGATAAATTCTCCCCCTCAAAATGTGCGTTGGTTATTTGAAATAATTTAACACATAGAGGAAGGAGGTTTTTGAAGTACTTTCACGATCACATTGCCATACAGAAAAACCATTAGAAAATCAATCAAGGTACTTTAGGTAGAAACATAGAAATCTTTGTACCTTGATAGTTTATTTTCTTTTGAAATGCTCCCCCTTAATATGTGCTTCGAGATTCGAAAGCGTTTAGCACATATGGGAGAGCAGCCTGCACTTTTGAATCAAATTGATAATCATTTATCAAATTTCATAATTAAATCACAAATTCTCCCCCGATCAAAAATATCAAACCCTTTGAGATTTTGGATCCCAAGTGATTTAATAAGGTTTAGAAAACATGGGAGAAAATGTGGCCTAGTTTAAATACTCTTCTGGTTTTTGGTTAAATGCTCCTCCTCAATCATGTGCATCATGTATTTGAAATCGTTTGGCCATGAAGGAAGGAGTGATTTTGAAACAATCACCCTTTAAAATCGATTTGAGATTTAAATCACGATCTCTCCCCTGATCAAAATTTCAAACCAATTGAGATTTGTGATCCCAATTGATTTAAATCATTTAGAAAAATTTGGTGAAAGACATGGCAAGATTTAATTTTGAAAATAGCTGATAAGGATTAATATAAGACATTAAAGATTGTTAGTGTCAGGTATGATAGTTTTAAGAGATCTTTTAGTAAAATAAAACAATTTCACAATCAAACAAGAACATAAAAAATTTCATTTTGAAAGATCTTTGAGTTTTAAAGAAAATCATACCATGACATAACATTAAATCTTAAGATCACCACTTATTTTGTACAAACCAGACTTTTATGAAGAAATATCTTAAGCTTGAAATCACTCTCCCCCTCAATCAATGACCGTAGTCGTTGATTGACAGACTTATGTTTAAAATGAAGCCCGGTTGATTTCCAAAATTTGAGTTCAGTTTATTTTCAAAACAATATTTTTCCATTTTCAAAACAATTTTATCAAATTTGTTTGAAAAATGGTGTAATTCACTACTTGTCCTGCACAAAGATACTTTAGATGGATAAGAAGCTTCTGTTGTTGTTGTAGGGCTGGAAGAAAACCATCTGCAGATGCAGTGAGACCTCTTAAGTTGCATCTATCGTGCCAACTCTCCATGGAGATCTAATTAAGCTCCGTTTCTTCATTTGTCGACCTAAGAAATAGTTACCCTTTTCTTTAGGCATCCAATCATCTTCTTATGTGGGATCCGGATCGGGAACATTCTTTTAAACCATGTTATCTGCATACGTTAGTAAAAACAGATGGACATATATGGTGGTCGACAACACCCAAACAGCAATCGACTAATACAAGTCAATCCAACATATCAAACAGATCATGTAAAGCATGGGAATAATGTGTTTATCAAACTATAGTCATCTAATTCTAACAATCATATCCTAGATTCCTAGTCCTTCAACATAGGCAAATATCGTTTTCTGATAAGCACGTAGGATGATTAAGAAAGCCCGTTAGATGATGTAAATTTGAAAACATTCTCCCTCTCAATCAATGACTCATTTCATAAGAAGTTTTAACCAAGCTGAAGTCATTGATTGGGTTTTGCAAATTTATGAAAATTCTGATTCTGATTGATTTTCAAGCAACTTATTTTCCACCATTTTCTTAAAACAAATATTTTTCTGAATAATTTTAGAAGGAAAAATATTTGAGTAGGAACAGCAGTCCTTCGACATACTTTTCTCATTTTGTTTTAGTATAAGTGCTCAAAATTTTTTGAAAATTGGTTTAGCGCAGCACTTTCCTTCCTTGAAGAGCGGGTTGCTATCAGAAATAATAGCAAACCATGGTTTTAAGCACGGGTTACAGTCTGAAGTAACTGCAAGCCATATTTTGAGACATGTGTTGAAAAAAATATTTACACCTTCTGCTCGAACTTCATCTAAAGTCCCGTGCCATTATTGAATGGCATTTCTAAGACTGTAGATGTTATCGATACCAGAAGACATGTCATGAGAAAAACAATATTATTTTTGACTTTTTCAAATTTTCTGATTTTTATGGATTTTTGTAGGTTTTATATTTTTCTATTTTCTTTTTATTGGTTTTATATTTTTGTATTATGGTTTTTGAAAATTATTTACAAAGATAGAGAAATAGTTTAAGAAGATGATGATATGAGTACCGGGATAAGGAAATCGTTCAGCACTTTGTAGAAGATAGAAGTCATCATCTCTTAAACTTTCACCACCAACGCATTCGAGGCTCTTGAATCGTCGCAAGAACTTGAGCCTTCTAAAAGTGAATCATTGGCAGCTTCCCCCCAAACCGACAATCCTCGTAAAAAGACCATTTCCCCCAAGAAGAAGAAGAAGTGAAGCAAACTGTCTAATTGTATGAAGCTCAAGAACCCGAAGAAGACGATAACAATGAATTAACAAGTTAACACGGATCATTTCTGCGGTTATCAAACTCGAAATAAATGATTAAGCCCGATCACATGATCCTGTTGTGCGTCCTCGATGTACACATTACTCTTCGAGTTTGAGCAGTTGTCTATTCGGGAGAACAATATATCAACATCTTCATTTCACCAAATGCATTCCAGTTATCTAACATATAACCAATCAGCCCATAATGTATACATGTACCTAACAATGGTAGAGACGATGACATCCATGTAACATGTTGAGTCACTAATCATCTATGCGGATGTCAACCCGTAATAACTCGAATTAGCTCGATCAAGTGAACATGTTGTGCATCCCCGATGTACACATATCTCTCCCGATGGTTGCGATCTCATCGGAATCATCATTGCATTGTGTACATGAAGCAATAGCTTAAGCACTACCATAAATCATATAGAAGATGTCGATAAGCAATATCATCTCACGCCCACATATTCTTCTCATATTTCTTCCCACCGAAAGTCGAGTTAACACATACCAAAAGTATCCAGAGATCACTTCCCTAAATGGTTGAATAATGCATCCTTCCCCAAATAGTTGGAATAATATATCCTTCCCCAAATAGTTGGAATAATACATCCTTCCCCAAATAGTTGGAATAACATAACAAAGGCTACTAGTTAAACATCGAGTTTCTCTCGGTTATGACATTTGTCTTTCCCGGATTACTTCAATAGAGAAGAAGTATTAAGTTCATCACGTGTACTGCTGTGTGTTTAGATGTATATCTCCTTCCCCTTGTCGGTTTTAATACCTCGTAATCAAGAACACATTATACATGCCAAATACTCTTGAAATAGAGAAGAACAAACAATTAGCTCAACCGAATCATGTGAGAATCAACTGCTACAGAAACTCTCTCTGACTATCTTTATCAACCCATATGTAGACAATTTGAAGTGATCACTAATGCAGAAACTTGATATACCAAACTTGAAACTGAAGTCAAATTCCCTACATTTGTATCTTAAGCTTGCACTTAATGATGGAAGAACGGTGTCTCGAATATATGCTTTAAGCAAATCTCTAAGTACTCATTACTCAAACAAAGAATGAGACATTAACAACTCTTGAGATTATCCACATCGTCGGTCTTTAACCATCCACCCCGACTGCTGGTAACTAGATAAACCAAGTCTTCAACTCAAATTCTTAAGCCCGAGCAAGTTATCAAATAAGAACACGCCTTTGTGAAAGTCAACTTCAATCTCAAATAAGTGATAAATGATTAACTCTGAAGTAATCAACTTGTGTCAAATGTCCAACACGTGAGTAAATATACAATCGGATGTACATTGACCCACTGAATGTACTAGAGAAAATGATTCCTCAACATCAATGCATTCTTCCTAAAGGTATACATGTAGAGACTGATATGGAAGATTCACCAAATATGTGTTCGAGCGGAGGAGGTAGTCATTTTCCTTAATGTTCATGTGGTTGATTTATAGCGTGCACAATGAGAGGAACAATAATCAATGAAGATTTGGCAAAGGAATACCAAAGAGCGGATCATTATTCATGAACAATAATCCGTGAAGATTTGGCAAAGGAATACCAAAGAGCGGATCATTATTCAATAGTGCAACTACAATATCATGATAATCATTATCAAATCCTTGTGAAATAACTGGAGTTAAGGTTTCTTGAGAATTTTGAGAAGTACTTCTTAGATGATGATGTTAGGTCACTAGTTTTACAAACACAAGTAATATAGAAAGAGATAAGGCGATTGAACAAGTAAACAACACACACACACACACGATATATACTTATAAGACGGTTACGGCGAAGAGTATGTGAATGAGAGAATAACTTGAACAACCAACCTTCAAATGAAGGTTTACAAGAGTATTTATAGGAGGAAAGCTAGGCAACACCCTAGTTTCCATCCTTTCCTTAATGGACTTGGGCCTAAGCTCATGGGCCTTCTACATAAGCTTAAGGCTAATAACAAACATAAAGGCCATAATAAAGCTAACTATTACATATTAATTACTAACACTTGATTATGGTTTAGAGTGATTCCAACAATCTCCCTCAAGTGTTGGTGATGAACGGTGAAGGCGTTGATGTAATAGTAGCTCGACGCCTTTCGACATTCTTCTTTCTTGTGAGAAGAATTGCCTTGATTCGAACAATCTCCAAAGGTAGAGAGATAGTCTTCTTTGAACGGTTATGCTTTGACGTCATCTTTAACTTTGTTCTTTGATCATTGTTCTTTGTGGTGAAAGTGATAGTATGTTGTTGTTCGCATCAAGTCTCGCCTCGTGTCCGCTTCACGCTCCAAAGGTTCCACGTCATTCTTCAACATGCTCACACGCCTTTGACGTTGGAATTCAACATCGATGAAGTTCTTTAAGTCTTTAACTTTGTAGATTCTTTGGTTTGACGAAGAATCATTTCGATCGTTGTGTTGCTTTTGAATAGAACTTCCATTAGTGATGATGTTGGCGTGAGCATGAGAAGAATCAAGACGATCATCCCGCGCCCGAGCTTCCATAAGAAGAAAACATTTCAAACGGTTAGTAATAAGCGGATTCCGCACTTACAAGTTTGAACTTCGAGAGTGTTAACAAGATAGTGTGAAAACACAACTCTAATTTTACAAAGGCCGCTCTCGAACCGGAGTCCCACAAGTGAGATAACGCGATGTACCAAGTACATCTACAGCTCGATGAGTCGCCGAGGTACACCAAGCATCACCTCACGATCAGACCGCTTGAGACACACCGCGTAATCCACGGGAGTTACCGAAGTGACCGCCGTGGTCGTTTGATGTTGACCCGGCAGAGTTTCCATTCAATCACCGAGGATCACAGATGTGAACCTCTCATAAATGTTCTCGATGATTGCTAAGATCCGTGAAGGACTCGATATGTACCACCGAAATTCTTATTGTTGAACGTCAAGTGATAAAATGTCAAGTGTACCTAAGAGATCTTTTGATGAATCTCGTGGCTCTAGACTCAATAGTGTGCTTTGGTTTTCCGAGCGGAGACTAGGAGAGGGTCTCCTTCTTCAATACCAACGATCTCTAAGAGAAAGCCAATAGTTTACGTAGGGTTCCCCGTGAGAATGAAACAAGCTCGCTGAGAGAAACTTGAGTGGCTAAGAAGGTTTAGTGCATGCGCCATCGGGTCCATGACGACTTTTAATCTTCAATACCGGTGTCACTAAGTGACAACCAAGAGTATATGAATTGAACCCGTGTCCGCCTCTAAGTTGAATAACTGAGGGCTATTTCTTTTCACCCTTTCTTTGCATTTCTTTTGATTCTTCAACTCCTTCTTTCTCCGATTCTCATTTTCTCCTTTTATAATCATACCTAAGGACTTCTAAGTACTAACTATTTGTGATGTCCTTGGGTAGATCCCTCCGGCTCAAGGATCATAGGACGGTTATTCCTAACCTTAGTCACCTTATAACTCCATGACTAACCTATGTTGCCATTAAAACCATCATAGAAGAATCTCTCAAAGGGTTTGTAAATGAAAACATGTTTGAACCATCGTGAGAGATAAGATTTTGCATAAATACCCTCCACATGTGCTTTAAGAGTTTTAATGGTTTAAATGCACAAGTGAGGAAAGAGCGCACATTTTGAATTGATCCACTCAAGATAGACAATCCCCATGAGACACGGTTACGTTGCATAGTTAAAGAGTTACATTGTCGCCTTTTAGGTGACAACTAGCTCTAATAACTACCTTGAAGGTGTAGACAAACCTCGAAAGGTTGTCATACCCGCCGAGTTCATGTCTACCAAGAGTATCTCGAATGGTACTTTCTACTTGGACAAGTCCTTTCATGAGACACGCTTACATTACTAGCGAACTAGCTTGAAATTATTACCCGTCCAGACAAGTCTTTTCGAGTTACTAACAGCTTTAGTACCGTCAATTCATTGGTTAAGTCTATTAAGTACAGATTCATTTGCATTTTGCACAACATATTTCTTATCACATAATTTTCTCCCTCAAAATGGCATATAAAATGTTATTTTTGAAAAGTTGAGAATAAATATGACCATTTCGAGTGTTATGGGAAGATGACCACTATGAACAATTTGTGAACAAAGTTTTAATTCAAATACTCCCCTCAACTAGTGATATAAACGGTTGAGGTTTTGAAAATCATACGGGAAGTACTTGTTCTTTTGAGCAAAACCTTGAAAATGAAAGGTTTGATAGGTTTTACTCAAAAGTAAGAAGCTTTCGCCTTTTATAAGGATTGTGGCAATCAAGCGCACTACGTGGTCCTTTCTTGACAATTACGGGTTGTACATCGTTATGTGTGCACAAGCCATTGACATATATAATCACACATCCAAATTTATAATGAAAGAAACAATTCAAGGGGTACCAGAAGTCCGGTGATGTCGCCAGAGTGCGAATGTATGCTGATAGCCGGTGATGTTGATCCCGGTCGACCACCAACAAAGCTTTCCAACGCTCGAATCGATCCTTCAAACAACCTTTCATCAATCATTCGATGATCCTCCTCACATCCCTCGCGATCCCGAGAATTCCATCGCTTAGAGACCCAATCTTTTGACGATGTCCTTCAACCTATATGCCAATCCGTCCCTAACCATCTTCAAAGTGTGATCTCCAAACTTGTGAAGTTCACTACACGCCATTAAGCAATTTCTTTGTAGTTCACTACGGTAAACGACGCCCAAAGGTTTGTCGATGAGTGTATATTGTGAGAGTGGTTGATGTCGGAAGATCTAGCCGAGGTGGAGTGAAGTTGACACGGTCCGATAAGATTCAACCGCCACCAAGATCTTCTACACGCTCCTTGATGACTATGCGTCCGATGAAGATGAGCAATGACTTGATGAATTCACGTTGTACTTCGGTTGAAAATTGTCTCATGCGACCTTGTACTTTAGCAAGGTACATGTCTTCAATGTCGTTGATAGACAAATTCTCAAAGTCGCCTTCAGAGAAAGCATAGTCCCTTTCATCTTGTCGCTTGACCACGATATTCTTAAGGAAGGTGTAGTCCCACTTAGATGATAGAACAACATGTTTGATGGCAACGATATCCTTAGTAATCGAACACCGCATGTTGAGACTTCAACCCGACACACAGTAGTAGATTCTTCGCTGCCCGCCAATGATGAATCCAGACATTGCATCTCGGTCGATGCTTCCACTTTGTCGAGAACAAGTGATTGGCACGCCTCGATGGCTATGCGCTCGAGTATATAGTCACGGAAATGGAAGTGTCAACGATGTAGCGATTTCCTTGAACCATCGCCACCATGTAGAAGAAATTCCGTGTCTTTGTTGAAGAAATATCCGAATGGAATCCTAGGTTCATCTTGTTGGCCAATTGTTGGTAGAGGTTTTGACCACCGGTGTAGTATGGAGGGTTGTCCCGCTTAGTGAAGTCGACGTTTGCTTCGGGTTGAGCCAATCCATGTTGTTAGACATGGCTCGAGCAATGTTCTCAAGGTGATATTCGACTCGATGGCACTTTCGAGCTATCTTTTAACAGCTTGAAATGCTTCATTCTTGATTCGCCTCAACTCGGATTTCGCCATCTTCTTCACATGGAACTTTTCTTGCAAAAGTTTTGCATGCTCCAATGTATTACCGCTCACCAAACTCGACCTTCTTCGTGGTAGGAGTGTTGTTAACAAGAGTAGAGAACCATTCAAATTCTTCGCTTTATCGTCATCTAGCCATGATACGACGTCAACCATGGGTGCCTTCTTCTTCTTCTTTTCAAGGCCTAGATGATGATTTCGGTTTCGAACTTGTTTGGGAGAGGTGGGTTGTTGTAGGGCTCAAGGACCTCTTCATCGTCACCACCCGTGATACTCAAAGTGATCACCGGTTTTCGAGTCGTGGGTGGTAACTCGGAATCGCCCCGAGGTTTATCCGTAGAAGAACGAGGAGGGACCTTTGTTGAGTAGGAGTCCGCTGGAGAGGAGGTAACATAGAAGATGATTCACCGACTTCTTCCGACGCTTAGCTTTATCATGCTTATCCCGATCCTTGTCTTCATCGCCTCTAGGACGCTTAGACTTTTCTCGCTCGAATCTACATGCTTCTTTGAGTTGGTAGTCCAAAGAATGCTTGAAACAATTTTCCTTCCTCGTAAGTAAATGTCCCCGATCGTAGACATTTGTGTGACAAGCTTGGCCACCAATTCATTATCCGAGAAAACTACAGGATCGATGGATTGATTGTGACGGTTAAAGGTGTTGATCTTATAGTTTGCTTGGCTATCTCGCATAAGATTCGGATATAGTTGTCTCGTAAACATCTCCTTTGTGACTTTAGGAACGATATCTCAAGGTACTTGTTAGTGTAACCTTCGATCATTTCGCTCAGCCTCTTGACGATGACTTTTCATGAATTCTCGAATAAACTTCCTTTCTTCTTGCATCTTGTCATTCTCATCATGTAGATATTGTATTTGTTGATTGAGAAAGTTCACTTCAGATAACATGTCTTTCTTTCGACTTGTTTGACAACTTTCACAATTCTTTCATGTGTCCGAGAAATCCAAGATCGAGGTGGTTTCTTCACGATTTGGATGTTGATTTGGTTGATTTCTTTGATGGTGGTGGTGATGAATGAGATGAAGAATCGATGAGGATGAGACATGAGGAGACTCGGGGTCCTTGGGCGGTTCGTAAGTTTCCTTCGTGATCGTAGGACTTTCCGTAATAACTTGTCATAATCAAGATCTTTATCTTTCTCGACTTCTCGCTTCGCCTTTTCTCAAACTCATATTCGATAGTATCCTCCACAAGCTTTTGTTGTTGCACAAGAGTGGTGGCACCGCATCCCTTATCGGGTCGATTAACCGCATCAGATCTCGGTGAAGAGGGCAAGACCACTTGATCCTCCGGCCACCCATTTGGTCTTTTGCAAATTCTTCACTTTTGAAGGTGACTAACGAATTTAAGCTTCTTCCGTAGGATTGATCCAAGAGCTCTTCTTCTTCTTCGAGCTCTCATCATAGGGCACAAGTGCGGAGTCTTCCTTTCCTTTATCGCCTTGAGGACTTGGAGGTTTTGGCACGGAAGGATTGTCATCCTTGCGCTTCGTAGTAGGTAATCTCTTCATCTCGTGTCAAGACCTTCGAGCTTTCGTCCAAAAGCTTTCTTTGCGGTTCAGTGTGGGAATAGGTTCACTTCCTTTACGGAACAATCCTTTTACGAGGAGGATTCCTTTGGGAAGCTTCCTATAACTTTCGTAACTTCATCGCACTTCCAAAGACTTCCTCTTCTCGGTTCTCCGAGTAGGAGTTCCTCAAGGTTTTTCATCAAGATGACCAACTTTGCCTTCTTTTATCGCTACTAGATACCTTTTGTACGCTTCAAGCTTCTTGAGTTCTTTAGATAGAAGGTGATCAGTAAGACGCACCGCTTCTTAGTTGTCGATTCCTTGATTCTCGATAGAAAGGATAGGTTCGGACAACAAGTCGTGATTGTCGGGTCATTGAGCCTCGTGGAATATCGTGATTGAGTCCAAGTGCTCTCGGATCAAAAGCTTTGTGTATCCGACATAGGGAATCTTTGAGCCAAGCTTCTTGTGAAATAGCATCATGTCCTCCCATATCGCTGCTTCGATTTCGATGTCCTTCTTATTGATCAAGACCGTAAGATTTGTAGTTCCATGAGCTTTGGATGCTCATAACCACTATCACGACCGTAGACCGACTTGGTAATGATGATGTAGAGGGTTCTCCACGGTTGAGGAATGTTCTTAAGCTCCACGTGAGAATGCTTAGTAACAATCCTCAAGCTTCATCATAGCCAATGTCAAGAAGAAATTGTAGAACTGCTCTTCAAGAGGTGTGGCAAAGAAGTCGTTGGCTCGATTTCGTGAATGAGAAGAACAAGCCCGTAAGTCCGCATGAGTGATGGTGACTTGTTTGTGATTAAGTGTCACCGCACACAAGCACTTTGACCGTGATCCTCTCGCATAGAATTCCGTAATTGTCGAATGTAGATTTCCAGACAGAGCAGAGTGTGAGAGCATGTTCGTATGGATGATTCCTTAGAATATCCACAAGAATGAGACAAGAAGATTTCGAGCATGTGAGGGTTTCAAAGTCAACCCTAAGGTTATTCTTTCCAATCTTTCTAGGATAGCCATTTGGGAAGATATCGCAATAGTGAGAACCTCGTGTGCATCCACATTCATTTGAGCAACCATGTCGTGATCTCGAAATAACATTAGCCAAAAGAACCAACATATCGAAAGACATAATGTTAGTCAATGTAAGGTTTTATTGTCTAGTTATTGAATGTACAAGGTCAATGATTGTTACGAGTCCTAAGTCACTTGTTTGTCCAATAGTCCAATGACGCCGTGAAATGTTTCGTGAGTTAGTTAACTTTAAGTTTTAAAGTTTATGTTATCACTTATTGTTCACAACATATCAAACGATTAAGTTTATTAGTGACATTATTGGATTCGTGACGTTATGATTAGTTTATTTACAAGTTTGTACACGTAACAATTCATAATGAAGGTCAATCAAGGCTTAAGCGTAGTTTTGGCAAAGTTAAGCGTAAACAATAATGACATACGCATAGACGAAAGCTTACGCGTAGGATCCTAACTTACGCGTAAGAAATGTTACGCGCGAGGAAAAGGGACCTTATGCGTAGAGCTTACGCCAGAGGCGATAAGAACCTTACGCGTAAGGCTTACTCGTAAGAGTAGACCTTATGCGAGAGGTCATCGCCACGCATATCCTTCACTGTGATACGCCGTAGTCCCATTGTAGAACCTTATGCGTAGTAGTTACGCGAGGATTATTCTTACGATAACCGCCACGCCGTAAGGTAATCCTTATGCGTAGAGATTCAAATGACCTTGATTCTCGAATTTTAAGCGTAGCAAGCCCGAAATAAATTCATCAAATCATCAATATTAACACATATATTCATTTTAACAACAAATCATGGCATGAATCATTCGTTAAACATTTATATACAGAAAGTCATACGCAGAGGTCAAAACCCTAAGGGTTATGAATTACGCGATGATTTCTAACCATGGGATTTGCACCAAACAATTTTTGGTAGGTCTAAGATGTTGTGAGAGTCTATAAACCAAGTCTTAACATCTAAATCGTGGAGAATCAAAAATACCCAAACTTATGAACTTTAAACCCTAATTCCAAATTTTTAATCATTTAGAGTTTCGGGTGGTTATAGACCTTGGATATCATCAATTCATCATCATATAAACATAACACAACAATCTTTTGACCAAAACACTTCACATTTGAAAACACCCAAATCGACTCATAAACCCTAATTTTCAAAAATCATCAATTCGTGTTTCGGGTGGGTTTTGATGGATAAAATGATATCATTGATGTTATTAAAACATTTTGACACTATCTTTTAACCAAAACACACACACAATGATTGTGTGTTCATACGCTTATGCGTAGAACACATAATCACGCATAACAAAAGTTTTAGCCGTAGGATTTACTTGAAATTCAAAACCTTAGCTTGTATTATCGTTAAGATCATGAAAACACTTACAAATTGATGATCTAAAGCACGGATTTCTTGAATGAATCTTAGGCGAGGATGTTTTAGGTTGAAAGTAATAAATGTGAAGTTAAAGTTAGGTGGGAGGTGTTTTTATTTAAAGTAACTTTAAGATTTTGACATTTTTGGTCCCTCCACCTTTTCCTTTTTCAAACAAAGCCATTTAACTTCCATTTTGGTTACCAAACAAAGATTTTAAGAAAGAAACTTGACGACACTCCCCTCGACTTAAGTAAATGATGAAAGGTTATAAATTTTAGTCCGAGGAGTGTCATTTAACCAGAAAATTTTACCACCATTGATAAAAGAAACAACCGGATATGATAACATGCAAGTACACGATGTTTTGAAACAGCTTATGAAAATTTTCTCCCTCAACACTTGATCGTAAAAATACCGAATTTTGAAAGATTATAGTGTTGATGGAAGAAATGTACTTGCCATGTTGAAAGAAAAATAGATTAGAAGAATATTTTTGTTGTTTTATAAGATTTTATATTTTTGTATTTTGTTTTGAAAATTATTTACAAAAGATGTTTTGGTGTTTGATGTGTTTTAAGACTGCTTTTAAGAGGTCATCCAATTCCTCTTGAGTCAAACACCTCATACCAATCCGTGGACCAACTCATTAAACCTAGCGGGAGGCAAGGCTTTGGTGAGAAGATCCGCCAATTGGTATTCTCGCACCACAAAGTATAATTCAACTGCACTGCTCCACGTGGTCCTTGATGAAATGATAGCGAAGATCGATGTGCTTTGATTTCGAGTGTCGAATCGAGTTGCACGAGATCGCAATGGCACCGATTGTCGCAAAGACATCGGATTCTCACAAACACGTAACCATAGTCTTTGAGTTGTGTTCTCATCCATATGACTTGAGCACAACACGCGGACATGGCTACATATTCTCGCTTCGTTGATGACAATGATGTACAATCCGCGCTTTGATTGCCAAGACACCGCTTATCACCAAGAAATTGTAGAGCTCTCAAGTACTTTTCCTCGAGTCTAAGCATCCCCGTGGTCGTCGCCTCAAAAGCGATTAGTTCAAAACCGTAATCCTTCTGATACCGATCCCCAAGTTAATGGTTCCCTTGATGTATCGGAGGATTCTTTTAGCCTCGTAGAGGTGGGTTTCAGCTTGGTCGCGATCGATAACGGAGCATAGATAAACGGCAAAGACAATATCGTGTCGCTAGTCGTTAGATACATGAGAGACCCAATAATACTTCGGTATTTGGTAGGGTCAACTAATTTCCCATGTAAATCAAAGATCTAGCTTCTTGGTATGAGTCATTGGTGTGGCATAAGTGTCATGTGTTTTCATTCCAAATTTGTTTAACAATTCAAGGGCATATTTGGATCGACTCAAGAAAATACCACGGGTGATTGATGAACTTGTAATCCTAGAAAGAACGTAAGTTCACCCATCATGGACATTTCAAAATTTTTCTTCATTAGTTTTGCAAAAGCGATTGAAAACTTTTATGTGTAGACCCAAAATGATGTCATCCACGTAAATTTGAACAATTAAGATATGTGCCCGTGATATTGTATAAAAAGAGTTGGGTCAACCGAACCTTTGGTGAAATTATTAGCAATGAGGAAAGATGATAGCTTATCGCACCATGCCCGAGGGGCTTGTTTGAGACCATAAAGAGCTTTGTTCGTTTGTAGACATGGTTCGGGCACTCGATCAACGAATCCTTCGGGTTGGTCGACATAAACCGCTTTTCGCTTGTCCGCTGAGAAACGCAGCTTTGACATCCATTTGAAAGACCGTCATATTCATATGAGCCGCGAACGCGAGAAATATCCGAACAACCTCAAGACGAGCAACCGGAGCAAAAGATTCTTCAAAGTCTATTCCTCTTCCCGACGATAACCCTTAGCAACTAGACGTGACTTGTTTCGGATTACGCCCTTCAAAGATCCAATTTGTTTTTCCAAATCCATTTGAGACCAATGACGAGACCCTCGTTGGTCTTTCAACCGCTCCCATACTTCAAGACGCTTGAATTGGTTGAGTTCTTCTTGCATGGATTCAATCCGCTTGTCTTTTGTCATTGCGCCTTTAATGTTTTTAGGCTCGATTGGCAGACATGTGAGTGCATAAATGCAATGTTCACCATCCGTGCGAAGACGTTGTCTCGTAACGATCGGTTGATTCGGGTTGCCAATAATATTAGCCGAGGATGGTCTTTTGTCCATCGATGTGTAGAGGGTTGATGTTGGTATACATTGTGCGATTTCGAGGATTCAAATGGTTTGTTGATGATTCCGCGACATCCGTGCAGCAGCCTCATTAGCAAACGGGTTAAAGAACGATTTGGATCAAAATCGCAGTGGGGTACTTCATTCGTAATATCATCACCGGTTCATCATTGTTGGAAGCGGTGTGTTCAACTGTTGTGTGGAGTCAATCGTGTAGGTGCATCTTCAACAAGAGTTGTTGTAGCAGTGTATCGTATAGGAATATTATCGTTGTGCAATGGAAACAATGGATACACCGAGCACGCTCATCAATATCGCCACCGAACAGAGGAGCAAATAACCTTTCCATTTGTTGACGAGTTAGTCGGGGCTTTGTTCAATTGATGATGGGGTTGAGGAAGTTTAAACGGTTGTGACCGGTTCTAAGTCGTTATACTCGTAAGCCATTTCCGTGAGTTCATCAAATGAGCATGAATCGCTTCCATCACCTGCTTTGTACGACGATTCCGCATCCGTAACCTTTAGAATTCTCACAATATCCAATAAAGACTCCAATGTCGGCTTTGGCTTTGAGCTTTCCAAAATCATCACGATCATTATTCGGATAGCAAAGGGATCCAAATACATGAAAGTGTTTGAGATTCGGTTTATGGTTGTGGACAAGCTCGAAAGGTGTTTTGTTGTATGCTTTTGTGATCATAGAACGGTTTTGAGTATAGCATGCAGAGATACGGCTTCGCCCACAAGTAATCTGGAAGTTTAGCATTGATTAACATTGTTCTTGCAGCCCACTAACGCTCGGTTTCATCTTTCAACAACTCCGCTTTGTTCGTGTACGTGCAATAGATGTTTGATGTCAATTCCACTTTCTCATAGAATTCACGAAGGGTTTGGTTAACAAATTCGGCCTTTGTCTGCTCGATTAGCCCGACGGTGTTGCGGAGTCGAACTCAGATTTTTGTGAGAAAGGTGATGATCATTTGTGGAGCTTGGTCTTTGCTTCAAGAAAGTAGACCCAAGTCCATCGTGAGTAGTCATCAACAATTACTAAGATGTAGCGCTTGCCATTGATCGCTTGCACGCCGATCGGGCCACACAAATCCATGTGAAGAAGATGAAGCACATGTCGAGAGTCGTGTTCCACCTTTGAAGGAAAATGAGCACGAGTGCTTTTCCCTTGTTCACAGTCGAGCAAAGGTGATCTTTTGAATACCGGAATCGTGGGAGACCTTCAACTAGTTTGTGTCGAGCAAGGTTGGTGATGGTTTGAAAGTTTAGATGTGAGAGACGACGGTGCCATAGCCGTGATTTTGTTGATGTTGCCTTTGAAAGTAAGCGATGGGAGATGAAGCAACCATGTCTTGCATAGAGATAGTGTAGAGACTAGAATTACGCGAGCCGACATAAGGTCATTTCCTTGTAGATCACGAATGAAACAAGTTTTCTCCCGAAAGCAACCTCCAAATCTCCATCACAAACCGACCCATCGAAAACAGATTATGACCGAGGCCTTCCACATAGTAAACCCCGCCGATTTCGATGTTCCCATTGACATAATCTCCAGAGCCCATGATAGTCGCAAGTGATCATTCCCGAACCCGACAAAGGCAATGAACTTTGCAATAAAGTTTGATAACAGCTTAAGGTTGCTCGTCATGTGTCGGGAACATCCGCTATCAACAATCAGAGAATGATCTCAGATCACCCGCATTACACATGCATTTGACACAGATGGAATAGAAGTAGATGTGGAACCCGAAATGTTAGAGGGTTCCAAGTGTATATGAGACATACACACATTAATAATTTTAGGCATCCATTTAAATCCTAGTGTGTTATATATCCATTTCGCCATCTATAACTACTCTTTGCTTTAGTCTTAGTGAATGCACTAGGTGGTACTACATTCTTAGGAGGTGAAACCGAGCTAAGGACAAGAATGTTTGCCTTAGAATCTAAAGAAGGCGGTCTACCAAGCACACGACTTAGAATGATTAGTGGGCCTAGAGGTATTCCGATTCTTAGGATTCCGTAAACGAGAGATTATAGCTTTAGCAACACATTTGTCATGACAATCGAATTCATACTTTTACGACAAATAACACAAGGTGCATCGATCAATATCAAAAGTGCTTAAAGGTTTAGCATTCGTTACATCACTATTTCTATTACATTTGCCGACGCAACATCTATAGTGGAAGCAACGTGAGTCTTATTCATAGTCCTAGGGTGTTCTTCTACTTTAGCATTCCTTATTGATCTTTTCTTAGGTCGCAACTTCCTATTCTTCGATTGAGTGCTCCTAGGTCGTGAAGTGCGGACGCTTGGAAAAGACGCAACTATTCCTGCTTCAAGAGAAGGAAGCACGTTAGCAACTTGTGATTTGGCGTAGGGATTCTAGGTGCACGATTACTAAGTGTTACCGGTGCTAATCTCTTAATGATGGTTGGCGGAAGTTGTTCATACTTTCCTAACATTTCTCTTAACTTAGAGATAGTGTGAATCAAATCTTGATTTTCGTAATCGAATATTACCAAAGAAAATTCATGACTTCTCTAGTGTGAGCAAGATAGTGATCAAGTTCGTTTGATGCTTCATGTCGAGTCTTATTGAGTAAATCAAATATGACACCATATTCTGCTTAACTTTTACAAGTTCTTGTTCATATTTTGAGATTTGACTTTTCAAAGACACGCTTTGATCATCCAGCTTGCTCAATTTTAGGATCGAAGATTTTGCACTCAATCGAGCGATTTTCTTTGAAAACTAAGTTGATGATTGTGAATATCTTTTCACACCAATGAAGACGACGCTTTGCATTGTAAAGTTCGTTAAGTAATTGTTTATTTTCGCTTTTAAAGACTCGATCCAAGCACATTATCAAGATTCTCAACAGCTACCACAGAGTCAACATTATCGCAGAGATATAATCGATGCATGTGGCAAAGAATAGAATAACACAACATTATGGATATCAAGACAGATAACATCTTCCAAGAGTCGATCAACATCTTTTCTCAACATTTTCTTTTACGCTTAGTATTAGAAATAGATGTTTCAGCTTTTCTCGAAAACGACCTTCATCACTCCAAGTTCCTTATGAAAATCCTTTTCCCAAGCTAATGCACAACTTTTCAAATTTTTAACATTTGGTAAAAGATTTTCCGAAAAATGTCTCTTTGTCTCTCGCTAAAGGCGATTGAAAGTGTTGAACTTTGATTTCGTAATGATGTTCTATCTCATGTTCTAAAGTTTTGAGGTCACCATGAAAATATCAAAATATCTAAGAATTTTGCGATTTTCGTGTTTTGAGTTTACTTCACCGATGGAAGGTAAAGGACCATAAATTTGTGCATAATCTGTTGGGGATTAACATTAGAAGACTGTGTGTTTTGATGATAACCCTTGGTGTGTTAGAAGAATCCGTTGGTGTGACAAAAGTGACGGTTTTGAATAATTAAAAGGTTTGTTGTAAACAATGCTTTTAATTTTGATCGACTCGCCTTTCGATCTAATTCCTCTTGACGATGATATTCAACAACACTCATAACAAGATCATTAATTTTATATTCTCGTGACCGAAACTTCGTGATTTGGTTTGAATGTTTTGAGTGAAAGCTTTGGTTTGTAATCGCCTAGATTTGGTCCATATCCTTTTGATTGGGTTTTAAAGTAAACTTTTCAATAGTCATATCGATTCACCATGTTTGTAAACAATGCTTTAAACTCTTTAATTTTGTTTTGCAAGCCAATAATTTTCGCAAGAAGGTCATCTACCCGATTCGTTGAATGCTTTTTGTATGCGAGAACTGCTTTTGACAAGTTAACAACTCACTTTAGCTTTTTGATTTTCCAAGGTGAGAGCGTTAATTTGCTTTTTATGTTCATGTTTCGCTTGTTCTATTTCGCATAACAAAGCATTCTTCAAGCGGCTAGATCACGATCCGTCTCTAAATATTTTTCGCTTTGATGAGATTTAGCAAAGCGGCTTCAAAACCTTTTTCACGGTTTTCTTGAGTTTTGAAAAGTTGAGTTGCATTTGTAAGCATTCAAAATCCTTGGTTAACAAAGGCATTTTTGCTTTTAAGTCCTTATTTAATGCATAACATTCCTCCATTTTGATTTGATGGTCTTGAATTAAACGAGCAAAACTGGATGAGGCAACAGTCGGCTTGTTCAACGTGAGTCACAACATGATCATTATTTAGATCCTCAAGTACAACCACGGAGTCAATTTGATTATCAAAGGAAACCATAAGGTCATCTTGATCGTCAAATGTAACTACTGTGGTTTATTTGAAAATCGCCGAATGAGATGTAGATGACTCATTTTGAACAACCGATCCGTGCGGATTCAGATATTGGCGGAGATATTAGTTCGATATGATGATGGTTTGTTCGGCACCGAGACAAGCCATCGTTGTCATACATCGGGCCTGTGTCACTCATGTGTAACTCATGCATATTAGCCATCAACATAATAAATGCATTGGCCTCGCAAGTCCTCCATATCATCATCTCGAGTCTCAGATCCGCCATAAAGCTCGTTTTGTTTGTGAGAGATCCACCACTTCATCCTTAAGAGCCAAAAGAAGAGCCTCTTTGAAATAAGCACCGCCCCTAGTCCTTGGCTTTGGGCATGCATTAGCCAGTGTGTCCTTCTCATTGCGCTTGTAGCATCAAGACCATTCAACCCATTCTCGAGCATTTCCTGCTCCACCACTTGAGCTCGTTGTTATTCCTACCCATAGCATTAAACCCTTGACCACCTCCCATTTGACGCACCATAACCACGATTCTCGAACTTCAACTCGTCCATTGTTCACAACAACCGATTTCGTGTATTGATGAGGAACGAATACGATTGTTGGATTTGTTGGTATAACGGCTAAAAGCATTAGCAATCATAACAAATCCTCGTTGCAATGCTTCGAACGGATCGGATTCCTCATTAGTTTGACTATGAAGTGCTTGATCATTGTTGTTGTTGTAAGGAACCAATTGATTTTGTTGAGGTTGCCGTGATTGATCGCTTGGTGTGACCGAGGCGCTTGGTTGAGTTGCTTGTTGAGGAGGATAACTTTGTTGAGCATATAAGGCAAGTTGTTGATTTTCCGGATGTGTAGGTGGAGCAATTTGAGCACGGAGAATCCTTTCCCGATCAACTTCCTTTTCATGAGGCTTCAAGTAATCGTACAACAATCCATATGTAGAATGATGCATATTCTTCGCTTGACGGAGAAAAATGACATACTTCTCCCATTCGTGACCAAGACTACTCAGAACTTAGTATTCACCGCAATTCTTGGCATGATGATGTTGTGTTTATCCAAATCATTGATGATGTCTCGAAAATCGATGATGATAAGACTCTAGTGTCTCTCCGTGTTCAATCATGAAGTGTTCATAAGCCAAGTAAATTTTGGATTCCAAATCCTCCCGATTGAGTACGATCCTTCCATAAGAAGATGAATATGGTCCCACATTTCCTTTGCGCCTTTTGAGCATCAACACTTCAAGAATTGGGTTAGGTAATCCTAAAAGGATATATTGCATTGCAAGCTCATCGCCTTCATAGTGTAGAAGTTCGCTTGGATTTAGATCCGCAAAAGAGCAATGTTTGTTTGTTCATCTCTTGGTGGAATAGCATTAGGATCTCCGGCACAATGACAAGAGGCATCTCAAATGGACCTTCCAAGATAACCTTCTTTAAGAACTTTCCATGTGGCTTCTTTCGATCACAAAACCTAAAGAACCTTATCACCCATTGATCGTAGTTTCGGAGTGAGCATTGGAGGTCTATCAAGTGATCCACTTCATGAATTGATTGTTGGTCGCTTAAAGCTTCACACATCTTTGCAAACCAAGTGGGTTCCTTCATAGTGTTCCTTGATGGATGTTGATTGAATTCATTTGTGTAGGGTTGAACTTGAAGACTTGGCGGTGTTTGAACCATTTGTGGTGGGGGAATTGCACCAAGTTGTGGAGTATGTTGTTGATTAAATTGTTGTTGATAAATTGCTTGTTGTTGATTCCATTGTTGATGTTGTGGACTTAGTTGTTGTTGTCGTTGAGGATAAGTGTAAGGAAATAGTTAGAGTATGGTGGTTGAGACATGTTGAAAACTTGTGTTGGTAAAATGGATCTTTGTAGTCGAATGAACCTTTGATGAAGAAGTATCCTTAGGCGAGAAATCACAATAGCCAAGTAGCACTTATGCGTAAAACACCAAAGTTACGCGTAACAATAAGAAGTTACGCGTAGATTTAGCTTACGCGTAAGTATGGAAAAGACGCTAAAGTTATGCGAGACAAAAGTTAGGCGAGAAAGTTAGGCGAGGATTATCTTATGCGTAAGACTAGGCTTAGCGTAAGAAAATCTTATGCGTAGGATTTCACGCCGTAAGCTTATGCTTATGCGTAATTTTAGGTTTTATCTCAAGTGATCTTTTACACTTCACAAAGGCAAAAGATATCCAAAGTCGACGATTTTCGTGCTTATCCAAGCAAGAAAACACGGAGTAAACCACTAAAACGAAGATCAAACCAAGGAAATACTTACGCGTAGTTTTAGGGTTTCACTACGCGTAGGTTTACTCGTAAATTTGATATTGCTCAAAGATGTTTCTAAACCGCTTTTGTGTGATGAAATAGCTTCAAGATCACCAAATAACACAAGAGTGTGAAATTTGATGAACCAAACCTTCTAAAACAGCTTATGTAGAACTATACCCACGAATAAAAACTAGCTCAAAACAATGATCCACGATAAAGTTCCAAACTTTTGCCAAAACAAGTAGTTTAACACCTTATAACGTTGAAAGTACAAGAATCTTGGATTAAAAGTGTAAAAACAAGTTTTGAGCAAGCCAAAGGTAAGGATACGTTATCTTTACGCGTGAGACCAAAACTCACTTCAAACAATACGCTCACCCAACTATTAGGCGATTGATACCATCGTTAGGTCACTAGTTTTACAAACACAAGTAATATAGAAAGAGATAAGGCGATTGAACAAGTAAAACACACACACACACACGATAATAATAAGACGGTTATGCGAGAGGATATGTGATGAGAGAATAACTTGAACAACCAACCTTCAAATGAAGGTTTACAAGAGTATTTATAGGAGGAAAGCTAGGCAACACCCTAGTTTCCATCCTTTCTTTAATGGACTTGGGCCTAAGCTCATGGGCCTTCTACATAAGCTTAAGGCTAATAACAAACATAAAGGCCATAATAAAGCTAACTATTACATATTAATTACTAACACTTGATTATGGTTTAGGAGTGATTCCAACAATCGCTCATTTCAAAAATTCATGAAATTCGTGAAATTCGGATTTTACATGGTTTCTTAGTTTGAAAACTTTATTCCTTTCTTTGTATTGCAATTTCAAGAGAAACGCAATGTTTTTCAAGTTTTGAGAATTTGTTTGAAAGTTCATCAAAACCTTTTATCAACCATATCATTTGTTTTGAATTTATGAGACTCACCTCAACCAAGGAACATTTATCGTAATCATGTTCAAGATTAAGATCGCTTTGTTTAGGTACATTAGCGATGCATTATGTTGATCGCTAATGGTACCTCATCACATGACACATGTTCATTTGTCGGTCCGATATCCGCATTCACATCATGTATAACAAGAGTCACCGAACCACCGGGTCGTTTCTAGCTTATCGTCTCGAGCCTCAGATTCAAGTGTCAATCGATCCATCATCCGATGCCTTCTTGGTCTCAATACTACAATTTATTGATTGTACCCGACATTCATTCACCTTTTCGATCACAAAGATCCACTTCTTGTGTGACGGGGAGTTCTTGAGCATTGGTTACATCATTCTTTGTTGTCTCGATATTCGCATTTAACAACACCCGACCTTTCAACCGATACATTACCCGACTCATCACAACTATCTCTTAATTGCACCTGAAACTCATTCACGTTTTCATCTTTTTGTGCAGCTTCCTCAATGTACTTTTCCACATTATCCATGAGTTGGATAAATGTCTCAATGAATTCGTTAATTTCCATTCCAGTGTGTCTTTTGAAGGACATTTCAGTCATGTAATGATCATAACCTGATGAGAATTCCCTTCTAATGAATGACTGAAATTGTTTGTAGATCACTTGAAGTGCAGCACTGGAACTATCCTTTTGAACCTTTTCTTTTGTCAAGTTGTAGCTCCAATTGCTCTAAGTTTAAGAGCAAAGTTTCTGTTAATGTGGATAAGTCCTGACGGAAGAGGGCAATACATGTTCGTTCCATTGTTATGGGTAGAAGTAACATGAGGTGAGAGTGAAGTTGTTGATAAGGTTCAATGTCGCTTTCCTTTGCATAACATTCAGTAGCTCGAGCAGTGCAATTCTTTCTCATTGGACTCGAGCATGAAGATCTCAAATCATCATTAGTTGAATCAATCATGGTTATCCTTTTAGAGTAACTAATACTTTCTTTGTTGTCCACAGCATCATATAATTTGAGCACATTTGAAATTACTTGGTCAGTAGTGTAAGACATGATGTTGTAGTATACACGAGATTTTACAAGTCTGTGAGAAGTAGGATGTAGTAAGGGAACTAGAAGATGATAAGGAAGTGAAGATAAATTTGGTGTTATGGTTTGTGATATTCCCTAATTCTTTATATATACCCCCTGTTCCGCGGATCGATTAGGGTTTAAAGACAAGGGTTTTGTATGTTAGGTTTAGAGACAAATTGCAAGAATTGACAAATCTCAGTCCTTGATAAAACGATTCAGTCAAATACAAATCGCATGCTCAAAAGACAAATCGCACTCTTGACAAATCGCACTCTTGACAAATCGCACAGATGACAAATCGCACTGGTGACAAATCGCACTGGTGACAAATCGCACTGATGACAAATTGCACTGATGACAAATCGCTTAAGTGTCAAAACGCTTAAGTATCAAATCGCTTAAGAGACAAATCGCTTAAGTTGACAAAACGCATAATAGTCAAAACGCATAACACACAAACCGCATAAGTAGACAAATCGCATAGTACACAAGTACACCCACTACTTCCACTACTTTGTCCTTTCTTGTCATTTTGTCTCAATAGACAAATCGCTTCTTTGACAAATCGCTTCAAAGAAATGAGACAAATCGCATACTAAACAAGACAAACCGCTTAATAGGCTGTCAAATCGCATCAAAGAACAAACATCCAAGAGACAAATCGCATCATAGAAACTTAAAAAAAACACCACTTTTCAATCCAAAAATAGCCCAACCACGATGATTCAAGCCTTCCAAACCAGAACCTAAACACTTATGATTCTAAACACAAAGTACTATCAAAATTCAAACTTTAACACAAGAAATGATCCAAATGATGCAAACTACTCTAAACTCATTCAAACCCAAAAACCTTATGAAAACCACTAAAAATCCAAGAACATGAAAGATGAGTGATCAAACCATGGCTCTTGATACCATTTGTAACATATTGGTTTTCACAATCACACAAACAATCACATATAGGGTCGAATTATGCAAGAGTTTAGAGGGAGAAAGCAGAAGATGGGATCCTTTCTAGAGAGAGAAAGTAAACAAAAGAAAGAAAGGTTAGATTGAGTGAAAGGTCCAACCTCTACCTTGGGAGGTACATGGTATTTATAGTTACATACTACACGTCCTCCTTTGATTTGTGGATCGGCATCTGATGGGTAAAGACTCGTCCGTCCTCCACGGTGTTGCTCTAAACTAAATAACTAGTAAATAACGTAATGTCTACGAGCTAACATATGCTAGACTAGAGTTGGGGTGACCCACTCTTCACTATGGATTTTCTAAATCCTAACAATGTTAAAATTGTATTACGAAGAACTTGAGAATGGAAATCACAATGTAGTGAAGGTAGAATTTACACAAGTGATTGGATAGCTTGAATTGATGAAGAGAAAGCTTCAGAAATAGTAGTATTGAGTTTAGGTTCGTGTATGAGAAAGTAAAGTGAAAGATGATAGTGTACAGTGAATTATCAAATACATATTCTGTTTTGCTGATGTGCCGGTTCCGCCGGATCCTTTGAGAAAGGGATCCGACACGTTATAGTCGAGGGATCCGACTATTCAGTAAGGTTACAAATTTAGTAGGTTTGATAATTTGACGTGAGAGTTTTTTATTTCAGTTTTTGTCAAAGGTTTGCTCTATTCCTTAGAGTTCATCTATTACAGATGTGATACAAGGTTTGATGAGTCTTCGTGTTTACAAAACACATTTGTCGAAGCACTTTTATGAGTAAACCATGAATCGAGAAAAGAACAAGAATCATGCCAAATTCCATTTTAACGTGTTATATAAAGAATTAGATAAAAGATATTGATGTAGATTACTAATGAAAAAAAAACATCTCTATGCGAGGAATGATGGATCAAGACTTTTAGTTAGCAATATTTCTTTTCAAGATAAAGACATAAATTGACTAGCTTATCTAGGGAAATCAAGGAGTATATTATTCTCGATGATGTGTTGAGATGGAAAGTAGTGAAGGGAAACGTTTTAGAAAATTGTGACTTTGATGTCAGACACCAAATCTACGTATCTATACACATAGTATTAAATATATGCAAAGTCTTTATAAAGATGCTTATTATAAGAGAGAGACATATACCATCATATTATCCACAAGCAATAAGCATCCTTTTATTAGATCAACTAGTTGTAATTAGGAGAACATACCTTTGCTATATTCTTTTTTTATGGTTATTAGAAATCATAGACGCGAAATACTTTATGAGCTTTTAAAATACTTAATCATACTTTTTAAAAGCAAGTTGTGAATACTACGGATTCTTCTTTGGGTGTTGACTACATTTTTCTTTGAATAAAGAGAAGTCATCGGAAAAATCCTAGCATGAAGATCTCTCAAAAAAAATGTTAGAATGATTTATCAATACCCAACAATTTGTTAAAAAAAAAAAAAAAAAATTTAAAACATTATTTTTTGTTTTAAGAAATTTCTTTCTTTGTAGTTTTCAAACATACGCGGATCGTATCAAGTTTTAAAGGTACAATATACTCTAAGAAACTTGGTAATGAAGCTCTGATGCCAATTGTGGAAAACTAGAAGTAGGGTTGAATAGTTTTGTCGATTCAAACTTTGTTTTAAAGTATTTAGATCGACTTATGTCAATCAATTTAGATCGTGTGTTGGATATTGATAGATGGACACACACACACACACACACACACACACACACACACACACACACACATATATATATATATATATATATATATATATATATATATATATATATATATATATATATATATATATAATGCAAAGATATAAAGATTAAAGGAACACAAAACCACAACACGAGTATTTATAGTGGTTCGGCTACAAGGACACCTTCCTTGCCCTACTCCACTCCCCGAGTACCCAACTCTAGAGTTTCTAAGCACTACACAACACAAGCTCCTTAACGTGGCAGAGAAGCCTTCACAACGTCGCCTACACTTTATCCGGTACAAGGCTAGACACCGAGTTCTTCCACGAGGTAGAACCAAACCTATCACAACGTCGCCTACACTTTATCTGGTACAAGGCTAGATACCGAGTTCCATTACAAAGGGAGGAACTACTACCCAACACGACTACCCAACACAACTACCCAAAGGAGACAAACACCATTTTACAATACTAGAAAGGATATCAATATCCATTAACCCAAACTATACAACTTGTACATCAATGCACCATATCAAATGTACACCTTCGGCACTTTACACCAATGCCTTCAACACGACACACTATTGGAGGGAGAGAAGAACTATCAACAAGATGCACTTCAGTGATCTTTATGATCTCGCCTTTAAGAGGAACCTAGAGAATCACACAAAGATAAAACTACATAGAATGATCCTTTGGATCTGTGGTTAGAGAGGTTAGAATAGAAAGATAAAGTATGTCTAAAATGGTTAGTAAGCAAGAGAGAAATGACTTACTATTTATAGTCAAAACTTGCCTCATTGCTCCACGGCCCTACCGATCCCTTACCCAGGATCCGACCCGGTCAATTCGAGGATCCTGCCGGGTCACTTTAGTCCGGATTTTGAGTTGCAAACTGGGTTATGGGTTATGGACCATGGGTCATGGACTTTGGATCATGGATACCCAACAAGATACAATTTATCTAGTCAATGGGTTATGGATCTTGGGTCATGGGTCATGGATCATGGATAATATCGAATATGACTTCATGCATGATGTCATGCATGATGTCATGCAGTGGGTCATGGGTTATGGATCATGCTCCATGGGTATGGGTTATGGAATTTGGTTTTTACCCAACAAGATTTATTGTACCTCGTCAATGGATCATGGGTCTTGGGTCATGGTTTATGGACTTTGGTTTTTACCCATTATTTACCCATTACAAGTTATACAAAGTACATATATATTTTTATAAAATGTAAGTAAACAATATTATTTGTAAATGTTTTATAAAAATGGTTTTGGTTTTATATAACTTATTTAACTAAACATGTTTTGATGGTTTTTATATGTTTAGTAAAAGTGTGTTAGTAAACTATTGGCTCAAAGTTTTTATGTATTTTATTTATTTCATTAAAATGATTTTACGTTTATTATCGATAAAACATTAGAAGATCTTAAATTATAGATAAACTTTTTTATAGTTTATTTGTATTAACACACACGTTCATGCAAACCATGAAGGATAAGAACAACAATTTTAGCAAGTGAGCATAACTGTTGAACATCAACATTGTTGAGGTTGGGTTTGCTTGAGAACGACACAAACATGCTAATAACATCATTTGTACTTTTCAACTTTATAAATCTTATTAGAAATGAATCAAATATTTACAAGGGGTAGCCTACGAAAAACTACCCCGGTTGATGTCAGATTCTCTCCTAACTTAAGCAACAAGAGGTAGCTAGCTTTGCATTGTTTCTCCTAGGAGAGGAGGATCCTATCTATAATACTTTGTATTATTTTCTATGCTTGAATCTATACTTAACTCGGTTACAACCTATAGTTTATATAGAGGGGGAAACAGTGGTTGCACATGAGTCCACAATAAGTAGTCCACCTGCTATAAATAGGCACGTGCCTAGTAGGCTAGTTTGGAGCGTACTTTCGGCATTCCCGATTTGACAAATTATAGTTCCAATGCATGTTTCTCGTATATCAATAAGTACTTGATCTTATCTTCTTAAGGATGTTTCCCGCCCATGCATTCATAGGTTGATGTTGTAAAACTGAATCAAGTCTTCAGAGTCATAGAGATATTTGTCAGATCCCAGTGACCATGGTGTTGTTTTTAGCTCCTTGCAACTTACTTCCTAACACCACTCCAATTTGTGAGATGTTTTCTTTAGTTGGTATTCGACGTCCCTGAGGCCATACATGTGTTTGAGCTTTATACAACACTCACTGATTTCTTTATCAGTGAGTATCACCTTCTGAATAATAATAAGAGAGACATGTTCTCTGATAACTATCAGGGAGTATCTCACTTCTGAATAGCTATCAGGTTCACATTGATAGTTATGAAGTGACATTCTTTCTAATCGTTATCAGAGACTTTATGCTCACTGACATTCAGAAGGTGTATTAGGCTATTTTATGTTTAAATACTTGTTAGAGACAATTTGGTCACTTTTTTAGACTCAACATGAGTGATTTTAGCTTTAGCTATTTAGTGATATATATTATGTTTTCAGTTTATTTTTGTGTGTTTATATTGTTTGTTTTCTATTTTAGAAAATCTGTTTGCAATATGTTAGGAATTAGAAAATTCCAGTATTGAAGAGTCGGTCACCCCAACTATTATCTAGCATAAGTTAGCTCGTAGACTTATCGTTAGTTACGTATTTATGTAGTTAGTCAGTAGCGTAAAATAGTTTAGTGCAACACCGTGGAGGAAGGACGGGTCTTTACCCACTGTATCCCTGATCCACAGGCCGTCAGGAGGTCGTTTAGTTTGTAACCTATAAATACCCTCACCTTGCAAGGTGAGGTTGGATGTTCTTTGGTAATCTAATATTCTACAAGTTTCTCTTACTAGAATGTCCCACTCTTTCTCTCTCTAAAACCATCTATGTGCTCAATGTGTTAATGTTATGATGTGTATGTGAAATCCAATATCTTACAATTGGTATCAAGAGCCATGGTTAGATCATATCTTGCACATCTTTGGATTTCTAGTGGTTTTTAGGTGGTTTTTGATTTTGAAAAAGTTTAGTGGTTTTTGCATCATTTAGTTGACTTCTTGTGTTAAAGCTTGGATTTTGTTAGTACTTTTATGTTTAGAATCATCACAAGTGTTTAGGTTTTCATTTGGTAAGCTTGAATCATCTTGGTTGGGTTATTTTTGGATTGAAAAGTGATGTTTATATGGTTTTTCTTGCTAGCGACTTAGCTCACGGATTATTTTCTTCATAGCGACTTGCTTTACAAATTGTAGCGAGTTATAGTTTTAGACCTAGCGAGTTAGATCTAGCGAGTTAAAGTACAAGTAGTGGACTCTCCACCACGAGTAGCGACAGTGGTAGCGACTTGGTGCAGAGCGAGTTGCTCTTTAGCGACTTGTATCTTTAGCGACTTGAGTAGCTTAATTCTCGCCAAAATTTTGCTAGCGACTTGAGTCTTAGCGAGTTACTACTTAGCGACTTACATCCGGCTAGCGACTTGGTACTCTAGCGACTTAGTGGTGTGGCGAATTAAGTGTTGGCGACTTGGTGTAGTATCTTCTAGCGACTTGGGATTATTACTATTTTGTTGGTAGCGAGTTAGTTCTAAATCCTAGAGACTTGGGGAGTAATTCATAGTAAAACAATGTCACCATCACGGATCCTTTAATCACCAAAGTACTTGCTCTCTATGACACTGACAGAATAGTCAAGCGAATGCTTATCCGAATGCCATACACTTAATGATTCAAGATCGATTAATCGAACAACTCAAATAAGTCACTCTTAATGTCTCGCACATGATGCTAAGAATATGGAATGCACCGGTGAGCCGTTTCAACATCTCATCGACTTCTCAAATTACTCTTATCTACAACCATGGATCGAACAAGTTGTGCCATCCTTCGTCAGATTTTCCCACTTTAACAAGAACTGCTTTGCTTAACTTAGAACGATCGAGGTTTCAAATTACCAAAGAAAAGCTCTCAATCGATGATTCTCGTGTCGCTTCTCCAAACCATCTTCAACCAATTTGACCACTTACCCGGAAGAATACTCCTCGATTTTGATAATATCATGGTGGAATGTCTTTCAAGAAGCACACGGAATGGAAATTCATGAGTTCGAAACTCATTTATTCAACTTATGAGTAATATGGAAACATACATTGAGGAAGTCGCTAAAGAGAATAACAAGTCAAGGAATTGAATGAGTGTCAAGAGTGTCCATGGAACAATGATGACGTGTCATGCTTCATTCCAGCTTGAACCAGCAGAAGACACCGATTGCGTAATCTCGGTTGTGATGAAAAGGATGAAGAGAACAAGACCGATCTCAAATTCTCGAGTCGAAAAGGTATCAATCAATAAGGTACACTTTTACGATCACACAAATTCTCACAAAAGGTACATGACTCTTACCCCGAACATAGCAATGTGGAATCAATCTTTGTTTTGTCTCGAATCTAATGCAAGTAACATGATTGAAAAAGGGTATATGATGAGCTTTCAAACAAATTTTCAATTCTTGAAAAACACCGTATCTCTTTGCAAATTGAAATACAACATAAGAATGAAATGTTTTATGCAAAAAAAAGGTAGTAACTGAACTTCCGAATTTAGAGAATTTTTGAAATTAATCGGTTAAAATCCCGATTCGTGACAAAGATTAGACCATAAGAAATCAAATCACTTCTTTCGAAGCCCGAAATATATTGTCATGAGATGAATGATACACTAGAATCTAGAAATTCGAACTAGCTCTATGTGTGTCCAACCTTCTAAGAGAAAATGAGCATTTAAGAAAGAACCTTGAGGAAACAAACTCTAAGTTAGTCAATCAATCTAACCTCTTGATGAAAGATATTGATGGTCTCAAAGCACAAATTCGAATAAGAGCTTCAATATTGTTGCCCTTAAAATGAGCTTAGGAAGTATGTTGGAAATAGGATGAACACTAAGTTTACAAAACCTTCACTTTGGGAAAGTCAAATGTTCGAATCACTTAAACGAACATTTATTAAACAACCTAATGCCTTTAGGTGCGAAAGAGCTAAACCATTGAAATCTAAGCTTACATCCCAAGTTGATAATAAGTCTGCTTTTGTCAAAACCATCACTTCATTGCCTAGTTCGGATATGATGAATCTCAAGCATAGGACTAATGGTCATCACCCACGGATCGAAATGCAATAAGCTTAACTAGGTCTCATGCAAAACATCGCTGACGGATCAATCCCCAAGAAATTCTCTCGATCACAAAAGGACAAATAGTCAAAACAAGGTTGTGCACTCATTTAGTTCAACTAGCGTGGCTTCAAATGGATTCCCATCGCGGATTATTTAAGTTTACAGGACTTAAATGAACTTACATCCCTAGATCATGCCTCAAATGGATTCCCAGGTAAACTTTTCGAGAATGTAGAACCTAATAGGATCTCCATTAATGATAAGTCGTATTATCTTGTGATGCATCCAAATGTGAGACTAATCATGTCACTAACTCTTCTATGTACAAATCTACATGTGCTTCCAAGACAATGTGCTCTCGATCTTTTCAGAACAATGCTCAACTCATTCAGGAACTTCATGACTTGGTTCCCTTCAGAAATGAACATAGCTCATTCAGGAGCTATAACGTGCAATAGTTGATGCACTACTTTCTTTGACTCCTATTCATCTTGAATCGGGACTCATTCATCCATATCTTTGTATAAATCAAGTTTCTCCAAAAAAAAAAAAAAAAAAAAAAAAAAATTAAGAGTATTTTATCATGTTTTTATATCATACTTATATCATGTTTCTCTTAAAATTTACATTTTTATCATGTTTTCCTATCTAATAAAGAATATTTTCATTGTTATCGATAACATCTACGGTCCTAGAAATGTCATTCAATAATGGCACGGATCATAGATGAAGTTCGAACAATTGAAATATTCTTGTTTCTTTATATCGGGTAAACTTATGTCAATCAATGTTCTTTGATGACCTTGATTGAGGGGAGATTGTGTATATGTTTTTCTTGTCTACCCATGCCATTGGCTTCGTCTTTGGTTATAATGCTTGCTCGTTTGTAAGTTGAGGCCGTGTTTTGCCTTTGTAACTATCCGGTTATGGTTTTGTAGGTTATAGTCGTATCTTGCTCATGTGATTATCATTGTGTACCCACGCACTAAGTGCCTTGCTTAGATTTAAATGCTTATGTGTCTAAATGTTTAATTGATTCATGGTGATCAGTGTGATAATCTATGCTAGAGGCTTAGTCTATAATCCGCGTTAGCAACTTACCACTCGTTCATCAATACCATAGGGACCAAACTTGCCATATAGTAAATGTTATGTTGCACTAGCGACTTACCTCACCTCATATTAAAACCACAAGGACCAATCGTGTCATACTGTCAAAGATAGTTGGTATACCCCTAGCGAATTACCACTTAGCGAGTTACCATTTCTTTTTCTCTAAAGTTTTTTTCTCTCGTTTTTCTCTGCCTCGTCATTGTGCTCATCTTAGCGACTTAGCAAGAGGTTTGCATCTAATCCCTCTCATCTTTGTTCTCTTAAGCGTTTGGGTTAAGTTACTAACTTGTATCTATATCCAGATCCTTTCGAGCTCGTGAGTTGTGATTATTTGTCTCTCGCTTAGGTTCGATTTTTCATGTAATCGTGTGTTTATTGCTAGTATAATGTTTGAACGGGTTCAAAGTGTTTGGAATATATTGATTGTCTGGAATATATTGTTTGGAATACATTGATGTATGGTTAAGAGGATTGGACTGTTGGGTTTATGTTAGGAGTGTTCTTGCTGGCGATTTAATTTGTTCTTGGTAGCGACTTAGTTTGAATGTTCTTCATAGCGAGTTAGCATTCAACTTAGCGACTACGTTTCTGTAGCGAATTAGTTCACCATATTCTAGCGACTTGGTTAGCGAGTTAGTAGTTAGCGACTTGTATTTACAAGTTAGCGAATTAGTAACATTAGCGACTTAGTTAACGAATTTGTAGCAACTTGGGTGTGTTACTGTTCATGGTGACTTGTCTTCACAAGCTAGCGAATTAGTAACCTAGCGACTTAGTTAACTGTTTTGTAGCGACTTGGTTTAGGTACTGTTCATGGCGACTTGACTTTACAAGCTAGCGAATTAGCATAGCGACTTAGAGTGCTAAACTATTAGCGACCTGTCTGTGGCTCTAGATGACGACTTGTCTTTACAAGTTTGCAACATTGTTCACTTTCATGTTGCAAATTAGTCTTAGGGTCAAGGATTATTAAAATGTTCAAAGGTTAAGTGCTAAAGATGATCTCACTCACACAACACTTAGGATCTCCTAATTCGATTTGTTGAATCAACATACTCTATGTAATCTGTTATGACATCTCTGTTTAGGCAAAAGGTACTTGGTTTCTCTCACGACTGCCAAATGTTACTTTTTGCCTCATACATATTTGTTATATCACTTCTACATGTGTATCTTGGCTCATGTTATGATCACTTTGAAATGCACTCTTTTGCCCATTAATCCCTTATAAGCTCGTCATGAAATTAGTTATCTATATGACTATACTTCATTGAAATATCTCAATTATGAATGTTATCATATATTTGAAAGTTGTCATATATCTGAAACCTGTGCTACTCAATCTTTCTCTGTATGTGTTTTGGGGACTCCTTCTGAGTTACTACTTCTATGTGTCTATGTCATAAGGGTGCTCTCAACATTGTCTCATGTATCATTTATCTAACCTGTTCCCTATCATTACTGTTGATTGTATGATTACTCAGACCATCAATGGCAAGTTCAATCCCAGAAAAGAGCGTTACCCCTTCGGCATCATCCAAAGTTCTCTCAGACAAAGAAATCCTTCCCAGAAGTCAATGGGTCGCTATTGGAAAAAGCAATCATTATGTGGACCTACAAAGGCTCCAACAAAATCCTATACTCAAAGTTTCTATTGACATCCTCAAAACACAAACTTCTTGAGCTATTACCAAGCAATGCTCAATTCCTACCATCTACATTCAACAATTCAGAACACCGTTCAATGGAACAAAATCACAAAGACAATACTCTTGCAAACCGGATAATAGGAGCTCACAATTGATTCGATATTACGAGCAAGGCTCTTGGAATCACCCCATGTAACCACGACTTTCGCTCGAATCTCCACCGGTGTCGACGATCCGATTGTCTTTCTAATTGGGTTGGGTTATCGAGCAAGATCTCAAGAGCATCGACATCATCACGGACACATGTATCAACCACGGAGAGCTATTACAACCATTCGAACTTATGCTTATCCGGGAAAACTTGAGGTTCGATAAAGTGAGAATTCCTATCTTGCAAATCCTATGGGGAATCGTTAATAGGGTTGATGTGAATGTCTCGGATCGTATTTGGGAAGAATTCTCTTTATCAATGAACACATTCATATCGATAGAACCTATTTCGAACAATGCTCAAGGTCGAAAGAAAAGAACAAGCTCGTAATTCCCAAAGATCGATTTTCTAAGCTTGTTATCCGAAGATTTGCAACAAAATCACAACTTCACTCCTAGGTCTCGAATCAACTTTACACAAAGTCAAGATGAATTTGTTTTAGGAAACACGAAATATGTTCCTAGAGGTGCGGATATGTAGTATTTGGATTGCCAATTCCCGATTGTCTTCTCACGTAAGATATCAAGAAGAAGGACTACTTCAAGCAATTCAAGAAAAGAGCAACCAAACTCTCTCGTTGATGTCACACCTCTCTCTACAACCAAATGCTCCCATGACCAAGTCGACCTCACAAGCATCCTATGCCTCTCTTCCTAAAAAGAGACTTGAAAGGTCTGTGATCGACACCGCATCCAAGAAGCGAAAAGTAAAAAGGAAGAAAGTGGAAAAGGAAATTGGTGAGAACACTGAGATACCAAGGAATGTTAACAGGTTAACTGATGAAGATGATGCTGATCTGCAACTTGGAATTCAGCAAAGCCTAAAAAGTCAGAATGTGAAAGCTCCAGTAGGTGGGATTGTGTTAAGAGAACCCGCTCAAATACCTCGACAAACAACCCCAATTACACATGACAAGGGTAAAGGGGTGGCTAATGTTGAAACTGAACAAGCTGCTCACATGCTTTTAACTATCTCATCATCTCCATCAAGCACCACAAATCAATATGAGCTGAAGAGAAGAACAGAATCATCTCATGCAAAAGAACAATCTGGAGTGGTCAAAGTGCCTGAAACTTTTAAGGAAACTCCTACACTTAGTGAGACTCAATCTGACTTGAATGTTGACACTCTGTTACAAAAAGGCTCGCAGGAGAACCTTGAGACAAGATCTGATGAGACCTTGAAGATGGATGAACCAAATCTGTCTACTAACTCTCTATCCTCACTTAAGAATCTTGATGAAGATTTCTCTTTTGGTGATCAATTCATTAATGACAAATCCTTAGATACCGCACAATCCATGTATAATGTCAGCATTCAGCAAGATACGTCAACTATTCCTCCAATGACTGCATCTTCACTATCAACTGCACTTCCACCTCCTTTACCTACGCAATCAACTGTACAAACACCACCAACAACGTCACCAACCCCTGAACCCGTGATTACAATTGCAGATGAAGTGGCTCCACCGACTTCCCTCCATGATTCTCACCTCGATCAACTCTTGGATAAAGCCATTAAAAGGATTGAAGCTCGGAAAGGCAACTTCCTAAATCTGTTGATTCTCCGGTGGATCGTGTCTATAGATTGGAGCACCTCAACTTCAATGAAGGGGTTCTGCCGCTATTGAAGGAGAAGTCAAGGATCTTGTGGAATGGGCTATGGAGGCTCCACTTCTTAGGCGATTCAAGGACCTCCCATCACCGATATGAGAGCGACTACGTGTGAAAGGATGTATGAGGTGAAGAGGACAAGCATGAGGTTCACAGTAAACTCTATGAGGCACTTGAAGAATCTATTAAGTTTGACAATTATGAGCAGTTTAAGATTGATGTCGGGGAAAAAGAAGCTAAAAAGAAAAGGAGAACAATTGTGATGGAAGCATTGATGAAGGATCGCAAAGATCCACCTCCACCCCCACCACCAACGGGGGGTGCTGGAACTTCTGGATCTGGCAATCCTTCTACAACAACCAACACACCTCCATCACAACCACCATCATCTCCGCCAAAATCTTCCAATCAATCAGATCCTACAAAAGAACAGAGTACTCAGAAGAAATCTGCTGCCTGGACGACGGTTGATTCAAGGTTCACATCCACGTCCACCTCTATTCCTGATGATCAAATGGTTAACGAAGAGTCGCATGTCATGGCGGACTCAAAACCAGATGAAGATGATGCATCTACAAAGCATATTCCTAAGCCCTCGAAGACCGGTTTGATACTTACATGGTCGGAATCGCACTAGTACATCCAAAGTTGCACCTTCAAGAGACACAATTCAAAGTCGCATTGTGGAAGATAGACCTCCTTCTCCGTAACCCACATGGACCATCCCAGTCGACTCTATGATTCCCGACAACAATTGGGCATCGATTATCACCAATAATTACGAAATTCGGTGAAGACTCTTCTACACTACACCGGTGATATGGGAAGTTTCATTAGATGGTTTTGTGAGCGAAAGAGCATCTCATCCATAACACCAAGAGATCTTGAAGGTCAAGCTTACGAAATTGTCAAAGTCTTCCACTCGGATGCAAATCATCTTCAATATCGATGGAAGAATGCCATAAGATGCTAAATGACCAAGTCGTTGATCAAATCGATCGCCTCAATGTCAACAAATCACTTCCTCTTGGTGGTGAACCCGGTCGATGACCATTCGTGCGTAATTCTTCTTCAATTACGACTTGGACTATCGTGTGCTCGCTCTGCCGAAAGAAGACCGCTCTATCAATATCAAAGATGAAAGTCGCAACCTACTATGATCGTGGGCTTGAGCGGATGGTTCCCGATCAGTGCAGGCGAATGAAGAAAAAGTATGATATTGCGACTTCTTATGGTATTTCTCACTTTGGTGGTTCAAAAGAAGAAGTTCTACATCGAAAGACATGGTGTCGATAAAAGACGCAATGATGTCGATCAAAGTCGCAAATCTTAAGTGTTGTTAGTGTAGAGATCTTCCCTATCTATGGATATGAGTACTTGAAGAAGATTGTCCTTAAAAGAGTCGACCTCAAAGTGTATACTATTGAAGAGAACGACTTCAAACATCTTTTGCCTAATGATTTTGAAGATCTCTATCTCTTAAATCTTCAAGGACACCTTGAGCACTTACATGACGTGAGAAAAGGCCCTCTCTGCAATTGTCACTCTTTGGATCGGGGCTTAGTCATTCGAAAACGAGTTGAGGACTTTCGACTTGGCATTGAAAGCTACCAAACCAGATCAACCTTACAACTCCTCAATGGAATGCAACGGGCATGAATTTCATCGAGAATACAAAGTCCTTGACACCCTAGAGCCATCATCTTCACCGGATGATATGGATCTCGATGCTTCTGCGTCTATGTGAACTCTACAAGTTTAGTGATGGTACGCTCAAATTGGTGAAGAAGAACTTGACACCGAGTGAAAGAAGCCAAACCGGATATGAAATCTTGGATTAAAACCATTTTTGGACCGATGATGACGTGAAGAGATGTGAACATTTCATTGTCGCAATCGACGAAGACTCAAGATACGAAGGATCTTCCGCACCTTGAAAGTTTTGTTGGTGGAAGGCTTCGTGATGGTCACTACAAACTTCTTCGAGGACCGAATGAAGACTTCTTGGGATCTTGTTTATGGTGTGTTTTAACTATGTGTAATATGTGGTGTAATAAATATGAACAAGCTGTAATACAAGTAATAGTGCTAGGATTTGTACTATGGTTTCCCCTTGAAAAAGGGAAACATCGTGTTGTCCATTTTGATCATATAAAATCGGACATATTTTTCTCCTACAAATATTTTACCTCATACATATTTAAATCACTTGAGATCCAAAATCTCAAAGGATTTAAGATTTTTGATCGGGGGAGAAAATGTGATATAAATATGAAAGATGTTAAAAGATAAGATAACCATTTTGTGTGCAAACTTCTCTCTTATATGTGCTAAACAATTTTCGAATCTCGAAGCATATATTAAGGGGGAGAACTCTCTTTGCAAATTCAAGTCATCAGGGTACTCAACACTTAAATCTTTGCAAATTCAACTTTAAATGTTTTTAAAGTACCTTGATCACATGGCTTCTAATCCTTTGATGATAAAGGGTTCCCTCTAGTATGTGCAAAACGCTTTTCAAACCTCTTTTCAAACCTCGAGGCACATATTGAGGGGGAGCGAATTTATGGAAACCTCATCCTTCCCGGAAATGCGATATCTACTTGATTTGATATGGGAAGTGATGTTGATATCTTTTAGAAAATGGTAATCAAAGAAGTTAATTCTTTCTCTTGCCTCCGTGTGCTAAACATTTTCAAATACTTGATGCACATGTTGAGGGGAGTTCTCGTTTAAAATATCAAAACAATTCAGTACAAAATGCTTTGATAATATATCACAAGTATCCGAATTGATTTTCAAATGGTTTTCAATTGGTTCCAATGGCGGATGAACAATACCAAATAGACCGACCACTTTACTTTATGTACGGTGATACAAGGATGATAAGGTTAGGTATGTGTTCCCATGATCCGCTAAAACCGGAGGGATCTACCGAGGACAATCCACTAGTTAGTATAGAAGTCCTTAGGTATGATGATAAAAGGAGAAAAGTGAGATATGGGAAGAGTGCAGATCGAGACCGAGCTAGTCTTGGAATAAACCCAACAAGGTTCTAGCTATGAAGTCTCGGTAAGCATGAAGGGTTGAAGAATTAAAAGAATTGAATGAGAAAGGGTGAAAACAAATAGCCTCCATTTATTCAACCTTAGGGCGTAAACCGGGTTCAATTCATATGCTATCGATGGTAACATCGGTATTGAAGACAAGACGTCATGGACCCAAAGGACGCACTATACTTCAACTTTCCAAACCACTCAATTTCCTCTTAAAAGGACTTGTTTCATTCTCACGGGAACCGACATTATCTATTGACTTCTCTTAGAGATTGTTGATATAGAAGAAGGAGACCTCTCCTAGTCTCCGCAGACAGATCCAAATATGCACAAATTGAGTCTAGAGCCACGAGATCATCAATAAATCTCATTAGGACACTTTCAATGAAGACTCTGTTTCACACAATGTGGAAAGAGAGATTATATCTTGAGTCCCACGCATTATCCTTGTGGTATTGCTGAACATCCGAGTGATGTGTATACATACTCACTATGAAGATGGAAAGCCTTCGAGCCAACATCAAACAAGCTCACGGTAGGTGGCATGTGAGATCTATTATATAGATCAACCATGTGACAACCGAGCAGAAACAATGGGGCGATTCAATCTCTTGAATCAATCACAGTTCGAGTTATGGATTGACGGATACCTTTGAAAACCGGTCTTTGTGCTTAACAACTCTTTTATTCAAGACATCGACCGTGTACTCATTTTTCAAACCAAAAGGTGTTTTATGATTGATAATTGATTTTCTATAAAACCTTCGTTGTATTGCAAAACAATTTTCTATTAAGCAATACACGATTGTTTTCAAATCTCTTTTCATCAATCGGTGGACTTAAAATTATTTGGTTCACTCACTCCGTGTTGTCTTCTTTGAGAAGTTCGGTTTGAGAACAACTAGAACAATTGCGAAACCCCGTCAAGGACATTCTTGAATTATACCGATCACAGCAAGACATGTCTTGATCAACGGGAACCGTGGGCGTGTACCTCAATTCAACGAAGTGATCAAAGACACTTTCGTGCGATTTATTGCTAGCTGTTGTATGCAGTGCACGCCCGACGTTTCGGTGATCGTAATGAAGCGGTCAATCCATAGCCGCATGCTCACTTATCACATTCAACTCAAAGAAATCATGATTAGTGCATCAATGACTCGATATTTTCACTCCAAGCTTCTCTACGCCGCCAATATCATGATTCAACAAATGCTTCCATTACTCGATGAGATATCATGATCCGAATGTGAGCATGTCGGTCCTAAAGTCACAACATCACATAATTCCAACACCACAAAGGATGTCTCAGAGATTTTTGATTGCTGATGATCTCAAAAGATGGCTCCTAACTATTATCTCATGGATCATTAATGACCTCCACTTAAATTACAAATCTGTGCAGACCTTGAAGTTGCACTACTTATGCACAAAGTTTACGATGTTGAAGTTGTTTTGTCTACGAGCTCAAGAACAAAGTCAAGTATAGAATGCTAGGATTTGAAATGTAAAACATGGGGTGACCTCCCTTAGGGGGAGATTGTTAGGAATTAGAAAATTCCAGTATTGAAGAGTCGGTCACCCCAACTATTATCTAGCATAAGTTAGCTCGTAGACTTATCGTTAGTTACGTATTTATGTAGTTAGTCAGTAGCGTAAAATAGTTTAGTGCAACACCGTGGAGGAAGGACGGGTCTTTACCCACCGTATCCACGATCCACAGCCGTCGGGAGGTCGTTTAGTTTGTAACCTATAAATACCCTCTACCTTGCAAGGTAGAGGGTTGGATGTTCTTTGGTAATCTAATATTCTACAAGTTTCTCTTACTAGAATGTCCCACTCTTTCTCTCTCTAAAACCATCTATGTGCTCATTGTGTTAATGTTATGATGTGTATGTGAAATCCAATATCTTACACAATATATGTTTCTGTCTCAGACCATCGATATGGCATATTCCACCCCTAGTGAATACGACGTATTGATCTTACATACGGGTATACATATTGTTGGTCCAAAAGTTTATGGATCTTAGTAGCCTTGAATGACTTATAATAAACTTGAATAAATCCAAATTTATTATGTGAAGAACTCTTAACAATATCTTGATGTGTTAATGCGAAATCTTAACACACAAAGTATGAAGAACCCAAGAATAACTAACTTCGTATTTTCTATTACTTTGCTCAAAGATTAAAGCTTACAACTCATACTTTAACCTAATACCTTAGATATCCTTTTATACACCAAGGAAACCCTAATTCTACAAGACTTGTAGAAGGGTAAATATATCTCTTCCTAAGATATCTCTACGCGTACATATCTATTCCTAATATAACTCTAACAAACTATTCTGTTTTTATCACAAACAGACTTAACTACCAACTATTAGTTCTGCCAGACTTAACTCTATTAGTATTGGCAGAATTAACTATCAACAGACTTAATTCTGGTCTACCAGACTTAACTACTAATACTATCAGAATTAACACTAAACAGACTTAAACATACTTAAATCTGTTTTACAAAATATAATTCCCTACATATATCAATTATATACGACGTATCGACCCATTGTGACAAGATATTTTTTGTTTTTCGTGTTTAGTTTTTCGTATTTTTCTTTTATATGTGATTAGCTAGATAATTGACTTTACACCAGTAAAATTCCCTATATCCACCAAACCATGTTTTCCATACCCTTACACCTAACGTTACAACCATTTAAAAGCCCTCTTTGATAGCTTATACTAGGTGTTTATGCCAAATCGGTGGAGGTTTGATTTTTTCTCAAGGCTGTGATAATCTATGTACTATGACAGGTAGAGAGTGTTTAATTTTCCCGTTTTCATACATGTTATACAACTTATACACCATAGAGATGAGAGAATCCAAACACTTTATGTAGGGCTTGTGGATGTTGTAAACTACTTTAAACCAATGTTAAATGCCCTCTAAGTTGTAAATTGATTGAATAAAAGCACATTTGCTTGAGGACAAACAAATCCCAAGTGTATGGATATTTGATAAGGATTTAAAACATGCATTTTAGGGGGTTATTTAAGCTCTAAACTCGTACATTTGTGATTAATTATTTCCTTAAATCGTCCATTTTCACATTTTAGGTACTTGGGCGCAAAACCTGGAAACCGACATGTTTTGTGCTAATTTGGACAAGAAAATGAAGAAAACGACCAAGTCACGAAAAAAGTATGGAAAAAAGGGATTCAAACGGCGTCACATGCTGCAACGTGAGGTCGTCACTTGTATTTTGGCATGAAGATTTGATGAATATTTTACACGTGACGGCTCAGAAATATTACAAGGCTTAAGAGCTGACGGTGTCACCACCAACAAAAACAATTCACAACGGCGTTATAGGTACTAAGCGACGGCGTCACAATGACAACTTGCACAAGACAAAACCCTAATGACAGCGAGTTGATTGCGTCAAAACTACAAAGTGACGTCGTCGCATCTGTATACCTATATATACTTTTCATAGATTTTTCATTAATTGTAACACGTATCTTGGGAACACTTTGGAGTCCGAATTTCAGCAGTTTGTTTAGGGTTTTTACAGCCCCCAACTTCATGTTTAATTAAAGATAAGTTATTTTTCTTTAATCATTCAATATGTCTATGTGTTGTTTGATTATATGTGTTTCTTTTCTTTCGATTAACATGTCCGACTAGATTTATTAGTGTTTGCTTTGATTGAATGAAATCTAGTTATTAATTATTAATTTTTGTCTCTTGTCTAATTGGTTGTCTCGCGTTAGGAGTAGGAAAGTTGACTATAATCTTATATGTGTTAGCTTGTAAATCCGACTAAATGCATTATACCCTAGAGTGCACTGGTGGTTTTTATTCGTTGTATTTATTGCGTGAATTGCGACTTGTAGATCTTAGGATATTTTAGGGAGATGACTTAATTGTCACTTGTAGATATACGGTTTCTTAAAGAAGAATTATACATTCATAGAGTTAGAGAATTTGGCACCACCATACGATAATACCGGAATATAACGCGCCAATTAAGCAAGGACGTGACAATTCGACTAATTAATAAGAGATAACTAGGGACTAAATATAATCTAAGTAAACACGTTTTTCCCATCATACGAGTTCACCAATTTACTTTTCTTGCAATTAGTTTAATTTAGTTTTTATGTAGTTTAATTAAGTAGTATAAAAAAACCACTCTTCAAACCCTGAGATTTTACTTGCTTTTATATAAAAATATGAAAATACCAAAATAATCATCCTACACCTCTAGACCTAGTTCGTCACACACTTCGACCTTCACAACACTATTCCCCTAGAGAACGATAAATCCCCCGTGTGTTACCTATAATACACTACAACGGTTATGTACACTGCCTAGGAGGATTGTAAAACTTAGTGTATTGCAATCCGACGCATCACGATTTCAAAAGAAATGGAGCATTTTTGGGGGAAGGTAGAAAAGTGAGAAGTTAAAAACATAACCTCTCACCCCTCATGCCCTATTTATAAGGAAGTAAAAAATGATAGTGGGACATAAGTGGCCATGGCCCATTAGGACATCACAACAAACACACACGACCTAGTAAGACACTCATGCAGTCAGTATCAAGATGACGCCAAGCACAACGAACGGTGAATATCGAAAGAGACTTGTCAAATAGATCCTTATGCATTTAGCATGAAATATCGAAAAGAAAGAGACTTGAACCTAGGTCATCATCACAAGATAACTCATGAGTCAGCCTAGAAACTTAACCTGGAAACACATACCCCGGTTGCCTGGGACAGGCTAGAGGGACTCAGTCACTTCAAAGTCCATCATCATCTCACTTGCACATGACATAATACTAGACTGGGGAGACTTAATGGCGTATCATTATTAGTGGCCCAAGCCCATTAATCACACATTTGGATCAAGCCTAAACACCATATAGTTCGCAAAGTCGACATTGACTAGAACAACATAAACCCAAGCCGAGCTAGGTCTGGCAACTTTTCTTAGGCAGCATAGTACATGCGCTAAGAGACAAGTGTTACAACTGTCGCTAAAGGTTAAGACGTACGAGTCTGACATAGCACAGTGGGGAACACACGATCAAAATATAGGAGAGTAGAGCACTCTCTTGTACGAGCTAAAGGATGTATGACACTTGTCCTCCTTGTCTGCTCTCGAATGATTAACACCTGGCTCTCTAGCAGCAGTTGATCATCCCCCAAAGGGTTTATCTCTAAACCCTACAATCCTCTCTATAAATAGTATGGTTCTTGTTTAAGTGTTAATCGAGTTTCTTGATCTATATCAATCTCATCGGGTCCTTAACATTCAACACGGGAAACCAAACAACAAAACCATTCCTATCCCATCTCTAAACCGATTTACATACCATACATAAATAATTCACAATCTTTGAAGAATGATAGATAAAAGAATATTTTTGGTATTTTCTAAATTTTATAATTTTCTGTTTTGCTTTTTTATTTTTTATTTCTATACTTTGTTTTTGGTTTAATAAAAAGAGGTAAAAATAATAGAAAATCAAAAATTGAAGATTGACAAAATGTGAATGGTGATGAAGAATTCATAGAATTAGAACCCTCTAATGAACTGGGTTATGAGATATTTGAAGTACCTGCAACCAAGCACGAAGAGTTTTCACAAATAATAGTGTTAGAAGTACATGTTACCTCACTATGTGGGTGTTTACTATCAACAGTTTTGGTGGTTTTTACTTCCTTACCCTAACAATGGTCATTATTATTTGTTTTGGTGCAAGTTTCAAAGATCTTTCCTGCGGGAATCCACCTAAGACCAACTGTTTTGAAAACCTTTCCCGTGGGTCAACGGGTATTCACCTAAGGCAAGATCTAGGATTTATTGACTCGATCTTCAATTGTCTTGTTCATATAAGCCATTGTAGAACTTAATGCAACAACTACAGCCTCTGAAATGAACGACTTCAAAGATTAATCCATTGTAGTACTCAATTGCCTTGTATTCACCATGAATCACTTATCAAGAATCACAACTAAAAAATAAGAACCAAAAGATAACGTGTTTTAGATTGGGAAAAGGAAAAAAATGTGAGCTCAAATAATGGTTCTAATGGAGTTTGTAACAGTTTTGATAACAGAATGAACAACAAATTCCACTAGACGTTGCTCTGATACCAAATGATGTAATCAATTCCACATTTCAAATGTGAAAGAAGAATTAATAACCAAATAACCAGAATCTTAAGAACTAAGAATAGGGATTGAAGATAATTTGTGAAAAAAGGGATTTGTTATTATAATGGTGAATTACAGAGTATGAGAATTTTGTTACAAATCTTGACTACATGAAATGGAAATGATGAAACACATTTGAAGGCTAAAAACAAATATAACTATTTTTCCCGCCAAAAGTGTAACTAACTGCCGTTTGACTTTTGTTGACTTTGCTTGAGCTTGAATTATATCATTCACACAAGATTATAAGCTAACATCATGGTCAATAATAACCATAGTCATTTGAAATGTAGTTTCAAGCATACACTTTGTGACGAAATGTCCATATATAAATCAACAAAACCAAATTGCGAAATTAGGTGTAATGTTCCTAAGAAGTTCAATGTCTTTAACTTTTTTGCATTCAAGCTTATAACTAAATACGAATTATATCACTTTGTTCACGTATTTTTCCCTTGTTGTAAGTAAGACATCTGTATAACACAAGTCTTTTTTATTCAAAGATGAAGCAAGCATCGTAATGATTTTCCATCAATGAGCAATTGAAAAGCTTGATCGATTTTGTTGAATGGGAGCTCGTGAGTTATAAACTCTTCCAACTTTACACCCTCCTGAAAAATCCAAGCACATACATACATATATAAATTTGGGTTCCAAGAAAACCATTATCTTTTGTGAATAATGCTAGGACCCTTGAATCTCTGTGAAATGTGTTTTGTAATGTGAATGTTACACAATCTGCACAATATGTATAATTTAATATGTCTCGTTTTAGTTATTATTTTTAGGAAATTTGATATGACACCGAAGGTATTAATCATCTTCAGTTTGACTCAACTTGGTGGTATTTTATTAAAACTATGACTCAAATATATGAACAGACAAAAACGTCTTCAAGTTTGAATGTACATTGTCCGCAGTACCTTTTTTTTTTGCCTAGATCAGTGTGAGCTTTGTTCAGATGGTTATACTTTATATGTTACACTTTCACTCTTTCACATACTTAAAACACATTAATCTCTTTTAATCACATATATATATGTGTGTAAATACAAAAGAAAATCAATCAAATTATGCCTAATAATGTATTAGTTGAGGCTGTTTAATTTGATATCTATTTAAATATATTTTTACAAAGTTTTTTAATAATTATTTGTAATATAAAAATTCATAATATTTCGTAACTAATTTGCAATACACTTTTATATTAAATATATGCAAAAACTTACATTCTCTCTTTTACAATAAATCCATTCTTGCTTCGATGGACCCTTATTCCCTCTAAAACACACTCCTTCCATTCTCATACTAACCCCCTTTTTTTAATTGCAAACACCATCCAACCAATTACGAACTCCATAACCATTGCTTTTTCTTAAGTATGTGTCGATTTCTCTTATTTTTTTCCCTTCACATGTGGGTCATCTAAAGATGACTTGTGTCCCGTTTGAGTCAGTCCGTAACACAAATTGTTGGATATTCTTTAGAAATAAGAACTTTACACTGTATATAACATTTGTATACATATATATATACTTTAAGGACAATGATTTGAAATATATATTTAATTTGCGATTAAAATCTCTTGTGTACTAGACAACTTTTTTCTGTTAATGTACAAAAATTATCAATGTGTCATACTATGTGTGTGTCATATATCTTTAAGTTTGATTGATTATTTAAATGTATCAACATGACAGGTAACGATAAAACACAATAGTATATAGGTAAAATCACTTAAAAATGTAGTAAATATACTTATTTTTCTAGTTGTGTGTAGCCATCTTTTTGTTATTAAATCATCAGACTTTTGAATTTCGACTTTTATATGTATTTACGCATGCAATATGATTATTTTACCCTTATATTTTTGTAACCACTCTATTGATAATGAAAGGTAAATGGTCATTTTACATACATAAATACACACAAAAGTCAAAATAAAAAAGTTTAAGGTATATAAAAGCAAAAACAAAAAAATAAAAAATAAATGGCTACACACAACTAAAAAAATGGGTAAATTTCTAGTATATTTTTAGGTGATTTTTTTTTTGGTGCAAATGGTATTTTTAGGTGATTTTCCCTGGTATATACTAGCAGGGTATTTGCGCGTTGCGGCGGCGGATACCCTGAAATAAAAATTTTCGGTGAATTATGTAGTTTAGTTTATTATGTTTTTTTGACAATAAATTTACGGATATCAAGAATTTGGTTTAGCCCGTAACCGTTCAGGCTCGAGCCCGTTTGGCCCGTGCCCGTTCGGGATCGAGCCCGTTTGGCCCCTGCCCGTTCGGGATCGAGCCCGTTTCGCTTCGTGCCCGTTCAGGCTCGAGCCCATTTGGTTCGTTGCCCGTTCGGGCTTGGATATTTGTATAATGTGCTTTATTATTTGTATTAGTGACATGGTGACATTTAATGTAGAAATTGTTTTTAGTTTGGTTGTACAATATGCTTGATAATTTGTATTTCTTATGTAAGGGGTGTTTTAATAACTGAATTAATTGTATTTATTGAACAGTTAAGTAATTGACTACATTAAATATCTTGACCACATTAATAGTGCTTTGTATTTTGTACATTAAGCTTCAAGACTTGTAAGTCTTAAAATAGAAATTGATGAAAAGATCATTAATAGTGCATTGTGTATTGTATAATAGGCTTTGTATTTTGTAAGTCTTAATTTTAAGACAATAAAAAAAGAGATTCATTCCTTTATTATATGCAGTATAGATATAGATTAAAAGTTTTATGTTAAATAAAAGAAATGCTCTTTCTACAAAGATTTAACTACAAGTTAATTAAATGTATTTTTAAAATAATTATCCATGCATTTTAACAACTTTATGCTCAAGTATCATTTCACAAAATCAGTGAAACATGTGACTAGTGTGTTAGGTATTTTATTCAGTAAATCTTGATGAGAAAAATACGTGATGTATATGTAATTGCAGGTCACACATGTGTTGTTTCTAACTTCACGAAATCTCCATCTTAAGGCTAATAACTACCGGCTCTATAAGTTCTTATACAAAAACTAGTGGTTCTCACATTATCCCCAAGCTACATACACATTCAATAAGTAAACGAACCTGCATACACTGATGGGCAAAATCCGGAAGCTGGGACTTGCCTTTGAAACCACCGAACACTGAACCTGTGATCGTCCGTCCATCAAATAGCTCCATTGGATGCAGTGGCAACATTCGTGGTGTCGGATGAATGCCTAATACTACCGTCAACCCCCATCCCTACATTCAAATACCAAAGATCGATGACATATATTAATGTCTCTAGAGATCGACAAAATACATTCATAGATATATATATATAGATATACATACGTCGTGTGTAGACAAGAAAGCCTCACGAAGAACATCAAGATTTCCTGCACATTCAAAGCTGAAGTCTACACCTCCTCCAGTTAAGTCCCTTATTTCCTGCATGTAAGCGTGTGCGTTTGAGTAAAACAATTAAACTTAAATACCAAGTTAGATTATCATTGTGCTTGATCATCGTCTATTGAACGATACTTTTGAAAGGTCAAGCTTTCAAATATGAACAATCTATACGTTTAATGTGTATATGTACTAGCTAATTACCTCATGTACGGACGTTTTAAGATCTTTTGGGTTTATAAAGTCTGTCATTCCCATTTTTTGACCTGTCAACATGAAACTTATATGTTATTCTGAAGAAGAGATGAACTCACATCCATAAAACTGGATATGTTTATGTACCATGTAACAGTCGATTACAATTTCTAATCAAAATTTATCCCTAAGTTGTTGATGTCGCCATTGATATCATTTGCATGTATATTTGTTTCAATAGTAGTGCCTATGATCCGGATTATCTTTTAAGTAATGCGATCATGGATATATGCAAAACGTTACTTAAATATGTGGTTATAGGCTACAGGTTATACCTTTAATCTTCTTGTCATCATTGATGTCGATTCCTATTATTTTAGATGCTCCACTTGTTCGGGCTCCTTGAATAACCTGTTCAATTACCAGAAATATCGAATATAAGGTGACACTAGAAGAAACAACATCACCAACGATGATAATCCAGCATTAATGCCAAGTTGTTGTATAGCAACTGATTTAGCGAAGACATATTTAAGTAGCTAGTATTACCGCTAATCCCACTGCACCCAACCCGAAAACTGCAACTGTTGAGCCTTGGTATACCTTTGCCGTATTGGTTACAGCTCCAAAACCTTCAAGCATATATATACATTATTGTATCTAAACTAAAACCAATAGATGCATGATTAAATCTGGGGTTAATAACTTTAAAGATTATCTTGTCACAAATATCGGTTCGACGTGATGAACTAAAAAATAATTTTTTAGACATTAAACTGACATTTTGTCTTCCTTTAAGTATTATGACCAAATTATGACCATTTTACCCTTTTTAATTTTTTTGAAATACTTTTTTTCAAAATTTTTTCCAAAATTTTTTTGAATTTTTTTCAAATACTTTTTTCGAAATTTCAATTTTTATTCGAATTTATTTTTTTGAAATATTTTTGAAGGGTAAAATGGTCATAATTTGGTCATAATACTTAAAGGAAGACAAAAATGTCAAGTTTAATGTCTAAAAAACTATTTTTTTAGTTCGCTACGTCAAACTGATATTTGTGACAAATATAGTGCTTTGATAGGTTATTAGCCCTTAAATATAACTAATTAATTATCAAATAAATTTAACTAATTAATAAGGGTATATATACAAACTACAAACCTGTGGAGAGACAACAACTTAGCAAGGTCATCTTGTTAAGGGGAGCTTTTGGATCAATCTTGACGACACAGGCCGAGTCCATGACAGTATACTCGCTGAAAGTTGACGTGTTTAAGAAATGGTAAATGGGTTCCCCATCTTGTGTCAAAAACCTTGTTTTCTCATCATTTCTCATTACGCTTTCTAGTGGGTTAACCCGGAACTTTGCACACAGATTGGTGGTTTTCGACTTGCAATAAGCGCATTCACCACACTCTCCATTGAAGATCGTAAGAACATGATCACCTTTCTTCATGTCATCTACACCTTCTCCTACACTCTCAACGACCCTACATATATTGATCCAATTATAGTGCATAAAATCGTGGACCAAATTTTAACAAATATGTGCACGACAATCTTTTTTAACTAGCGTCAAACTTTTATAACCAACCTCTTTTATCCTCCCGCGCTTCAAGATGGGAAAAAAATAACTGAAAGGCTCATAAGTTTAAATGTAAACAGCTTGCTTAGACGACCTTTTTACTTATTGATCATTGTGTTGAAGAGTTTTTAAGAAAACACATATATATAATTATATAAGATTTGATTTACTATACCAAATAAATGTGTTGAAATTTTATTTTATTTTTTTAAACGGCGATTTAATTAAAGAACTGGCAAGGGGCTATCAAAACAAATTACATAATAATTGATAGAGAATTACAAGGGTGACAAAACCAATCTATCCAATTCATTGATTTCTTCTTTTTCCTACTTGTGATCCATGTGTTAAAATTAACTTTCGATGTAAACGTATCTAATCTAAATACTTTTAAATGTGAAGCTCTTTTTTCTTCTAATCTTCATTCATTATCATTTATATGAAGTAGGGGTGTCCAAAAAAACCGAGGAACCAAAAGAACCGAAGAACACGTGCGGTACCGACCGAGCAGGACCATATATTAGAACCATAGTACGGTTTTGGTTCCTAATATTCCAAAATTCGGTTCTCGGGACGGTTCGGGTTGGAACTGTGCGGTTCCGATACTTTCCGAAAGAACCGACTTTTATGAAAATATGTAATTTTATAGGCTTTGTTTGGGACATTGTGTACACGCAAGTATTTGGCCTTTTAAGGAAAAAAAAAAAAAAAACTCTACCTAAACCTAAAACCCATAAACCTTAACCTTTAATCCATTGATTGCATTCAAAGATTCAAACATCATTTATCAACATGAAAGCAAGTTTTTCTAAACTGGAATATTGAATATGCGCATAGCCGCATATTGAACAATTTTATGTTGCTCAGTAACAACTAACAAGAAGTTGTAGTTAACTATTGGTATTTATTGTTCATTAGATGTAATGATAAAATTCGAGAAACAATTAACGATTTTGGCATCACTGCATGATATATTGTCACCATGTAAGTTATTGTAAGCTAGTCACCATGATTGGTATATAATATTCTCAATGAGTTTGCAATTATTTTCATGCATAATGAGTTTGCTATTATCGGATATATGTTTTTTGTTTGTTTGTAAGTCAAGTTGTGGAATATTATTAAGGCTGTCAACTTCTTTCAAAGTTCTACGAACCGAGTACCATAATTTCACATCCATCAAAACATATTTTTTTAACACTTCGGTACATACTCATGGGAATTCCCGAAAATTCCCGTACCGGAACCGAACCGAAAAACTTGGGACGGTTCTTGGTTCCACTCTTTCTTTATTTTCGGTTCTCGGTTCTTTCGGTTCGGTTCCGGTTCGAGACGGTTCCAGTACCATGAACACCCAGTAATAGATGTCAACCTTTTAAGTGTAGGGTTTTCAACATTGCCATAAACGTCTTTAATTTGGTTGAGCTATTTCCACTATGCGCATGCAGTGTGACATGAGTACATATTTATTGAAATTAGACATATATACACCTAAATGGCGAAGAAGTAAACCTGGAAAGAAATGTTGTTTTAATGAATGATTGAGATTAAAGTTCAATATGTTACCCTGAGGCTTCATGTCCAAATATTCGAGGATACACGCGCTGAGATTCATTCTAAATAAAAGTAGTAATTCGTTAAATGAATAAGACAGAAATGATGAATGCAAATCAGTAAAAACATGTACATACCTCGCCTTTCCAAGCACTAAGATCAGTATGACAGATAGAAGTGAAAAGAATTTTAATTCGAACTTCCATTTTTTGAGGTGGTAGAACGCAGATTTGTTCCATAGAGAAAGGTTCCCCAGGACCCCATGCCACAGCAGCTTCACACATCATGCCGATTCAAACAAATTTATAACATGATCATTGATATTAGGTATTTAGAAAATAATTATACTAATTCGTTCATGCAAATGTTTTCATGATATAAACAACTTGGCGTGCATCCGTGCATGTGTATCTTGTTTCTTTAAAAACAAGGAAACTAGTTAATAATATCTAAAAAATTAGTGTTAAGCTAGAGAGTATGATGGTTAATTTAGACATATAGATGATGTTTTGTTCCTATGAGAGGCCTTTAGGATCGCTAAGGCAATCTTCCCAGTTCAGTACCTCATATATGTGAATGTAATCTAACGAAGAAAGATAACATGCACACACACTATATAGTATACCAAACAGAGAGGAACGTCGTGTAACACACCTGTGCATGTGATTTCTTCGCCTGAAAGATTAGCTTCTTGTCCCCCAGTGAGACTGTTCGTTTCTTGTTTTCCGGCCTCCATCATTCTGTGATTAAAATGTTGTCGGTTAATAATAAGATGCTTTGTTTATATATACTTGCCTTCTAGCATCTGTTTCCAGAACGTATGTAGGGTAGGTTATTGAGTTAGGGATGGCAAAGAGTTAATGCAACCATGTGAAGCATATGCGCCTTTAAGACTTAATTGAATAATACAAGAGTATTTAGGCATTTCCCTAACTTCTAACTAATTTCCAGCCTAGCCGCATCAAGTTGGTCCAAAAACAATTCTACACATTTTCATAAAAGCTTACAGAGATGCGATCGAGTAAATAACTGTATGTTGTAGCGTGATCAAAAGGGACACCGTATGCTTCTGTCACTCGGTCTGGGGACCAATCTTGGTTTGTTTTCTAATTCATTATAAAAGCTTGTTGCAACTAGCTAGAAAATCAAGTCACAAAGAGTTCGTACATTATCGGTATTTGTCGTTAATTAACCCGAATTTAAAATTAAACAATAATATATCAACACACGTGCTTTTCGATTGGTATCTGGTTAATTAAGTCGCTATTTCCTAATGAGGACAAGATTCTTGGGAATGAGCTTGCGGAAGTTTACATGAAGCAACAAGACCATACGAAGCAAATGAGTGCAAGAAAACCGATTCAAAAGTGATTGGAGATCTGGCTATAGAGATCGACAAGGGTATCGTGTTAAGGCCGAGATTCCCAATTTCTTTGGAAATATTGAGTTTGAAGCTGTGTTGGATTGATTGTATGAGGTGGAAGAACTGAAGCTTGGTGTAAAAATGAGCAAGACAACTGTAAGAGACAAGGCAAGTATCCGATCAACATATGGCAAAGGATAAAAAGAAAGAATGATTAAATTCAATGATTTTTTATTCACCTGGTGTAACAATCCTTTACCCAAAAAAGGATAAAAAGAATGATCAAATGTAGTTTTTTACCCACGGATACTAGAAAACATTTATATCAACAATATCATACTTGTGTTCAAAGAAAAGGAACTGTCGCGGAGTACACAAGTGAGTTCTTGAGGTTGAAAGTGAGGTTTAACTTGAAGGAATTCAAAGAACAAATTGTTGTTAGGTATATTAGTGGGTTGAGTCAATCAATCTAGGAGATGTCGAGTTACGTGTCAATTTTGATTATTGATCAAGCCCATAATTTAGCTATAAAAGTAGAAAAATCGATGTCCAAAACAGCCTTTGAACTTTGGAAGGTCATTAGAAGAGAATTTATATTCGGCATCTACCCAGGTAAAACAATCTAAGTGTTGGAACTAAGGTTGCAAAAAGCGATAGGCACTAGTTGGGCGGTCGACCACTTCCTAGCTAGTAATTAGTTGAGGCGGCGCCTCGGTGGATTGGTCATTTTTATATATAAATATAAAAATTATATGTATATTGATAAATTTAATAATAAATAACTAAGTGTGTTTAAAAAAAGCTAGATATTGAGTATTAAAAGTAAATTATGGCTTTTATTTAGTTCAGTTAGAGTTTTTTTTTATAGGAAGTGCATCACAAAATTATTCTTTCACCCTATTTAAAAACAAAATACGACAAAGTGAAAAAAATAAATAAAAAAACAAATTAAAGCTGAAAAATAGTGTTGACCGCCGCTGACCTGCGTTGACAACCATTGATCGTCGTATTACCGCCTTTTTGACTGATTTTGAAAAATTGAGGCGGGTGATGGCCGCCTAGCGCCTAGGCACCACCTAGGCCACCTTTTACTACACTAGTTGGAACTAATGCATCTTCATGTTTGACTTCTTCAGGTTTGGCAAGTGGTAAAACCAATTGTTGTTACGAAGACGAAATCCAATCCATATACAAAACCTATGGCACGTAAGTGTTTTTGGTGTGGTCTACCAAATCATTTTTGGAATGAATGTCCTAAAAGGAGATTGGATGCATATGTCGAGGGGAATCATGAAGGCGAAATGGGAATTCATTTTGGTTATGATTTAGAACATATTGATGACTTTGCTAAGTTGAAGGCGGGATTGCAAATTTGATGGTGCAACATACTCTATGTTGAACTAGGTTTGAAGAATCTTAACAACAGAAAAAGATATCTGAAACTAAGTGTTTTGTGGAAGGCAACGCAAGGCTTATAAAATATGCACAACGGATAATAAATAGTTAACGGCCATGCAAACCAAACCCCTAATATCATATCTCCCAAACAGTGATTTAACCTAAATCTAAACATAAACAAAGGATGGTTATCTAATTATTTACTTGTTCCTGCTTTCCTTGAACTACAAGCAACTTTCTAGCTGCACGAAATCACCTTCTTGTTCTTTCTGATGCCTTCACTCGATCGTATTAGGATTTATGGGGAGAATAATTTGTACTAGTTGCGTTAGATATCCACCAGTACTGCACATGTAGAGCTAGGGCTAGATCCTATGCACAGTTGGAGAGTACGGAGTCGCTTGGAAGTCAACTAGGTCGACTTAGGGATCAAATCCCTTTGGGATTCAGTGAACCGAGAATGAGAGGAGGAATAAGTTGAGTTTTAGGGTTTAGAGGATTATTTGTGAGTCTAGTTAGGGATGCCTTGTATCTATAGGATACCAAAGTACATTCCTAATACAACTAGGACTTCTTTTAATTAAATGTAAGTACATAAAATTGATAATAATTCAGACTTACCCCTACACTTAAGGGGGTCGGCTGAACCATATCACCCTTATAGTATGTGTGTTTACCTTTTAAGTACCTTATATATTTATCCATGATAAATATATACACCCTGGATAATTATTGTTTTCCGCTCTATGAGAATATTCTTTATTCTCATTTCCTCATCATTTCCATTTTTATATGTATATGTCTTCTCATTACCAATTTGTCAATTATGTTTAATATACACTGGTGTGACTCGTCAGTATTTTTATGACTATCAGTTGTGAAAGTCATTATTTTTTGCACAAAAATCCTTTCAAACGTTTGCTCATTAATCATTGATGGACAGAGTTGTGAGAAGTTAGTATCCAAAGACTTAGTGAATCTTTGAAGTTATCAACCGAACAACATCTTAACTCGTATAAGTTGGGCTAGATAAAGAAGGGTTCGGAGGTGAAGGTGTGTGAGGTTTCTAAACTTTCAATTGTTATTGAAAATTCGTATCGGGATGTGGTGGACTTAGGAGCTAATCATATTCTATTTGGAGCGCCATGGTAAGATGATTTGAATGCCATCCATATAGGAAGGGTGAACTTTTATTTGTTCAATTGGTGTGGAGATATACTACCCAATTGTATAAGACCACCGGATTTGAATACTGATTGCAAGAAATTGTTCATTTCTCATTGATCGAAGATAGTGAAAACTCGAAGACGAGTTCTTTTCAAGTGAGGGAGAATGATGACAACAAGAATCTTGAGAAGATCTTGCGGAAGTTTACATGAATCAACAAGAGCATATGAAGCAAATCGAATGCAAGAAAATCGGTTCAGAAGTGTTTTAAGTTATTGAGGGCCAAATGCACCGCATTTGAGATCACATTTAAGACGAAATGCCCAAATGTGCCGCATCAGACCTCGCATTTGAGACAAAATGCCCAAGTGCGTCGCATTAAGGCTCACATTTGGGATCTTTCCTAGATTTCTCAGGTTTGATATTTTGTTTATTTTAGGAATGTTTAATTATTTTTAACTACAATTTCTAGTTTAATTACTCAACCTTTTCTCAAAGATAACACTTTCCTGATAAAGATAGGGTTCATTTATCATTTTAATACATCCTTGATTTATTAATAAACTTCATGTTTTTAAAAGTTACTCTTGTTAGGGTTTTTTCCCCCTTGAGATGTGCCTTATTTATCACTTTTGTATTAGGGTTTATAAGAAGTTCGCTTCCACATCCTTTGTCCCTTCTTCGTATAAAAATTAATAACCTATCGAGGGCAAGATTTAGTTAAAAGTCAGAGTACCAATAATCTAATATGTGTCAGCTTTCAAGTTATAGTGATCCGAATGCTAGCTTGCGTCAATATATAATGTTCAGTTCGTTTGCTAGAATCATTATCTTGGTCATATAAAACACCCTTATATAAGGAACTAAGTTCTTGTTCTATCACGTAGTATGTATATGAAACTATGGAAGAGATTTAATGAGAAGACAAGGTAAAATGTGAAGAATGAGAAAGAACTTTTGCCATACATTTTAAATGAGGGAGAGAAATTCAAGAGTGAATACATGTATTTTTGTAAATGCATATGAAATATGCAGTTGTTTATTCTTCTCACATTTTTTATTTTAATTTTATTTCTTATTTGATCATAACTTTATGAACTAATGATAAAACATGCCTATAGTAATCTATCTCTCGCTAAAATACGCTATAAATGTCAAATTCTTTATAAGGGCTTCAAAGAAAAAATAAATAAAATTATCATTATATTTCCCCTTTGTTAAACATTTAAACTTCACTCCAACTTCATTATGATATTTTCATTCAATTATGTCTATTAAACTCTATATCACTCAATAGAGTTATGATCAAATAGAAAAAATAAAATGAAAAGTATGAAAATAAAATTTCAACCATACATTTGATATGCATCTAGAAAAGTAAATGCATTTTTTTAAAAAAATTATCATTATTTTCATTTTAATTTTTATTCGCACCAGATCCCTTCCTCCACCTAACATTCTAATTAACTCGTCACTTTAATAAAAAAACCATGTGCATTAATTCCATGTATATTCATGGATCTCCTTGAAGTTATTGATTAGGTAGAACAAGAAATCATGCGTATTAACAAAATCATATGGTTTTCATTTAAAGTGGTGCATAAAATCCGTCGAAGTGAAGTTTATGGGTGTTTATTTCGGCTTATATATGAGCTTATTAGTTTATATGAGTTCGGCTTATATAGCATAATTCACAATTTTGTGACTTATTTTGACACTTATAAACTTATATAACATTAACAATATTATATAAGCCAAAAAATATCAAAATAAGCCATATAATTGTGGCTTGTTAGATAAGCCTAACACAACTTATGAAAGAGACAAAAGAGAGATAAAAACATCACCTGTTACCCTTATGTAAAATTGCCCTTTTAACCTTTTCCTAATACTATAGTTCAAAAAAAAAAAAAAAAAAAAAAAAAAAAAAAACCTTTTCCTAATACATTTTGGCTTAATTATGTTTTTAACTTTAAGATGGTGAATTAAGATCAATTGAGAAGAAAAAAAATAAAAGAATGAGAAAGGTGAGAATAAACCACAATTATACATTTCAGTTGCATCTACAAAAGTAGATGTATTTTTCTTTAAAATTATCTCTCTTATTTGAAATGCGTGATTAAAAGTCATTCTAATTTTAGTTTTTATTCTCACTGAATCTCTTCTTTTAAGATGATGACACATGTTTTGATTGATGGTGTGGATGAAACGTGAAAGTGAGTGTAATTCGCATGTCAAAATATCATGTAGTCAAAAAGATAAGTAAGAGTATATATTAGGAGTCGATAATTATCCTCTAACAAAAACGTAATAGCGAGTTAATAAAGACGAAGCTTGAAACATTTTGTCAAGAGGACTTAGATCAAATGAGAAGAAACTTTAAAAAATAAAAGATGAGGAATAAGTATAAACACACATTAGAGATACGTCGACTTTAATTAGATGCATATTAAATTTTTTAGATGCGCTATAATATATTCTGTGGCTAAAAATTAGATGCATATATATATATATATATATAGGGGAGAGTTAACGTGAGATCAAACTTAAAGTTGTTAAAATAAGATCAAGTCTAAAAAACCACTAAAACATTTATAAATAACAATTTTAGCAATAATACACATAAAAATAATATTTTAATACAAATTAACATTTTAGCAACTAATAACCAAATGATACATGAGTTTGGATTAGTGATACACCAGATACACATTACCCTAATAAGTATTCCAAAAACTGATACACATGCAAAAACTTGATACACATTACACTTCTAATCAAAGTGTATCACCTAGATTCTGTAAAATTTAAAAAGAAATCTATCGAAACTTTAACAATTTTAGTTATAGTTAATAAAAGATTTATTTTTATTGTGAGGAGAGTGTCGTTTGTCAAATTTTAGTTGGATCTCATTTTAACAACTTTAAGTTTGATCTTATTTGATCTAGATTCTATATATATATATATATATATATATATATATATATATATATATATATATATATATATATATATATATATATATATATATATATATATATATATATATAGATCCATTTTATCAAGTTAGGCAAATTATATTTATTTTTCGCCATCTGCGTATCAAATTTGTTACTTGTACTACTTTGCACTATTTTAACTTTAAAATCACTTTCAAAACTAATTGTGATGCATCTAAATAAATAAAGATACATTTAATTCAAGTTGATGCATCTCAAATGTATGGTTATAGTTGTTTGTCATTCTTCTCATTTTAAGTTTTCTTCTCACTAGATCCCAACCACACAAGAGGACTTAGATCAAATGAGAAGAAATATTATCATAAGAAATGAAGAATAACTATAAACACACATTAGAGATACATCGACTTAAATTAAATGCATTTTTATTTCTTTTAATGCATCATAATATATTTTATAGCTAAAAATTAGATGATTAAAATCACCTTTTTGAAGTCTTTTGATAGACTATTGCTAACATATATCACAAAGAAATTGGTTTAACATTGGGGGCTCACAATTAGGGGTGGCAATCGAGTTGTGTTCAGGTTAACTTATTTGAGTTTACGGGTTGGAGGGTTAGTATAACCTCTACCCAAACACGACTCACTTATCAATCGTGTAAAGAAACTCAACCATAACCCAAACTTTCATAACACGTGCAACCTATTTGTGACCAATTTAACCTGTAAGTAAATAGGTGAAGCAGTGAATAAGGTTGGTGTTTTGTCAATTTAACTAGTTTAAATGCAAAAAATGATATAAATATTTAAAATATGATAAAAATAACATACAGATTTCTATACGAATATTTTAATGATATCTGAATTATAGTAGTCATTCATTCATAATAAGTACATAACAAAACAATTTTAATCCATATTCAACATAAAACTCAAGTTATATACTTTATTTTTAAAGGCTTATATACTTAAAAGGGTTAACTTGTTTAATACTTACTCAACCCAAACATGATTCGTTTATTAAACAGGTTAGATGGGTTAATCTGTTTTTGACCCAAACTTGTTTATACTAAACTCAAACTTTTTTAACTTCGTGTCATGTTCATGTCGTGTCAAAAATTGCCACCCCTACTCACAACCCCTCGTCTCCCTTATCTTCTATCGTCGGTCTGATATACGTGTTTTATTTTCGGTAACTACAATTTATCAGTTGACAAAAAACATTCAGGAAAGCTTACGTTTTTTGGGAAGTTGTTGTGGCCAAGGAGGCCTGAAACCAAATGCGTACATATATGCAAAAGAGAAAATATCAATATAGATCTCATATTTAACATATATTTAGTGGAACAATCATTTTCATTTATTTTTTTGATAAAAAATAAACTTTCACCATCTTTTCAAAAATTAAATATCTCACAAACCGTTAATCGTTACGCGAAAAAAATCATACCATCGTGACAATAATTAAATTGACTTTCTATAGATATGCATTTCTATATACGTTACCTAATTTTTTTATTTCAAAATTTCCGCCTAAACAAATCACATGTGATTCGAAAAAAGCACATGTGATTTTTTCTCGTCAGAAATTTTGAAAAAAAAAAATTCTTTGAAAGTGTATAAAAGTGCATATCTATAGGAAGATAATTTAATTCTCATCGCGATTGTGTATTTTTCGTAGCTTGAAAATTTACCATTTGCAAGATATGTTTGTTTTTAAAAAAATAAAAATTTATTTTTTATTAATTTTGATAAAAAATAAATGACTAAGATTGATTCGTTGTATTTATGTCAATTATGAAATCTATATTACTGTCGACTCATATCCAAAAAGCAAAAGTTAAACAAATGTTTTCAAAGAAAATGATACACCAATTAAGTAAACATACATGCACCTCACCTTGTATTGTTGTTGTTAATGACCTTGACCAACGTAGAAGCAATATCAGCATTATCGTTTCCCATGAATTATCGATAAAGTAATTTCTCACAAAGTAAACAAAATTGCATGCTTATGTATATATGATTGATGCCACAAACGAAAGATGGAAATAATTGCGTCACCTCTGTGACATGATCATGAACACGAGGAAAACAATTATCTAACTACTCAAATGTGAAAAACGAATGAACATATACGTAACTACAAATTAAATAATTTATGAACACATGATATAGTAATTAAATAAAACATAGGTACAGATAGAATTAGAAAAAAAGATAAAAAAATAAAAATAAAAAGTATTATGAAATAATACAAAAACGTTAATTTCCAAATGTGCATAACAATCATTATACTGTGTGTATTAAAACTTGTATAAAGTTCGGGAAAAAAAAAACGCTTGTATAAGATATACAGATGCAATTATTCATTTTAAAAGATACAATGTATTTCACTTGATCACTTCGCATACCTTGGTTATGAGCTGAAGATAAACGAACAAGTATGGAGAAATATTATACCTTCAATGTTCACTCGCGTTTACTGTGGGATTGCTTATGTCGCTTATCGACTAAAGCAAAATGGTTTAGAAATGGAGAGGGTAATCAAATGAAATACCTCTTATAAGCCATTTCAAAATAGAACATTAACTTCTTGAAATTATGAGAAATTATGAGAAGTTAAATGATTTCCTTTACGAGAATGGTATTATCCATATTCTGTCATCAACATTGATAAATTTGTGGCCACAAGATAATATCCTTATAATTTCATATAATTGTATGATCACTAGCATTCAATACTTTTCATCATTTGTTTTGAGTTTAAATAATGCAAAATATTGTTAGATGATAAACCCGTCGGTTATAATGTATCATTAAACAACTATTCATGACTAGAAACCCTGACGAATCATAACACACAATCGGGCTTGAGTCACCTAACCTATGATTTAATATTCTCTAGCAATTCGGGTAACAAAATCGGTAAAGCACGGACCGGAAATAATACTTATAACATTAATGCAATATCTAATTCGTTGATAAAAAAGTCTAACATCTAGTAGAAACAAATCTTAAAAGAAAAACAAAAACAAAAAACAATGCAGTAGCAAAAGCAAAAAGTAGTTAAAAACACCCAACAAGCGGAGACAAATCTTCAATCAATATGATGCTTTCCTAAATCATATTTTAATATTTATAAGTCTCGTTTACCTATGATCAAACGGGTAGTGTATCCGTTCGTGAGTAGTCTAAAATGGTAAAATCGAGATCGTCCCAAGAGCTAAGTGGTAGATTTTAACTTAAGTTTTCTATTGTCACTAAAAAGGGTTTTGTATTGAATTGTATTAAACTAATTAAAATGACGAAGATGAAATGGATTAAATCAGTGGGAGAAAGATGTGCTAGCCTAGTTACGAATATTACCATGCCATGATTTAGTTTTCCTGAAAGCGCCTTATGTGGTGGTTAAACGTCATTAGGCTCAGATGGTCAAATCGCCTAACCTATAATCCTAGACCCCATCTCCTATGATCAATTCGTCGGTAAGTCTGTTCATAGTCATTATGCACCAACTATCTATCTAGACCTATCCTTAGCGAGGTTTGGTCCACTCAAAGTTTCGCATTTCTTAAGCATCTTACTAGTGAAGGTAGTCCTATGGTTAATTCTTACGCAAAAGAGATGGTAGTCCTATGGTCAATTCTTACACAGCCCTCGCAACCTAGCATACTAGCTTTCTATGGTCAATACTAACTAGCATACTAGATACAACCTAGCTTCAATACTACCAAAACACGGGGATCAATGATAGGATAGAAACATAAACACATAAAGTAATAAATAAACAGGAAAACACAAATCATGGCATTGGTAAATTCATAACTAGGGTAACACATAAGGTGTTTAGCTTCTCATATTAAATAATATAGTAAAAACAATGTTATTAATCATATTGAAAGGAGACATTGGATTCGATACAAATAATTGACATGATGCTAAAGCTAATGAATGGTACGATTTCTCCCTTGGAAAGTGATTCGGAGCTGCTGAGATTCGTCCTTGGTGAAGCCCTAAATCGTCCCTTCTGAGTTGTGGTGAAAAGGATGATTAAAATGCAGATTTAGGTTTTGTTTTTATAGCCTCAACATAGTTATGGCGTAACCTTAAGTAAAAGGTTATGTCGTAACCCCCATATAACTGACGATCTTATCCATTTAATAATCTCTATGACGTAACCTCAAGAAGAGGTTACGCTTGCAGAACGCTCGTTAACATTTTCATCGTTTTTGCGCCGTAACCTTGTGATGAGGTTACGACATAACCTTCTTGATCACTGAAATTGGCTAAGTCTTTGGATATCTACGGCGTAATCATGTAGATGGAGTTACGCCGTAACCTTGACCAACGTTGACTTTACTCTTCTAGTGATAATATTTGTTACGACGTAGGTTGTAAATGCCTTCTACGCCGTACCTTCTTCTGGCCAGCAAACTCTTGTATAACTTCATTAGTTTTCCTTTCAAATCCGCGTTTCTTCGTTCTAATGCCCATTTATACCCTGAAATGAAATAAAACATAATAGGAGTATATATCCATGCAAAACTACACAAATAGTGCGCATTTTAGGGGGAAATTGACACTAAAATATTGGGATTATTTGACGCCATCAAATATCCCCCAACTTAAACTCTACTTGCCCTTAAGTAGATCTTATTAGAAATATTCTCAAAAAGATAACTCCCAAGTTAGCTTGGAAGATATGAATTTAAAAACTTCCTATGCTAGAAACATCAAAGCCGAACACCTCACTAAATAGGGAACAAAACACTCATAGACTCTCTAATCTAAGTGTTCAATTTTGGGGTGATCACTCATAAGCACACTCATAGCATGCATTCTATTATACGCTTGATGGTTACACAAAACTCCACCACTAGAGCTAAGGTCAAGACAATTCTTAAAGGCAATATTGGGTGAACTTATTACAAAGGATAGGGGTGAATAAAATGGGTAGGATAAGACATGGGATACACATTATAAGGTGTATAAATTGAAAAATAAAAAAATAGTTAGTCTTAGTCCATAATCAAGTCATTACCGCCTATCATCCATCCTCAATCCAAGCATCAAGACGCGGAAACTGAATCATCGAATAACAAGTTAGTGTGCCATAAGTAGTCTTTATATGATGGTGATAAATGCACAGTAACTTGACCTTCCAGAAGCTATTTGGTAATGTAGTCACCAACTCGTCTCATCAATAAGTATGTACGATGTAGTGCCTCGTATATACTCGAATAAGCTCAACATAAATCTCATGGATTAGTGTTTATAGTGTCCAGCATTGAGGTTGACACTGATCCATTTTTCAACAACTTTAAACTACAATAATATGTGCATTTTTTTGTAAGAAAATAAATAGTTCATCCCCCCACTTGAGATGAATCATAAGTAAACTACTGAGGAATACGGGGGGTCTTCAACGATCTTCAAATGTGTGTCTTCAACGAAAGTGTAATTCCCGAACCTCTCAACTTTGACCTAAGACTTAGGCAAACGGCGATTTCTCAACCATAGACTTAAGACTACAAGGTAGGCTAAGGAAATACGATGTAAAAGAAACAACATATAGTTGGGTTAAGAAACGAAAGATTGGCTTAGAAAGATGTATCTAAGGGTATCTTGCACTAAAGGTGAGTGCAACAAAAGGGGTTATCACAGGAGGTCAAAAATTCGAGGTGACTAATCGATAAACACACACAATATAACACGTATGAGATGTTTTGGTGTAAATCCTAAAATATTGCCTTATCGAACTATCTATCCCAAATGCACTAAGAAAACTTAATGCACTACTCGTTTATGGTCTCGAAATAATGCAAAGGCCAAGTTCTAAAATATACAATACTACTGGCACACTCAATATTTGGTGGATTTATGTCATATAAGAATACGGATAATAGGTTAAACCTCACCAATGGAATCAAGGGTTATTGTGTGCTCGGAAAAGATCCACTCCAGTTAGCTTAAGAAAAACATGTCAAAATTTTAAAAATTACATAATTTTTTAAAATAAACTAGAAAAATGAGGGCAAATATATTTCAAGTAATAATTCTACTCTCATACCCCCACTTAAATTTTACAATGTCCCTATTGTACGGAAAACTTGAAATTAAAGAGTCGGAAGTAGAATTGGAATGAGAACTTCCCTGAAATTTTCTCCAAAGTGGTAGAAGGATCACGTCACTTAAATTTTACAATGTCCATAGTGTACGCAAAAATTGAAATTAAAGAGAGAGAAGTAGAATTGAAACAAGAAATTCCCTGTAATTTGCTCCAAAATGGTAGAAGGATCACGTGAAAATACGTGCCTTGACATCGCCTACATGAGCAAACTTCAATGCCCTAAAATCAAACCACTACCAAAAGCATAATTTTAAAAACACACAAAAAAATAAAATAAAAAACAAAGAAAAACCTAACTCACTTTTGTAGGAATCACGGTTGCATTTAGCATATGCAACAAGCCTTTTAAACCACTCGGTATTCCAAGTGGACGAGTGTATTCTCGTGAGGGTTTACATGGAACACACACACAAAGTTCATTTAGTTACTATTACAAGGTTATGGAATGCAAGAAAATTATTTTTTTGCTACACGAGAGTTCTACGGAGTAGACTCATTATTTGAGTTACGCCGTAGGATAGTTGACCTAACATTTTTGCAAAGTCTTGGGAAGGTTACGGAGTAACCCACTCGTCAGGTCTACGCCGTAGAAAATAACTGATGCCATTTCCCAAAATGTTTGCAACTCTATGGCATGTTCTGAGCCATCCAACATCCTCTAATATTGTACACACCTGCAAAAAGTAATAACAAACAAACCAAACCAAACTATAATAAAAGGAAGAAGAAGGGAGAGGACGGGTTGTCTCTTCACAAACACTTTTCTTTATTAACGAGTCTTTAAGTTAGACTGAAAGCTACGAGGCTTAAGGATTTTGAACACCTATGGCGGTGTCTATTTCATCTCTTATCATCTTCTTAAGTGTCTCCCCATTCATCCTACTAACCGAAAAATGTATTTCCTTCATCTTTTCGGTGCATATAAAGTTTCCTATTCCTTCAGACGTGTACTTACACACCACAAACGCTTCTACCTTAACCTCTGGTGGGTCATAATTTATCCCTTCCATATCACAACTACTCTTTTCCATTTCTTCTAATCCATCTTTATACCAATATACTTATGTTTCATGACAAACATTTTCGCACTTTTCCCAAACATCTTGTAAGATATACCCTTTTTTAGCTATTCCGAGTTCATATTCATCAAGTAATTGCAAAAATTTCCCTTCGAATTCCAATTTTTACTTCTCAAAACTTCGCCTATAGGGGTCATTCTCTTCTTCAGGTGTATATGTTCCATCCGAGTAACTATCGATCATCCATTCAACAAACACTTTTCTCTTAACCACTTTGTCAACCTTAGTGGTACCAAATTTAGTTTGCAACCAACCGTTAAAGGAAAGATCACGCGCCATAGGCTCCTTTCTCCGAATAGTTATATCATTCTTAAATTTACTAATCCTCATATGGTTTTTCCGAAAGGGTAAGGTTGAGTGACATGGTTTTTTTCCTCTTGATCCTTCTCAAACTTCCTCAACTGAACACGGGAAATATTTAAGTTTTCCAAGGGGTTCATCTGTAACATTTTCCTCTTTTTCTACACCTTCAGTTCTGGTTACGGCGTAACCCTCTTCCCGAGGTTGCGCCGTAACTTCCGCCTGCGCTTGGTGATACCAAACAAAATCACATTGGAATCTTCTTACAACGAAATCGTTAATAATTGCATTTCCATGCCTTATTTTATACCAATCTTGAAAAGATAGATTTTCGAACTCGACATCCTGCCTTTCAATGCCATGGAAGCAAACCCATTCCTTAGAGACTCTTTTGCTTGCATTCATCTCTCCTGATTCTCCCCCATTACAGTAATTCCGAAAGGACTTGCAAGATGGCCTGGCTTGGATGGATTCTCCATTTACCACTATTACTGGTTCGCAATAGTGACTAGTCCAAGTAACCATTCATGGTTCATCAATCTTGGTCTTTCCTTGACACTTTGTTACCTGTTCTTGCTCATCATCATAACAAACAAAAGTGTCTCCATTGCTTTCGTCAGAATCCGACTTATAATAATAATTGTATCTTAAACATAAAGGTGAGTCATAAGAAAATAAATCGTTTGCAATCCCTAAGAGAAGAAGTTGAAAAAAGTAAATAACTTAAGAAAAAAATTAGAATATAGAAAAGAAGAAATTAGTTATCATATTAAAGAAGAAGATGAGATTTGGTACCAATAGATAAAACTAGGCAAAAATGAATTAGCCAATTAGGTGTATTCTTTTTTCTATCTTTTCTTGGGTAAAGGGTTTCCTCGGTAAAATATATATCTCCAAAAAAATAGTTAAGTATAATGGTTGAGGGTAATTCCCACAACTCACCCCAATAAGGCTAAACAAACACTCCTACAGAGCATAAAACCTAACATAGCATAAGAATGACAAGTCATACTTATGCATAACAAGAAAAGATCTATCTAATTTGACCGTGAAGATGAATGTCATATGCGTTAGTATACTCCCATTGGGCACTAGTCAAATCACAATCATCTAGGTCTTCATCATCATATAGGCTTTGATCATAAGTATCCTCCTTCCATCTCTCATATAAACTCTTCTTACTAGCTCCACCACCACTTTGTGGAACATCATTCGTCATATAACTAGAAGTTTTATTAACAAATTCAAGAACCTATTCATCATCATCATCACTTTCCAAATTTCCAAAATCCCTATGTACTTCATCAACAGTAGACGCAATATTCACCTTGCTTGCATTACCCACCGTACTAGGAATAACACTCTCTATTATAGACTCATCAATTTTATCAAGAGCATCAAAGGCATTTGAGATATTAACCACATTACGAACCTTAGAAGGTTGTTTAGAAGTAGACGCCACATTGGTTATATCAGTTTGGCTAGTCGTCTTGTTAGCAGTTTGTTTCTTTGCCACCGGTCTGTACTCAACTTACTTGTTCAAAGATAACCCATAAGCCCACTTAGCTTGAGCATTACGCTTGACAGTAGTAAACCCATCATTCGAAACTCCCTTTGTTCCACTCAAAGTAGGACCTTTACCTTTATCAGCTGCACTAGCTACACGTTTAGGTGTAGATTTGGGGCAATTATCATTAACATGACCAAAAAGCAAACATGTACTACATCGAGGGGGTTCCCACTCATACTCAATACTATTAATCTCCTTAGTATACCCGCTCCCATTAAGCTTTGGAAAAGCCAAGACCAAATTGTCTCTAAACTTATTAGATGCATCAATTTCAATCAAATCTTGCATAACAACTCCACCCCCATGAATCCATGAAACGTATAAGAATCAAGCATCATAGGAGTACCAATCTTTGAAGAAATTAAACTTAGCCAATCCGATGTATAAGTAACTAAGGGAACATCATGAAATTTCACCCACACCGGAACACAAGAAACATTTCCTTAATTAGACTCATTGAGGGAGAACACTTGTTAAGAAAAATAGAAATGCCATGAATCATCCAAGGACCATCCCGAAGAACAGATTCAACGCCCTTAATAGATGATAACTTAAAGAATAAAAAACCATTTGCATTCATAGTAGCTTTCACACTACCATACTTTTTTAAATTGTTCTGCACAAATCAACAACGGGAAAAACATGATGTTTACCAATAAAATACCCATAAAGCGAATTCTTCAGCCTCTCATTTACCTGAAGGACCGAATCTATTGGAAGACCAAAATCATAATCCGCCTCCTTTGATATTTGCTCTTGTATTTTCTGAAATTTATCCTTTATAGGGTTTACATGACTGAATTTAGAAGCAATTGTTGAAGTGTCCTTCATAACATTGGTTCCCTGGTGTACCACCAACATCATTAATATTCGAAGCTTCATGAGAAGGTTTTAATGGTTTGCCATCATCACCTACTAACATGAGCTTTCCTTCAAGCATTTGACTCTCAATATCACGAATCTTAGTAACTAATGAAGTAGGAGATGTGCTACCATAATCCTCTGTCACGATAGGGAATGAAACCTTTACACTTGTATCCGAGTTCGACACAATAATATCTTTCTCTTTAACCCGTCTCACATTCAAAAAATCCTTCTCCATGTTACCCACAACACGCCAAATTCAGCACCAAAAAATCACATAGACGACCAGTAATACACTAACCCAAAAAAATTGTTTAATGTTTACCCCCACAACACATAAGCAAAACACCAACAAATAATAATCTTAAGCACACAAGACAAAATTAAAAATGTAAAAAGAATATGAAATCGTTAAGGGAAGCAAGGATAATAAAATAATAGGTATAGTTGGTTGGAGCATTTTCTCATAATTAATGATTGATAAATATAATGATATGTTGGTTGATTCCTTAAATTGATCTTCAATGCAATAAAACTAAAAACCAAGCGATTAAAAAACCACCCTAAGAAATGACAAAACCTTATAAATCCTAGAAACTAGACCAATCAAAGGTCGTTAGCACAAGAGGCTTGGCAATTCAAGTGAAAGTTTCTTAGACATGTCCCAGCGGTGAAACTTACTTCCAAGAGAGCTGCTTTCACCTAGGTAATTCCCTAACAAGAATGAGAGATAGCCGATGCAAAAGTCGCCCTTGACGTAAGGGAATGCCAGACAGACATACCTCTGCTAACTATTAGTTTTATAGACTGGAAGCTAGAGAGAGACTAAGGTATAGTGCCGCTACTAGAGAATGCTCTTTCATGCTAGGCGTTCAGACCCACTACGCCCGAGCCGCCTCCCCGTCACACTTGATATATCCACTAAGGATTCATCCCACTTCATCCTACCAAGTATACCTAATATAAAGCCGCTCTATAACAATTCAAGACAACAAGAAAGCCAAAAAAGGATAGAGATCGATTTGGGAGCGTCACAGGGGAGGAAGATCGAAAGGTAACCTTGTAGCTCTTCTTTATTTCCTCGCGAGCAAGAATTTTTTATTAGAAAAGGTAGGCAAAGATTGAAGGCTGCTATTCCAATAGGCCATCGGGCGGAACGAGGAGAGGGGGAGAAAAATGGAGAATCAAATAAGATTAGATCAATTTAGAGTTAAGGAGGAAAGTCGTATGGATCGCCAAGAAAGAGAGAGAGCTATATATATATATATATATATATATATATATATATATATATATATATATATATATATATATATAATGAAGTATGGTCAATGGATATTCAAATGATCGGATTTGTAAAATTATTAGTCATTTGGGATTTAAGATATGGGCTTATTTTTAATAAGTTAGCATAGCAAAAAAAAGCTAAAAAAATAGGTTAATAATGGAATCGGTTCGTAACCGATCTTACGATCCAGATACGATCCTACTTAAATTATAACAAAAAAAAGGTTAATAATAGGATCAAATATTAACCGATCCTACGATCCTAGTTGCGATCCTACGATCCTACTTAAATTACAATCTTGTTGAAGTTTACCTTACACACAAGATAACCACTTGTGAATGGTCAACCGTAATAAAATTCAAGGCCGATCTTAAAACCAATGCAACTTTTGTTGGCAAAGATTTTGTGAATATAGTGGATTACTTGATCGTTAAGTAACTCCATCCTTTCATAGATCGTATGTAAAGGATTAATGGTGTTTAATAACCCTTCCTTGATGTCGAATGATTGGATCACTAAGGATAGTGATCAAGCTAAGGATTTTGATTGTAATAAAATTAACTACACTACGATTGATTGGAATTGTCCCGGAGGATTAATACGTAACGTATAAAGCACAACAATCGATAAGGATTGAACACTCGATTGATTGGAATTGTATTTGGATACGAATTGTAAAGCACAACAATCGGATGAGATAACGTAAATACGTCGTTTATTAAACTACGTAAACGTACAAAATAAAACGTGAGATTTAAGAAATAAAAGGCCTACAAATATGAAAATGATATTTTACAATCCTAAAAATAAAAGAAAATTATTGGAAAAAGAAAATTATTTTTATGACTATTTATTTAATTATTATTAATTAAAACTATTTTAACTATTTAATAATACCCTAAAATATAATAAAATATGAAATAAAGCTAGAAAAATGAAATTATGATTTAGAAAATCTAAAATATTATAAAACTTATTTTAAAACTGAAAATATATTTTTACACTTTTATCTATTTATTATTAATTAATTACTATTTATTTTAAAATACACTTAAATACAAGAAAATATAAAATTAACTCGGAAAAATAAAATTTTAACTTAGAAAAATCTAGAATATTATAAAACTAATTTTAAAACTGAAAAGATATTTTTTATGTTTTTTATTTATTTATTATTAATTATTTAATACTTTTAACTATTTTAAATTTTAATAAATACTAAACAAGCTAAGAAAATTATGAAACTTTTTCTAAAAATATCCTATGGTGACAGAAAACTAAGAAAATTATAAAACTAGAAGTGCTTAATAATAAGCTGAAAAGAAAAATTAAAAAGCTAATTTCTATTAAATAAACGCTATCACTATTTTTAAAATGATGTTTTGTGTTTTTCTTTTGAAAACTATTTAACTACTTATAATAAGTAACTTTAATGAAAACAAAATTTTACAACTTAAAAATAAGCTATTTGAATGACTTAAAAGCTCAGCAGTTGAGCTTATGAGCTTATTTTGATTTTTAAGCTCAAACAAGCTTCACAAGATTGAAACAAAGGTGAAATAAGCTACAAACAAGCTAAAGCTACTTATATTAAGCTAAAAGACACAAATAATCACACCGATAAGCTTCTAATAAGCAAATAAGCACTTATGATAATCCTACTTATCCAAACAGCCTACACAGATATTTAAGGCCAAATTAAGCTAGGCAAAAGCTCCAAAGCTCAAAAATAATCATTGAGTCAATAAGTCGAGTTGGTGGGCTTTCCAAAAACTAAAGCTCTCACCTGTGGGGTTGACTAATGAGCTTGTGGTGAGCTTGAGAAAAGCTTGTAAACCAATGAGACTTCGGTGTTCACACGAGAAATGGGACAAGGTAAAAGCTTGTTGCACCCTATCAAATAAGCTCGCAAAGTGAAAAATAAGCTTGGAACTTTGAGATAGCTAGGTTAGCTACACAAAAAGCCAAAACTCACAAGTCGAGGTCTCACTAATAAGCTTGTGTGAGCTTATGAAAAAGCTAACACAAACTTCCTTGCACAGGCACTTTTTAAAAAAGGTTGTCAAAATAAGCTAAGAAATAAGCCATGTAATAAGCTAGATAGAAAATATAAAAATACTATGATAAAGATGAGCAGTTGAATATTGATATCCCAAAAGCTCAAATCTTGAAACTTAATATTAAGTCCTATATAAAATAATCTATTTTATTCAAAACGACTTAAACGAAAAGTTTGACTTTTAAGAAAACACTAAAAGTTGACCTTGATGAACTTTAAACCAAATCTACTTCATCGATTATGATATATTAAGCTATAATAAGATGTAATTGAGGCTAGGTTACCAAGTTATAAACAACTATGATGATTTTGTAACTGAAAATCCTAACAGTTGAACTAAAGAGGAGAGATTAAAGGTATTTTGACTTTCTTATCAAATAAGGACTGGTTTTATTGTTTATATGAGCTATATGGACCTAAGTTTGACAAACAACAAACAAGAACAATGGCTTCAAAACCTCTAACACAGTTAACAAGGCAAATCCAAACACCCTTTATAAAACTGTTTTGATGTTTTTCAAAAGATTTCATGATTTAGACCATGCAAATGATTAAAAACTTTATATTATCACTTAATGAGACTATATAAGCATTAAACAACAATAATAACAACATTAAATTAAGAAATTTCACTTATGCTATATTAACTGTTAAAATAAAACTTTTACTAACTACAAATTAAAGAGAACAAGTGGCGGTTTTAATGCTTAATTATACTTAACTATGACTAATAAACATGAACATACAAATTTAAGCTAATGAACAACTCAAACGTTGAAATGCCAAAATGGAGAAAAAAGCTTACAAGTTGGATTCAAGTGAGTGGCGAGAACCAATGCTTGAAAGCACTTCCTATAGCTTCCCAAGAAGCTCTAAACCCAAGGCAATCCATTATTAACCTTGCTCCAACTTTGTGATCATCCTTTCATTGATTTTTGATTTTTACTAATTTATTTTGTATTTTTGGTATTTTTGCTTTTGATACTAGACCGATTTTAAAGGTTACTAAAAGCTTAAATAAGCTTTCTAGGAGCTTATGTTGGCTTATTCAGTCCTTAACAACAACTACAAACAACATTTGATCATAACATGAGATTTTGAACATGGAAAATTGCATAAACCGAAAACTTGGAACTTGAACTCGAAATTGAAATTGAAAAGGTTTTAGATTACAATGAAATGACTTAAACAAAGACTTGAAAGCTGAAAATTACACTGGAAAGCTTAAAATTATTAAAACGACATAAGTAAAACTAAATTACACTAGATATCATCCACATTGCTTCATCCTTCTTTATAATGATCTTTTGAGACTCTTGTCGACATCTCGAACATTTCCACCTCATCTTCAACCATTGGATCCTTCTAAATCATCATAATCGTCCATTTGGAGTTTTGGCGCCAAAAGTCATGAAAGCGTGTTTCTTGCATTAATGAAGTTTGGGAGATTGTGGAGGTGGAGGGAGTTGTTAAACATGTGTATGAAAGGTGGAAGAAGCAAGTGGAAAAAACCATGGTTTGGTTTTGGTTTGAGGTGTCTGGGTGAGGAGATGTGAACGATGTCTTGGTTTTGGCGGTATTTGACTTTTTTGACCGTTGGATATTAATAAGTGGGGTTCACAATGGGGGTTCAAGGTTTATGATGGGGGGTTCTTTTGGGTTTGGTTGGGCTTAATAATACAAAAGAGGGTCGGTGGTTTGGGCTTATTAATACAAGGACCTTTTATGTAATTTGAGGACCAAAGTTGAGGACAAAAAATTGCCAACTTTTCCAAAGTTATCACAAGGACCAATCTTGCCAATCTTTAATAGTACAAGGACCATATTTGATTATTTTCATTTTTAAATATCCAAGGACTATTTTGACACTTTTCAAAGTTGAGGACCTAAGTTGCCATTTTGCAATTTTAAATTTCAAGGACCAATTTTGACAACTCATGAATATTTATGGACCTTAAATGACATTTTTCTTTATTTTGATTTACTAGGGACTATATTTGACAACTTTTGAAACTTGGGGACTAAAGCGCCAATTATGCAAACTTGATACGTTTTCATCGATTTTGGAATTTTGCATTTAAAACACATAAAACACTTATTTGTGATATTTTTATCATTTTGATGCATTTCGAGTGTTTTCGGATGTTTTGCAGTTTAAATGGTACAAAAATGATGAGTATTTGCACACTCATCAATCCCCACACTAAGATATTGCTAGTCCCTAGCAATGTTTTGAAAACTTAATGGATTTCATCTCTTTACCAAAAGCCATTACTCGGAGTAGCCAATTGTTTTAGTTCAAGTAAGAACCTTGGTACAATGATAACCAAATGATTTTGAGCAAATCACCGACTTTCAAACGGATTTGATTTGTCTTTACCGAAGCCGTTTGCTACGGACTAGCCAACTCTTAGATAAATTATCAATATTATCTTTGGTGAGTCGATTACCAATTATGGATTTTCAAGCGCCTTTACCACAAGCCATAAACTTGCGGGCTAGCCAACTCTTCACTAATTAAAGATATGGTGAGTTGAACACCATACAATTTTGGGCAAATTGCAAGCCATAAACGGATTTGAGATATCTTTACCAAGAGCCGTTTGCTCTGGATTAGCCAATCCTTATGTGGGTTAGACATGGTGGATGATTACCATTTCTTTGAGTAAGTGAAAACACTTACTCAAAAAAAAATTTTGGCCAAAACGGGAATTGGGTGGTATAATTACATGATAAAATTCGTGAGAATTCCCCCACACTAGAAATGAATATTGCCCTCAATATTCAAAGTACCGCGGTTATGCGAAACATAGAACATAAAAGGGAAATACTACGGCCATTATTTTATTTTTGATATACATATTTTATATATATATATATATATATATATATATTATTTATATATATATATATATATATATATATATACAATGGGCAACCCCACACTAGGGTGGTAGAAAGTAGAAAGAAGTCAGAAATATGGGTGAAAACCCATATGGTGTGTGCTACTGTTTTTGATTCCCGAGTCGCTAGCTTGACTCGATCCCCGCATTCATTGGTTCATGGGGAAGCAAAGTGGAAAACCAATCTCGATCGGACTTTCGTTCACAGTGTTAATAAACATATGAACATCAGAAAGTTCCACACCGACGAGATACAACCGGTATTTTTAATAGTAGAAACTATAAAGGATAATACCGGGGTCAAAGATGGTGTCCTCATTCCCGAAAGAGAAAAGGGAAAGAGCAACCACACCATTCGTGAAGAATGGAATAAAGATGTGCATCACAATGCATGTCCATTCCTCATAGAAGAAGCAAATCACCATTTTGACATTTTAAGCTTAAACTTGAAGCTTGTATGGTGATTGTCAAAGGAATGTCCGGTAGGGAGGGTTGGAAACGGTTCTTCAATTAATAAATTTTCAAGAAAAGGATGTCCCCTCCGAATCAAAGTAAGTATTATCAATTCTGTTGGAATTGACTCATCACTAAGAAAGGCATCGACTTCATTCCAAAGTTGTCATCTTCCTCATCCGGAGTGAGAGAAGGAATGGAAAAGTCGGAAACGATAAGACTCGGAGATGATGGATCATTTTTGAGCAATTCTTCAATGGGAAGAATGTCTCCCATTGGATCACAAACATCATCATCCAATCCAGATGAAACTGAAGAGAGTTTGGTTTCATCCACAGAGTTAACAAACTCGATACGATAAACTGGTTCCGGAGGTGGGACAAGTGGTGTGCTCTTAGAGCTAGCAATTTCCACTACTTCCGATAAAGTCTCCGATTCTAGATCATCATCATCAAGAACACTCTTGACTTCCTTGGTACAACTTTCAAACCATTTGTTTGAACCAGGGTTGATTTTCAAAGCTTTTAGCTCAAGACGTTTTGGTGACTCCTCTTAACCGTGAAATTTGAGAGTGTTGCATTGATTCTTTCGATTTTGATCAATTGTGGCAACACTATGTTTGGATAGAGGTTTGGAGTTGGTTGATATTAAACGTGAGTTCTTCGTTGTCAACCCGTATGGTCAACTCTGACAAATACATCAATTAGAGCACGGCTCGTTCTCAAGAAAGCTCTCCCAAGATGAGGGAACTCTAGGATCCGCATCAAAGTCTACTACAACAAAGTCGGTGGGAAGTGAAACTTTCCTACTTTCACCACGACATCCTCGGCTATCCCAAGTGGACGAGTTATAGTACGATCCGCTAGCTCGAGTGTCATACAAGTAGATGTAAGTTTAGGAAGAGAGTTTCTTCCATACCGAGAGTGGCATGAGGTTAATGCTAGCGCCAAGATCGCCAAGGCGGAGCATTGAACCATCCCAAGAAATCACACGGGATTAAAAACTGCCGGGGTCTTCAAGCTTTTAGGAAGCTTCTTGAGAAGGACCATGAGCATTGCTCATTGAGAGGGTTTTAGCCATCTCGGATAACTTATCTTTGTTGCTCAAGAAGCCTTTAAGCGTGGATGCAAATTTGGGCATTAGAACGAGAGCATCAACGAAGCTTATATCAAAGTGCGTTCATTGAAAATTTGGAAAATTTTTCCATTTGCTCTTTGGTTTTGTCTTTGAGCTTCTCATCATGCAATCTTGATGGGTAAGGAAGTTGACTAGACTTTTGAGCCGGGATGGAAGTCATTTCGCTCGAATTTGTCTTGGAACTTCGGGTTCCGGACTTAAAGCTTGGACTACCGAAGGTGGGACGTGTCTTGGTGCCGTGGGCTTGAGAAATGCACCTTGTCCGTTGTATCCTTGGTAACTTGACTCATTGCTCCGGTGGAGGAGGCATTGGAGTCGAAGGTCCATTGTGCGTCTTAGGTTCACTTTCTACTACCTTTGGGAGAAGAAGAAGAGGTAGTAGGAATAGCGGGTCCATCGTATGATACACCACTTACGGTTGTGATCGCCTTTGCGTCGCCCCTCGGGTTAGCGATCGTGTTGCTCGGAAGTTTTCCGAGCCCGAGGGTTGATCATTTAAAGACTTCTTAATGTCGAAATCGGCTAACCAACAACCTGTTCATTTCATCTTGGGATTTCATGAATTGCTTCAATAGCTCATCGATGATGGTCCAGTTGGAACAATGGCTTGAGTTTGATTAGGAAAATTCGGCCTCTAATGTTCGGATTAGGGCCTTGATTTTGAAAATTTCCTTGATTAGGATTCACATTCCCATGAAATTGATTCCCTCGATTGAAATTGTTTTGATTAAAGTTTCCTTGATGTTGGAAACCTTGATTTGGTCCGGATAGAAATTACCTTGGTTTTGATAACCTTGGTTCATTCTAGGTTGGTTCGATTCGGTTTTGTATGTTAGGAGGAAAACCGGTGGTGTCATCTTGCTAGGTGCACGGTAGTTTGGATCATTTTGTGGTCGGTATTGATTACCTCCTTGATGTGAAGTACCGCTATAGCATTGGCTTCAAACGGACTACCATCGGTGGCGATCTGGTTGTAGTATGCATGAGGGCCACCACAAGTAACACAAACCTCGACTTTCTTCACTTCACCATGTGATGGTGTGCGTGTGAAAGTGACTTTCTTTGGTTAGCAAGAACCAAAGCTCGAACAATATCCGTGAGTTTGTCAATCTTAGCATCGGTGCTAGATGTACTCACGTGAGATGAAGTAGAAGGTCTGCATTAGAATGAGACCGATATGTCTTTGTTCGGAAAGGCGGACACGGGACTTGTTTTCTATGATTTGCAAGGCTTCTTTTGTGGTCTTGCTCAGAAATTACCTCCGCGGAGGCATTTAAAGAGTCTTGGTCGACTTGGCTCAAACCATTGTAGAAAGTATCCATTTGCATTAACTCGGTAAAACCATGATGCGGACACTTTCGGAGCAACTCTTTGTAACGATCCCATGCCTCACCGAATGATTCATCAAATCTTTGAGAAAATTTCATTATCTCATTCTTAAGACTTGTAGTTCGGGATGGAGGATAGAATTCGTTAACAAACTTGGTGACTAAATCCTCCCATGTCTCAATGGAGCGAGGGGTTGTTTCTCAAGCCAATTCCGGCTTGTCCTCAGAGAGAATGGGAGAAGGAAGAAGCTTAATTGCTTCATGTGGGACATTCTTGTATTTGATGGTCGATGCAATCTTGTTGAACCATCGAATATGTGCATGAGGATCATCCCGCTCAAAACCATAAAATTGGCTTTGGGTTACAAGATTAAGCAACCCGGTTTTGAGCTCAAAGGTATCGCCCACGATGGTTGGGACAATAATGGCATCTCCGTAACCCTCGATGGGTGCTTGAGAAGCTCATTCATCGGCTTATCTTCCGCCATTACGACGGGGGTGGTGGTGCTAGACGTTCCTCGATCACGGTGAAGGAGCGAACGTCCTCACGCTCACGAGGAATACTTGCAAGCTCCGAAAGTGGACTTGTAGAGTTGGAAGAACGAGCGCATGCACTAAGTATAAAAATCGGTTTTCAAAAACAAATGCGAGGCAAACGACAAGTGAACTTAAACCAATAATCACAAATGAAATGGCTTCTTTGAAAAGGTACACCAAATCACAAGGACACAAAGGTAAGTTTTGATCTTTAAGATTGGGAACTTATTAATGTTCACACCCAGTTGGTAGGTGTTACGCCTTGGTTTGCGGTGGTTGATTTTATGTATTTATTAAGTACCACTAAAAAGACGTAGGTATGGATTTGTGCTAAGGGTTTAAAACTTTTGGACAATATTTTTGGTATCGTCTCGTTTAACCAAATCGTATCTCTTTAAGAATCACCTTAAAGAAAATACAAGATAGAAAACGTTACGATTGTTTTGTTGTTTTATATTTTTGGTGTTGTTAACACTTTAGGAAAAGTGTTAATGAACTTTTGATAACTTTACAAAAAAACATTTACAAAAGGTGGTATATGTGCAAGTACGGGTTTGAAAATGCTTTAAACACGCTAAAGCCTCCGGCGTGGCGCCAAAATTTGATTGGCTCCCAAACGGTCAAGTTTATCACACAAGTCAACCACTTGTGAATGGTCAACCGTAATAAAATTCAAACAGTCTAAAACCAATGCAATTAAGATTGGAATATAGTGGATTCCCGGTCGTTAAGTCCCACGGAGGATTAATGGTGTTTCAAAACTTTCGGATGTCGAATAATCACTAAGGATAGTGATCGGTAAGGATTTTGATTGATAACTACACTCTTGATTGATTGGAATTGTATTTGGATACGAATTGTAAAGCACAACAATCGATTAAACAAACGTAAATACGACGTTTATTAAACTACGTAAGCGTACAAAATAAAACGTGAGATTTAAGAAATAAAAGGCCTACAAATATGAAAATGATATTTTACAATCCTAATAATAAAAGAAAATTATTGGAAAATTAAAATTATTTTTATAACTATTTATTTAATTATTATTAATTAAAAACTATTTTTAACTATTTAATAATACCCTAAAATATAATAAAATATGAAATAAAGCTAGAAAAATGAAATTATGATTTAGAAAAATCTAAAATATTATAAAACTTATTTTAAAACTGAAAATATATTTTTTACACTTTTTATCTATTTATTATTAATTAATTACTATTTAAAATACACTTAAATACAAGAAAATACAAAATTAAACTGGAAAAATGAAATTTTAACTTAGAAAAATCTAAAATATTATAAAACTAATTTTAAAACTGAAAAGATATTTTTTATGTTTTTTATTTATTTATTATTAATTATTTAATACTTTTAACTATTTTAAATTCTAATAAATACTAAACAAGCTAAGAAAATTATGAAACTTTTTCTAAAAATATCCTATGGTGACAGAAAACTAAGAAAATTATAAAAACAGAAAGTGCTTAATAATAAGTTGAAAAGAAAAATTAAAAGCTAATTTCTATTAAATAAACGCTATCACTATTTTTAAAATGATGTTTTGTGGTTTTTCTTTTGAAAACTATTTAACTACTTAAAATAAGCAACTTTAATGAAAACAAAATTTTACAACTTAAAAATAAGCTATTTGAAGCTTAAAAGCTCAACAGTTGAGCTTATGAGCTTATTTTGATGATTTAAGCTCAAACAAGCTTCAAAGTTGGAACCAAAGGTGAAATAAGCTACAAACAAGCTAAAGCTACTTAAATTAAGCTAAAAGACACAAATAATCACACCGATAAGCTCTAATAAGCAAATAAGCACTTATGCTAAACCTACTAACCAAACAGCCTGCACACCAACTCTAAGGCCAAATTAAGCTCATGAAATAAGCTTAAAAGCTCAAAATAAAGACCGAGGTGTCAAGATGGGCTGGTGGGCTTTCCAAAAGTCAAAGCTCTCACCGTGGGACCCACTAATGAGCTTGTGGTGAGCTTGAGAAAAGCTTGTAAACACATCGAGTGTTAAGTGTTACACAGAAATGGGACAACTTAAAAGCTTGTTGCGACCCTATCAAATAAGCTAGCAAAATGAAAAACTAAACTTGGAACTTTGAGACAGCTAGGTTAGCTTTCCAAAAGCCAAAACTCACAAGTCGAGTCTCACTAATAAGCTCAAAATGTGAGCTTATGAAAATGAACTAATTAACACAAACTTGTGCTTGGCACATGGCACTTTTTGAAACAAGGCTCAAAATAAGCTAAGAAATAAGCCATTTAATAAGCTAACTAGAAATTATAAAAATACTATGATAAAGATGAGCGGTTGAATTTTAATATCCCAAAAGCTCAAATCTTGAAACTTAATATTAAGTCCTATATAAAATTATCTATTTTATTCAAAACGACTTAAAGCGAAAATTTGACTTTTTAAGAAAAACAAATAAGTTGACTAAAATGAACTTTGGATTGAATCTACTCACTGATTATGATATATTAAGCTATAATAAGACTAATTGAGCTATGTTAACAACTTATAAACAACTATGATGATTTTGTAACATTAAATCCTAACAGTTAACTAATGGTGTGAGATTAAAGGCTATTTTGACTTTTTTATCAAATAAGGACTGGTTTTCTTGTTTTATATGAGCTATTAGGACCTAATGTGACACAAAACAAACAAGAACAACAACACAAACAACCTCTAACACAGTTAACAAAGCAAATCCAAACACCCCTTTATAAAACTGTTTTGATGTTTTTCAAAAAGTTTCAAAGATTTAGACCATGCATTTGATTAAAAACCTTATATTATCACTTAATGAGACTAAATAAGCATTAAACAACAACAATAACAACATAAAACTAAGAAATTTCAATTATGCTATATTAAGCTGTTAAAATAAAATTTTTAGTAACTACAAATTAAAGAGAACAAGTAACTTGTTTTAATGCTTAATTATACTTAACTACAACTAATAAACATAAACATACAAAGATTTAAGCTAATGAACAACTTAAACAATGAAATGCCAAAATGCTTAAAAGGCTTACAAATTGGATTCCAAGTGAAACCGAGAACCAAGGCTTGAAAACATAACCTATAGCTTCCCAAGAAGCTCTAAACCCAAGGCAATCCAATATTAACCTTGCTCCACTTTGATCTTCTTCATTCTTGATTTTTATTTTCACTAATTTATTTGGTATTTTTGGTATTTTTTTCTTTTGATACTAAAGCGATTTTAAGGTTTCTAAAAGCTTAAATAAGCTTTCTAGGAGCTTATGTTGAGCTTATGAGTCCTTAACAACAACTACAAACAACATTAGATCTTAACATGAGATTTTGAACTGGAAAATTGCATAAACGAAAACTTGAAACTTAAGCTTGAAATTGAAAGCGAAAAGGTTCACATACACTTAAAATTACTTAAACAAAGTACTTGAAAGCTAAAAATTACACTCGAAAGCTTAAAATAATTAAAACGACATAAGAAATTTAAAATTACACTAGATATCTCTTCACATTGCTTCATCTCTTCTTTATAATGATCTTTTGACTCTTGTCGACATCTCGAGTCTTTCCACCTCATTTGAACCATTGGATCCTTCTAAATCATCATAATCGTCCATTTGGAATTTTGGCGCCAAAAGTCTTTGAGCGGGTTTCTTGCATTAATGAAATTTGGGAGATGTGGAGGTGGAGGGAGTGGTTAACAAGTGTGTGGTGAGGTGGAAAAGGTGGAAAGGTGGAAAGGTGGAAAACCACTCTGGTTTTGGTTTGAGGAGGTGAGGAAGAGGATTTTGGCGGGCATATGTGTGTTGACGTTTTTGACGGTTGACTATTTTGGGGAGTTTGTTGACCGTTGGATATTAATTGATTTGGGGGTTTCAATGGGGGTTCAAGATTGGTTGGGGTTCTTTTGGGTTTTTGGGGGTTAATAATAATAAAAAGGGTCGGTTTGGTTTGTTTAATAACACAAGGACCATTTTTGTAATTTCTCCAAAGTTGAGGACCAAATTTGTAACTTTTCCAAACTTATCACAAGGACCAAACTTGCCATTCTTGAATAGTACAAGGATAATATTTGATTATTTTCACATTTTAAATATCCAAGGACTATTTTGACACTTTTCAAACTTGAGGGACCAAAGTTGTAATTTTGCAATTTTAAACTTTCAAGGACCATTTTTGACAACTTATGAATCCTAGGGACCTTAAATGACATTTTTCTTTATTTTGATTTACAGGGACTATATTTGACAACTTTTGAAACTTGGGGACTAAAGCGCCAATTATGCAAACTTGATACGTTTTCATCGATTTTGGATATTTTGCATTTAAAACACATAAAACACTTATTTGTGATATTTTCATCATTTTGATGCATTTCGAGTGTTTTCGGATGTTTTTGCGGTTTAAATGGTACAAAATGATGAGTATTTAGACACTCATCAATCCCCACACTAAGATATTGCTAGTCCCTAGCAATCTTTTGAGAAAAATTAATGGATTTCATCTCTTTACCAAAAGCCATTACTACGGAGTAGCCAATTGTTTTAGTTCAAGTAAGAACCTTGGTACAATGATAACCAAATGATTTTGAGCAAATCACCGACTTTCAACGGTTTTGATTTGTCTTTACCGAAGCCGTTTGCTTCGGACTAGCCAACTCTTAGATAAATTATCAATATTATCTTTGGTGAGTCGATTACCAATTATGGTTTTTCAAGCGCCTTTACCACAAGCCATAAACTTGCGGGCTAGCCAACTCTTCACTAATTAAAGATATGGTGAGTGAACACCATACAATTTTGGGCAAATTGCAAGCCATAAACGGATTTGAGATATCTTTACCAAGAGCCGTTTGCTCTGGATTAGCCAATCCTTATGTGGGTTAGACATGGCGGATGATTACCATTTCTTTGAGTAAGTGAAAACACTTACTCCAAAAAAAATTTTGGCCAAAAATGGGGAATTGGGTGGTATAATTACATGATAAAATTCGTGAGAATTCCCCCACACTAGAAATGAATATTGCCCTCAATATTCAAAGTACCGCGGTTATGCGAAACATAGAACGTAAAAGGAAATACTACGGCCATTTTATTTTTTTTATTTTTTATACATTTTTTTTTTTTTTTTTTTTTTTAGAAGATTTATATACAACAATGGGGCAACTCCCCACACTAGGGTGGTAGAAAGTAGAAAGAAGTCGAAATATGGGTGAAAACCCATATGGTGTGCTATTGTTTTTGATTACCGAGTCACTAGCTTGACTCGATCCCGCATTCATTGGTTCATGGGAAGCAAAGTGGAAAACCAATCTCGATCGGACTTTCGTTCACGGTGTTAATACACATATGAACATCGAAAGTTCCACACCGACGAGATACAACCGGTATTGTTAATAGTAGAAACTATAAAGGATGATACGGGGTCAAAGATGGTGTCCTCATTCCGAAAGAGAAAAGGAAAGAGCAACCACACCATTCGTGAAGAATGGAATAAAGATGTGCATCACAATGCATGTCCATTCCTCATTAGTAAGAAGCAAATCACCATTTTGACATTTTAAGCTTAAACTTGAAGCTTGTATGGTGATTGTCAAAGGAATTTCCGGTAGGGAGGGTTGGAAAGCGGTTCTTCAATCAACAAATTTTCAAGAAAAGGATATCCCCTCCGAATCAAAGTAAGTATTATCAATTCTGTTGGAATCGACTCATCACTAAGAAAGGCATCGACTTCATTCCAAAGTTGTCATCTTCCTCATCCGGAGTGAGAGAAGGAATGGAAAAGTCGGAAATAATAAGACTAGGAGATGATGGATCATTTTGAGCAATTCTTCAATGGGAAGAATGTCTCCCATTGGATCACAAACATCATCATCCAATCCGGATGAAAGCGAAGAGAGTTTGGTTTCATCCACGAGTTAACAAACTCAATACGATAAAGCGATTCGGAGGTGGGACAAGTGGTGTGCTCTTAGAGCTAGCAATTTCCACTACTTCCGATAAAGTCTCCGATTCTAGATCATCATCATCAAGAATACTCTTGACTTCCTTGGTACAACTTTCAAACCATTTGTTTGAACCGGGGTTGATTTTCAAAGCTTTTAGCTCAAGACGTTTTGGTGACTCCTCTTAACCGTGAAATTTGAGAGTGTTGCATTGATTCTTTCGATTTTTGATCAATTGTGGCAACACTATGTTTGGATAGAGGTTTGGAGTTCGGTTGATATTAAGCGTGAGTTCTTCGTTGTCAACCCGTATGGTCAACTCTTGACAAATACATCAATTAGAGCACGGCTCGTTCTCAAGAAAGCTCTCCCAAGATGAGGGAACTCTAGGATCGCATCAAAGTCTACTACAACAAAGTCGGTAGGAAAGTGAAACTTTCCTACTTTTACCACGACATCCTCGGCTATCCCAGTGGACGAGTTATGGTACGATCCGCTAGCTCGAGTGTCATACAAGTAGGAGTAAGTTTAGGAAGAGCAGTTTCTTCCATACCGAGAGTGGCATGAGGTTAATGCTAGCGCCAAGATCGGCCAGGCGGAGCATTGAACCATCCCCAAGAAATCACACGGATTAAAAACTGCCGGGGTCTTCAAGCTTTTAGGAAGCTTCTTGAGAAGGACCATGAGCATTGCTCATTGAGAGGGTTTTAGCCATCTCGGATAACTTATCTTTGTTGCTCGATAAGCCTTTAAGCGTGGATGCAAATTTGGGCATTAGAACGAGAGCATCAACGAAGCTTATATCAAAGTGCGTTCATTGAAAATTTGGAAAATTTTTCCATTTGCTCTTTGGTTTTGTCTTTGAGCTTCTCATCATGCAATCTTGATGGGTAAGGAAGTTGACTAGACTTTTGAGCCGGGATGGAAGTCATTTCGGCTCGAATTTGTCTTTGAACTTCGGGTTCGGACTTAAAGCTTGGACTACCGAAGGTGGGACGTGTCTTGATGCCGTGGGCTTGAGAAATGCACCTTGTCCGTTGTATCCTTGGTAACTTGACTCATTGCTCACGGTGGAGGAGGCATTGGAGTCGAAGGTCCATTGTGCGTCTTAGGTTCACTTTCTACTACCTTTGGGAGAGAAGAAGAAGAGGTAGTAGGAATAGCGGGTCCATCGTATGATACACCACTTACGGTTGTGATCGCTTTGCGTCGCCCCTCGGGTTAGCGATCGTGTTGCTCGGAAGTTTTCACGAGCCGAGGGTTGATCATTTAAAGACTTCTTAATGTCGAAATCGGCTAACCAACAACTGTTCATTTCATCTTGGGATTTCATGAATTGCTTCAATAGCTCATCGGATGATGGTCCAGTTGGAACAATGGCTTGAGTTTGATTAGGAAAATTCGGCCTCTAATGTTCGGATTAGGGCCTTGATTTTGAAAATTTCCTTGGTTAGGATTCATATTCCCATGAAATTGATTCCCTCGATTGAAATTGTTTTGATTAAAGTTTCCTTGATGTTGGAAACCTTGATTTGGTCCGGATAGAAATTACCTTGGTTTTGATAACCTTGGTTCATTCTAGGTTGGTTCGATTCGGTTTTGTATGTTAGGATTACGGTTAAAACCGGTGGTGTCATCTTGCTAGGTGCACGGTAGTGAGGATCACTTGTGGTCGGTATTGATTACCTCCTTGATGTGAAGTACCGGCTATAGCATTGGCTTCAAACGGACTACCATCGGTGGCGATGACAGTTGTAGTATGCATGAGGGCCACCACAAGTAACACAGACCTCGACTTTCTTCACTTCACCATGTGATGGTGTGCGTGTGAAAGTGACTTTCTTTTGGTTAGCAAGAACCAAAGCTCGAACAATATCCGTGAGTTTGTCAATCTTAGCATCGGTGCTAGATGTACTCACGTGAGATGAAGTAGAAGGTCTGCATTAGAATGAGACCGATATGTCTTTGTTCGGAAAAGGCGGACACGGGACTTGTTTTCTATGATTTGCAAGGCTTCTTTTGTGGTCTTGCTCAGAAATTACCTCCCGGAGGCATTTAAAGAGTCTTGGTCGACTTGTCTCGGACCATTGTAGAAAGTATCCATTTGCATTAACTCGGTAAAACCATGATGCGGACACTTGCGGAGCAATTCTTTGTAACGATCCCATGCCTCCCGAATGATTCATCAAATCTTTGAGAAAATTTCATTATCTCATTCTTAAGACTTGTAGTTCGGGATGGAGGATAGAATTCGTTAACAAACTTGGTGACTAAATCCTCCCATGTCTCAATGGAGCGAGGGGTTGTTTCTCAAGCCAATTCGGGCTTGTCCTCAGAGAGAATGGGAGCAGAAGAAGCTTAATTGCTTCATGTGGGACATTCTTGTATTTGATGGTAGATGCAATCTTGTTAAACCATCGAATATGTGCATGAGGATCATCCGCTCAAAACCATAAAATTGGCTTTGGGTTACAAGATTAAGCAACCCGGTTTTGAGCTCAAAGGTATCGACCACGATGGGTGGGACAATAATGGCATCTCCGTAACCCTCGATGGGTGCTTGAGAAGCTCATTCATCGGTTTATCTTACGCCATTACTGACGGGGGTGGTGGTGCTAGGCGTTCCTCGATCACGGTGAAGGAGCGAACGTCCTCACGTCTCACGAGGAATATTTGCAAGCTCGAAAGTGGACTTGTAGAGTTGGAAGAGCAGTGCGCATGCACTAAGTATAAAAATCGGTTTTCAGAAACAAATGCGAGGTAAAACGACAAGTGAACTTAAACCAATAATCACAAATGAAATGGCTTCTTTGAAAAAGGTACACCAAATCACAAGGACACAAAGGCAAGTTTTGATCTTTAAGATTGAGAACTTATTAATGTTCACACCCCCAGTTGGTAGGGTTCTGCCTTGGTTTGTGGTGGTTGATTGTTATGTATTTATTAAGTACCACTAAAAAGACGTAGGTATGGATTTGTGCTAAGGGTTTAAAAACTTTTGGACAATATTTTTGGTATCGTCTCGTTTAACCAAATCGTATCTCTTTAAGAATCACCTTAAAGAAAATACAAGATAGAAAACGTTACGATTGTTTTGTTGTTTTATATTTTTTTTGGTGTTGTTAACACTTTAGGAAAAGTGTTAATGAACTTTTTGATAACTTTACAAAAACTGTTTACAAAAGGTGGTATATGTGCAAGAATGGATGCGAAAATGTTTAAAACACGCTAAAGACCTCCCGGCGTGGCGCCAAAATTTGATTGGCTCCAAACGGTCAAGTTTATCACACAAGTCAACCACTTGTGAATGGTCAACCGTAATAAAATTCAAACAGTCTAAAACCAATGCAATTTCCTTGGAATATAGTGGTTTCCGGTCGTTAAGTCCCACGGAGGATTAATGGTGTTTAAAACTTTCGGATGTCGAATAATCACTAAGGATAGTGATCGGAAGGATTTTGATTGATAACTACACTCTTGATTGATTGGAATTGTATTTGGATACGAATTGTAAAGCACAACAATCGATTAAACAAACGTAAATACGACGTTTATTAAACTACGTAAGCGTACAAAATAAAGCGTGAGATTTAAGAAATAAAAGGCCTACAAATATGAAAATGATATTTTACAATCCTAATAATAAAAGAAAATTATTGGAAAATTAAAATTATTTTTATAACTATTTATTTAATTATTATTAATTAAAACTATTTTTAACTATTTAATAATACCCTAAAATATAATAAAATATGAAATAAAGCTAGAAAAATGAAATTATGATTTAGAAAAATCTAAAATATTATAAAACTTATTTTAAAACTGAAAATATATTTTTACACTTTTATCTATTTATTATTAATTAATTACTATTTAAAATACACTTAAATACAAGAAAATATAAAATTAAACTGGAAAAATGAAATTTTAACTTAGAAAAATCTAGAATATTATAAAACTAATTTTAAAACTGAAAAGATATTTTTTATGCTTTTTATTTATTTATTATTAATTATTTAATACTTTTAACTATTTTAAATTCTAATAAATACTAAACAAGCTAAGAAAACTATGAAACTTTTTCTAAAAATATCCTATGGTGACAGAAAACTAAAAAAATTATAAAAACAAGAAATGCTTAATAATAAGCTGAAAAGAAAAATTAAAAAGCTAATTTCTATTAAATAAACGCTATCACTAATTTTAAAATGATGTTTTTGTGGTTTTTACTTTTGAAAACTATTTAACTACTTATTATAAGTAACTTTAATGAAAACAAAATTTTACAACTTAAAAATAAGCTTTATGAAGCTTAAAAGCTCAACAGATTAAGCTTATGAGCTTATTTTGATGATTTAAGCTCAAACAAGCTTCAAAGTTGGAACCAAAGGTGAAATAAGCTACAAACAAGCTAAAGCTACTTATATTAAGCTAAAAGACACAAAGAATCACACCGATAAGCTTAATAAGCAAATAAGCACTTACTAAACACCTTTTAACCAAACAGGCCTGCGACCATATTCTAAGGCCAAATTAAGCTCATGAAATAAGCTTAAAAGCTCAAAATAAACTTGAGGTGTCAAGATGGGTTGGTGGGCTTTCCAAAACTAAAGCTCACAAAGTGGGACCCACTAATAAGCTTCTGGTGAGCTTGTGAAAGTGGCTTGTAAACATCGAGTTACCTAGTTAACACGAAATGGGACAACTTAAAAGCTTGTTGCAGCCCTATCAAATAAGCGCAAAGTGAAAAATAAGCTTGGACCTTTGAGACAGCTAGGTTAGCTTTCCAAAAACCAAAATTCACAAGCTGAGGTCTCACTAATAAGCTCTGTGTGAGCTTATGAAAATGATAAGCGGTCTTAACAGAAAATAAGCAATCACTTGGCACATGGGCACTTTTAAGACAAGGGTTCAAAATAAGCTAAGAAATAAGCCATGTAATAAGCTAAGATAGAAAATATAAAAATACTATGATATTAAGATGAGCGGTTGAATTTTAATATCCCAAAAGCTCAAATCTTGAAACTTAATATTAAGTCCTATATAAAATTATCTATTTTATTCAAAAACGACTAAATTGAAAATTTGACTTTTTAAGAAAACACAAATAAGTTGACTAAAATGAACTTTGGATTGAATCTACTCATCGATTATGATATATTAAGCTATAATAAGATGTAATTAAGCTATGTTAACAAGTTTTAAACAACTATGATGATTTTGTAACATTAAATCCTAACAGTTAACTAATAAGGTGTGAGATTAAAGGTATTTTGACTTTTTATCAAATAAGGACTGGTTTTCTTGTTTATATGAGCTATTATGACCTAATATGACATGAAACAAACAAGAACAACAACACAAACAACCTCTAACACAGTTAACAAGGCAAATCCAAACACCCCTTTATAAGACTATTTTGATGTTTTCAAAAGATTTCAAAGATTTAGACCATGCACTTGATTAAGACTTTATATTATCACTTAATGAGACTATATAAGCATTAAACAACAATAATAACAACATAAAACTAAGAAATGACAATTATGCTATATTAGCTGTTAAAATAAAATTTTTACTAACTACAAATTAAAGAGAACAAGTAACTTGTTTTAATGCTTAATTATACTTAACTACAACTAATAAACATAAACATACAAAGATTTAAGCTAATGAACAACTTAAGCTTGAAATGCCAAAATGGCTTAAAAGGCTTACAAATTGGATTCCAAGTGAAAACCGAGAACCAAGGATTGAAAACACAACCTATAGCTTCCCAAGAAGCTCTAAACCCAAGGCAATCCATTATTAACCTTGCTCCGACTTTGATCTCCTTCTCCATTGATTTTGATTTTCACTAATTTATTTGGTATTTTTGGGTATTTTTCTTTTTGATACTAAAGCGATTTTAAGGTTTCTAAAAGCTTAAATAAGCTTTCTAGGAGCTTATGTGAGCTTATGAGTCCTTAACAACAACTACAAACAACATTAGATCATAACATGAGATTTTGAACAAGGAAAATTGCATAAACTGAACTTGAAACTTAAACTTGAAATTGAAATTGAAAAGGTTTTAGAATACATCGAAATTACTTAAACAAAGTACTTGAAAGCTAAAAATTACACTGGAAAGCTGAAAGTTTATTAAAACGACATAAGCAAATTTAAAAATTACACTAGATATCTCTTCACATTGCTTCATCTCTTCTTTATAATGATCTTTTAGTCTCTTGTCGACCTCTCGAGTCTTTCCACCTCATTCTGAACCATTGGATCCTTCAAAATCATCATAATCGTCCATTTGGAATTTTGGCGCCAAAAGTCTTGAGCGGGTTTCTTGCATTAATGAAGTTTGGGAGGATGTGGAGGTGGAGGGAGTGGGTAACAGGTGTAAAGTGTAAGGTGGTGGTGAAGCAGGTGGAAAGGTGGAAAACCACTGGTTTTGGTTTTGGAATTGTTGAGTTTTGGGAGGATATGTGAGTGGATGTTCAAAATGGTTTCATGGGGGTTGACTTTTTTGACCGTTGATATTAATAAGGTGGGGGTTCAATGGGGGTTCAAGGTTTATGATGGGGGTTGGTTTGGGTTGGGTTCAAAATATAAAAAAGTTTGGTTTGTTTAATAACACAAGGACCATTTATGTAATTTTTGCAAACTTGAGGGACCAAAGCGCCAACTTTTCCAAACTTATCACAAGGACCAAACTTGCCATTTATGAATAGTACAAGGACCATATTTGATTATTTTTCATTTTAAATATCCAAGGACTATTTTGACACTTTTCAAAGTTGAGGGACCAAAGTTGTAATTTTGCAATTTTAAACTTTCAAGGACCAATTTTGACAACTTATGAATATTTCATCGATTTTGGACTTTAAATGATACATTTTTCTTTATTTTGATTTACGATGAGGACTATATTTGACAACTTTTGAAACTTGGGGACTAAAGCGCCAATTATGCAAACTTGATATGTTTTCATCCGATTTTGATATTTTGCATTTAAAACACATAAAACACTTATTTGTGATATTTTCATCATTTTGATGCATTTCGAGTGTTTTCGGATGTTTTGCGGTTTAAATGGTACAAAAATGATGAGTATTTTACACGGGTATTTGTGAGAAAACTTGTGCTACAAGTCTAGCTTTTTATCTCACAATTTCATTTTTCTCGTTTCTTTTTATTGAAAATACCCATTTATAGCCTACCGGATTCACATCTTTTGGGGTTAATGTCACAGGGCCAAATACTTGGCATTTTCGAGTGAATCTAGTTTAGCTTGTATGGAATTTTGCCATTTTTGCCAATCATTTCTTTGTCGACATTCTCTAATAGATTTTGGCACACAAACTTCATAATTTATGATTTCACTTGCTATAGCATATGCAAAAATTTCATCAACACGTGTTTTATTTCGATTCCATGTTGTACCATTTTGTACAAGGTTTATTGATATCTCATAGTCATTAGGTACACTATCATCTTCAAGATATTTATCCACATTTTTTGTGTTATCATTAATCTCTTTTGGGATTTTTTAGGTAGCAATTTCTTGGACTCTACCAATTGTTTTATGCTCTTTCCTTTTTCATGGATTTGCATCCTTAGAACCCATTGGTTGTCCACGCTTTCTGCGTACATTTGACTCATTTAGAGCTTCAGGAATATCAATTTTAGAAGGTGCACTTAAAGCTGGAACATATGATTTAGTAAATCTTTTTGTATTTGTAAATGCATCAGGCAATTCATTTGCTATTCGTTGCAAGTGAATGATTTTGAACCTCCAATTCACATTGACCACTCCGAGGGTCTAGAAAAGTGATAAGGATTTAAAACATACGTTTTTAGGGGGTCATTTAAGCACTAAATCGACACATTTTATATCCATTACTGCTTAAAATATTTTCTTTTCACATTTTAGGTCTTTTGGAAGCAAAATGCTGGAATGAAGCATATTTGGACGAAAAAGAGCAAAAACATGAAGAAAATGGCAAAGTCAAGATCAAAGGCCATCTAGCACACCTGACGACGTCCCAACCAAAGGGCGATGCCGTCCCTCTATTGAAGACTTGATCAAAAGTGCACGCGACGGCTCATTGGAATTTCTGTTCCTAAAGCCTGTCGGCGTCACGCGTTAATTCTGGAAGGCGTCACTCACAAAATCTACACCAGACGCCCAAGATTCCAAGATTCAGACGACGTCGCTACTGAAGACTAACAGCGTCACACATCTCAACTGATGCCGTCCCAATGATGACTTGGCCCAAACAAAACCCTAATGACGGCGACCTGACGGCGTCACTAGCAAAAGGTGACGCTGTCGCGATTGTAAATATATATATATATAGAATTTGATTTTTCTGTATTTGAGAGGTAGAATTTTGGAGAGCAAACCCTAACTCATTTGTAGTCCGACTTGAACAGTATTCTAGGGTCCCATACCCTATTTTACATTGCAAGATAAGTTTGTTTATCCAATTTATCATTATGTCTACCCCATGTTCAATTGATTGTGTGTATGCTTGCTTGTTTAACATGTCTAGCTAAATTATTCTTGTGTTTTCTTAGATCTATGAAACCTAGTTATTAATTGTTATTAGGTTATCTCTTGTCTTAATTGGTAGACGCTAGAGTAAGGAAAACTGGCTCTTTCTTTAATTGTTGCGAGCTTGAACGTCTTAAATAGTAAAAAGCTTGAGAGTGAACTTGAGCTATCGTTGTATATATTGTGTAAATTGTAGCTATAGGATAGTAGTGTATTCGGGGTAGATGCTATTGCACTTGCCGATCATGGGTATTCTAAAGGAGGGTTACAATTCATAGAACTAGGGAATTAGGCACCGCCCTACGACTAATCGTAATACAACGCACCAATTAAGATAAAGGAAGTGACAATTCAACCGACCAATAAAAGATAACTAGGGAGTTATAGCATCTAAGTGAACACATCTTAATCATCATACGAGCACACCTCAATTAAACATAACCTATACAACAATTAATTAGATAATTAGTAATTAATAAAAGTAGTGAAATCGGTAGAAGTACCACCCCCCACTCATATACCCCGAGATCTTTACCTTTTCTTTCTGAAAAAAACATAAAAAAGACTAAAAAGAATCATCCTCAACCCCACCTTCTCGTCATGTATCTCTTTCTAGCATTCCTATTCCCCTAGAGAATGAAATCAATACCCGAGGCTTACCCCATACTACACTATAACGATTAGGTTCACTGCCTAGAGGGTTGAAAAGCTTGCTCGTAGAAAAGGAGGTTTTCTCGACCCCGAACCCTGCTATCAAGATTTTAGCGCTGCTGCCGGGGAATAGAATAGCTAGTTAGATTTCTATATCGTTTAGGTCCACTCGCTTGATTCCTATCAAGTGAGATTTTTTCTCTTTTTCATTAGCTTCTTTGTAGTCTATCCCCCTTCTTTGTGTTTTTGTTCGTAACCTTGTCACTTTTCACCATGGGTGACAATCCACCACCAAACAATAATCCACTACCACATCAACCACTTCCACTCAACCAAACACCACTTGACCCACCAAGAGGCCGTACTCTTGGTGAATACTCTAGACCGAGCCATCAAGGCTATAGGAACACCATTGAGCTCCCACTTCAAGCTCAAACTACGACCCTGCGATCCGACACCATCCGGTTGGTGCAAAACGGATGTGCATTCCATGGACTTCGTTCCGAAGATCCTAATCAACATCTCAAGGATTTCCTAAAAATCGTTGACTCTATCGACGTTGATGCTACCACACAGGAGACCACGTGTAAAACCCAAAATTTTGTTATAATGAAAATTTGTGGTTTTTTATTTTTATTTTTTATTTTAGTAGTATTTTTCTTTTTTTTAGGACTAAATGTAAATTAGATGAGTCCTTAAGGGTGGTTTATTTTGTATTCCCATAATAAAGTGACTATAGATAAATAGGTTATATATGTCTTCAAATTGAAATACGTATTACTTTGATTATTTAATATAGATATACATAAGTTGGTTAATGGACCTATAGATATGGACGGGATTTTTACGGGATTCTAGGCCCAAGTCAATCTTAAATACCCCTGCATGTTCCCTACATAGAACCGACATCACAATATACATACATAAACCCTAACGTGAGAGGCTGAGAGAATCGGAGAGACCGAGAGGTTAGGGAGGTCGAGCGAGTAAACAACATCAACCATAAAGGGTAGGAAGGACGTAGTCCAAATTGATTTTGGTTCCCGGTGTTTGTCGAAGTTGCAGTTCGGATTAAGGTAATCACTATTTACATTGGTGTTGACTTGCGTTCATAACTAGATATATAAGAATGATGTTAATTTGTCGAAACGATTTTGATTCATGTTTAGTTCAAGTCTCACAATAAATTATTGTGTTTATTTTGATTCAAGTTTCAATAAGAATACGTAATGAGATACTCTTATGTTCGATCATGTTAGAAGAGAAAAGAGATCTATGATCTCATAAGAAGATGAGACACGTGCATGGTTTTGTTGACTTCAACCTATATTATGGATAAATTTGGAAGATTGAAGGATAGTATAAATTAGGAAACTAAAATGTATGTTGCTCTGAGTAATGGTACTGCTATTCTTTTAAAACTAAGTTGGGTTGCAAGATATTTTAGTGTATGTTTCTTATATAAGTATATATGCATGCCATGGTTTAAAGTTTTGATTTTTCCTAAATTATTTAAGGGGTTTATATAGTACAACAATTAAGACTCTTTATTCGTAATCTTATGTTCATCAAAAGTAATTGATTTAAAATTTATCCAACAACATTTTTTTAATGGTCAATTGATCAACTTTATTAGTATTTGGCTTCAATATTTGACTTAAAATCAAAACTCTTATTTTACAAATTAAGTTAAAGAATTTGTAGGAGTAGTATAGTAGAACTTCTTTGTTATCATAGAAACAATGTAGTGTGACATATTGATTATATTTTGGATTTTATAGTATATGTAGTCTAAGAGGGTGTACGAACTATTATATCATCGAAGAAAAGTTTTACATTTCTTATATGATAGATGGTGTATATTCTGTTTAAATTGTAGGAGACCTTGTGTTAGCACAAAGTGAACTTTCATTCCGAGCATTTATCAGGTGAGTTTTCATGTGCTTTTAAATTGGGTTGCAATTTTATTCGAAGTACTATCATGCGACTTGTTTAAATGATCGTTATTTGCCATGTGTTTTGAGTGTTTTGGTAACATGTGAAAGTTGAGTAAATTGCTATATGTAAAATGTTGAGATATATAAACGTTGAATTGTAAATTGTGAATCGTGAAATATGAATTGTTGGAACCGTTGAACCGAACGGGTATAAATATAAATTGTTTGAACCGTTGAACCGAACGGGTATGAATATGAATTGTTGGAACCGTTGAACCGAACGGGTATATGTTGAATAGTTGGAACCGTTGAATCGAACGGAAATATAAATAGTTGGTATATGTCATAACGTGATATAAATTGAATTGTTAGTTTATATTAAGTTGTTGATATTTGAATCGATTAAGAATATGCTATAACTGAATAGCATTTATATGAGATTTGAATAAATTGCATGATTATTTTATAAATTTGATTTTATGTGAATTTGTTTTGTATGTGGAAACCAAGAATTCTCACTAGGCCTTGGGCTGACCCAAAACTCTTTTAAAATTTTCAACCCATATGAGCTGCTTTTAGGAATCAAGAGATTATTTGAGACTGAGTAAGAGTAGACGCTTCCGCTGATATAAGGTAAATAAGAGGATTTAACGCTCCGAAAAGGCGGGGTGTTACAGTTGGTATCAGAGCCAAAGGTTTAAGTAAATTAGGTTTTAGGAACCTAGTCTTAAACCTAGATTAAGTATTTAAGTTGCGAATACATTCGATATTAAGTGCCTTCTAGGCTCATTAAAGATAAGGAGTAATAGTTGTATTTTGACATGAATTAGATGCCTTTATATAGATAGATACCCAAATTGAAATGTTTAATATATATCTAGTAATAGTTAAATATACCCGTCTTTTAAATATTCTTGTGAAATTCAAGGCATAGAGAAATGGAAGGAAAGGGTGGCGGTGGATCCAAGCAACATTCAGGAAAGAACCAAGATGTGCCTGTTACCAAAGGGGAACTGAGTAACGAAATCATAAGGATTATATCAGAACACATGCCCACTATTCTGGCTCAAAGTCAAGAAAATTTTAGGAAGGCAGAAGAAGCTAGAAAAGCTGCAGAAGAGGCTGAGAAAAAGAAAAAGGCAAATGAAGATGCTGAGAGGAGGAGAAAAGCAATGAAAAGATAAGAGAGCTGCAGAGGAGCAGGAAAGGAAAAGAAAGGCTGAACAAGATAGGAAAAATGCAGAAGATGCTGAGAGATTAAGAAATGAAGAAGCCCAGAGAGACGGATGTAGCTACAAGTCCTTCTTAAACTGCAAACCGACTGAATTTCATGGAGATAGAGACCCTGTAATTGTCACCAATTGGTTAAAGGAGATAGAGGACATCTTTGAAATTAGTGAATGCTCACGTGGACAAAGGGTGAAGTATGCATCCCATTTGCTTAAAGGAGAAGTGCGACATTGGTGGAATATGATCAAGATCTCTCATGGTAATGAAGCTGTGAGTGATATTACATGGGAACAATTTGAAGAGTTGGTCATGGAAAATTATTGTCCCCAAGGATTGATGGATAAACTTGAGGAGTAATTCTTGAAACTACAGCAGAATGATATGCAGTCCGAAATACGGCAAAGTTTAATGAAAAGGCAAGATTTGCAAAATACCGGTAGCCACCGAGGAAAGAAGAATCAAAGCGATACATATGGGGTTTCGATAGGGATTAGGGGTCCAGTTCAACAAGCAAGACCTTAACTTTTCAAGAAGCCGTAGAACTTGCCTTGATGGTTGAGAAAGAAAATAGTCGTGAACTAGAAGAAGGAGGAGACAACAAAAGAAAGAGAGAGAATCGGGACGATGACATGAAAAAGATCAAAATAATTGGTGAGAAAATGGAGAATGCAAGTGAGTATAAACCATGTGCGATATGCAAAAAGACACACAGGGGGAAATGTTGGCATGAGGATTGCCGTAATTGTGGGAAACCGGGACATGCAACAAAGGACTGTAAAGCTGATTGGGTTTGTTTTAGATGTAAGAAACCGGGACACAAGATTGCTGATTGTCCTGAATGGAAGCCTCTTGATTCCCAAGATAAAATGGGATATAGCGGCAACCGAGTGGAGTACAAAGATACTCAACCACTGAAGACAAAGGGAAGAGTATTTCAACTGATTGCTGAGAATGCTCGGGACACTCCGCATAAGAAATAAGATAATGAAGAAGCATGTGACGTCTAGTAGTACCTTTTCAATTATTTTAGAATTATGCATTTTGATGTGTTCGAATTATTAAGTTTGGTTTATTTTTGATGAAACATTCACTTCTATGCTTGTTGCAAACATTTTTAATAATATTTGAACTTTTAGTTACATAATAAAGCTAAGAATATTGAATAAAGATGATGTTATGACAAGGTACCCATAATAAAGCTTAGAATATTTGAACTTTAGGTAAATTTTGAGGACACATTTTTTTTAGTAGGGAAGAGTTGTAAAACCCGAAATTTTGTTATAATGAAAATTTGTGGTTTTTTATTTTTATTTTTTGTTTTATTAGTATTTTTATTTTTCTTTTAGGACTAAATATAAATTAGATGAGTCCTTAAGGGTGGTTTATTTTGTATTCCCATAATAAAGTGACTATAGATAAATAGGTTATATATGTCTTCAAATTGGAATACGTATTATTTTGATTATTTAATATAGATATACATAAGTTGGTTAATGGACCTATAGATATGGACGGGATTTTTACGAGATTCTAGGCCCAAGTCAATCTTAAATACCCCTGCATGTTCCCTATATAGAACCGACATCATAATATACACACATAAACCCTAACGTGAGAGGCTGAGAGAATCGGAGAGACCTAGAGGTTAGGGAGGTCGAGCGAGTGAACAACATCAACCATAAAGGGTAGGAAGGACGTAGTCCAAATTGATTTTGGTTCCCGGTGTTTGTCGAAGTTGCAGTTCGGATTAAGGTAATCACTATTTACATTGGTGTTGACTTGCGTTCATAACTAGATATATAAGAATGATGTTAATTTGTCGAAACGATTTTGATTCATGTTTAGTTCAAGTCTCACGATGAAATTATTGTGTTTATTTTGATTCAAGTTTCAATAAGAATACGTAATGAGATACTCTTATGTTCGATCATGTTAGAAGAGAAAAGAGATCTATGATCTCATAAGAAGATGAGACACGTGCATGGTTTTGTTGACTTCAACCTATATTATGGATAAAATTTGGAAGATTGAAGGATAGTATAAATTAGGAAACTAAAATGTATGTTGCTCTAAGTAATGGTACTGCTAATCTTTTAAAACTAAGTTGGGTTGCAAGATATTTTAGTGTATGTTTCTTATATAAGTATATATGCATGCCATGGTTTAAAGTTTTGATTTTTCCTAAATTATTTAAGGGGTTTATATAGTACAACAATTAAGACTTTTTATTCGTAATCTTATGTTCATCAAAAGTAATTGATTTAAAATTTATCCAACAACATTTTTTTTAATGGTCAATTGATCAACTTTATTAGTATTTGGCTTCAATATTTGACTTAAATCAAAAGTCTTATTTTACAAATTAAGTTAAAGAATTTGTAGGAGTAAGTATAGTAGAACTTCTTTGTTATCATAGAAACAATGTAGTGTGACATATTGGTTATATTTAGGATTTTATAGTATATGTAGTGTAAGAGGGTGTATGAACTATTATATCATCGAAGAAAAGTTTTACATTTCTTATATGATAGATGATGTATTCTGTTTAAATTGTAGGAGACCTTGTGTTAGCACAAAGTGAACTTTCATTCCGAGCATTTATCAGGTGAGTTTTCATGTGCTTTTAAATTGGGTTTCACTTTTATTCGAAGTACTATCATGCGACTTGTTTAAATGATCGTTATTTGCTATGTGTTTTGAGTGTTTTGGTAACATGTGAAAGTTGAGTAAATTGCTATATGTAAAATGTTGAGATATATAAATGTTGAATAGTAAATTGTGAATCGTGAAATATGAATTGTTGGAACCATTGAACCGAATGGGTATAAATATGAATTGTTGGAACCGTTGAACCGAACGGGAATGAATATGAATTGTTGGAACCGTTGAACCGAACGGGTATAAATATGAATTGTTGGAACCGTTGAACCGAACGGGTATGAATATGAATTGTTGAACCGTTGAACCGAACGGGTATATGTTGAATAGTTGGAACCGTTAAATCGAACGGAAATATAAATAGTTGGTATATGTCATAACGTGATATAAATTGAATTGTTGGTTTATATTAAGTTGTTGATATTTGAATCAATTAAGAATATGCTATAACTGAATAGCATTTATATGAGATTTGAATAAATTGCATGATTATTTTATAAATTTGATTTTATGTGAATTGTTTTGTATGTGGAAACCATGAATTTTCACTGGGCCTTGGGCTGACCCAAAACTCTTTTAAAATTTTCAACCCAGATGAGCTGCTTTTAGGAATGAAGAGATTATTTGAGACCAAGTAAGAGTATACGCTTCCGCTGATATAAGGTAAATAAGAGGATTTAACGCTCCGAAAAGGCGGGGAGTTACACCACGCGCTTGCGTCTCTTCCAATTCTCTCTACAGGACCAAGCTAGTAATTGGCTTGAGCGACTTCTTGCCGGATCCATCTCAAGTTGGGATGACCTCACCACTCGTTTACTCGCGCAATTTTCCCACTGGGGAGAACTACCAAGCTAAGGAATGACATCTTGATGTTCCAACAACGTCAAGGCGAAACTCTCTACAAGGCGTGGACTCGATTCAAGGACTTGCTCCTTAAAGTCCCTCATTACGGCATTGATCTTTGGGTCCAAGTCCAAATTTGTTATGATCATGTCAATCTCTCAACTAGGCAAACCATTGATCAAGTGGCCGGTGGCAAGCTTAGTGAACTTACCGATGAAGAGTCGTGGGGTACAATAGAGGACCTTGCCTTCTATGACAATGAATGTTGGAAGGACCCCTGTGAGTTGACCAAAACCGTCAAGGCAACATCCTTGCCTCCCATTGACTCACAACCTTCCAATCGTAGGATGGTCGAACTTGAAGATCAAGTCAAATTCCTAATGAGCTCCTACGAAACTCCTAAACCTTCACGCCAAGTGAACAAGGTCTCTTTCTTGTGTGAGTTATGTAGTGGTCCCCATGACACTCGTAATTGCATGGGACTCGCCGAACAAGCTTCTGTGGACTACGTATCCTCGCGTACCAATGGAATGGGAGGAAATTCCTGATAACGCTACACGCGTCGTTCGGGGTCAAAGGAACTTCCTTTTCGTCGAGCAAGTTTTTCAACACCCTAGGCAGTGAACCTAATCGTTGTAGTGTAGTATTAGGGTAAGCCACGAGAATTGATATCGTTCTCTAGGGGAATAGGAATGCTAGTGAGAAGTTACTACGCTAAGGTTGGGGTTGAGGAAGATTATTTTTTTATCTTTTTATATTTTTTTAGGAAAGAAAAGGTACGAATCTCAGAGTTTGGATTTGGGGGTTGGTATTTCTACCGATTACTCTACTTATCTAATTATCTAATCTAAGGTGTATGTAGTCTATGTCTAATTATTGTGTGCTTGTATGATGGTTTAAAGATGTGTTTACTTAGGTTTTATTACTCTTTAATTATCTCCTATTGATGGTTGAATTGTCACGTCCTTATTCTTAATCGCGTTGTGTGTCTAAAGTCGTAGGGTATGCGTTTGTCCCTAACTCTTTGAACTTACCAAAGGGTCTCGTCTACAAAAACCTCTAGGAATTATAAACTCTAACTCTAAGGCACTCTTTGGATGGTTTAGCCTACAAGCGCTCTAAATGTTATAGTCCAAGGTTCACAAAGATCAATCAAGCATTAATTACACAACGAATGACCTATCGCATTACTAGATCATTAACAATTAAGATAAGAGACAACCAATCAATATTCAATAATTAAGTTTCATATTCCTAAGCAAACACACAAGTAAATTAGCCGACATGGAGAACATGCAAGCATACACACAAGTAATTGAAGACATAATTGAATTAATGAAGTAAAACACTTATCTTGATGTAAGATAGGGTTTGGAACCTAAAATCTTGTACAAGACTACCTTGGTTCGATTTAGGTTTTACTCCAAAAGACTACACACTAAAAGCGAAAAATTGAATTCTATATATAAGATTACAAATTATGACGGCGTCACCTTATGATTTGTGGCCGCGTTAGTCTTGCAGCGGTGTCACTTATGCTTGTGACTTAGCAGCCGAGGGTTTAGGCTGGCCACGTTAGTCTTGCAGCTCGAGCTCGAGGTGTCAGCCTTATGCTTGCTCGAGCGCTCGTCCGCTCCGATCTCGGCTCGCCGTGCGGATCAAATCTAGGTTTAGGCTCGCGAGTTGCGACGGCCTACTCTTTTAAAGCAACAGGCTCGCTCTGGGCTCGAGCTCGTTTAAACTTGAAAATAAGCAATTTAGCTCTTGTCTCCGTCATCGAAGTGCTCGGACGGCGTCATGAAAATAAGCGATTTGGCTCTTGTCGTCAGAAGTGCTCGACGGCGTCATTGATTATTTCATATTCAATGACTTGAGTGTCTCGATTCTTGACTTTGGCCATTTTCTTCGTATATCCGCGCCTTTTCGTCTAAATAAGTGCCATTCCACAATTTGCCTTCAAGAGACCTAAAAAGTGAAAAGGAGCGATATTAAGTAATAACGGATACAAAAGTGATCAAATAAGGGCTTAAACGACCCCTCAAAGGTACATTTAAAACCTTATCAAATATCCCTACACTTGGTATTTGCTTGTCCTCAAGCAAATGTGCTTTTAGCCAATTAATTTATAAGTTAGGGGTCATGAAGCATTGATTTAAAACAGTCCACAACACATATAAGCCCCGCAAAAGTCATAACAACCACGGAAATTACATACTAGCACCTCACATGGGGTGTTTGGATACTCTCATCTCTCGGGTGTATATGAAGTACAACAAGTTGGAAATGGAAGATAAACACTCATTAACCGGTCCTAGTACATAGATTACCATAAGCTTGAGAATAGATCAAACCTCCATCGCTTTGGTGTAAGCACCTAGGAAAGACTATCAAAGAGGTCTTTAAAGGGTTGTAACGTTAGGCTTACGGTAGGGAAACAAAGGGTTTGGTGGGATAGGCTATTTAGTGGTGGCAAGTCAAAAATCTCTATGTTACAAGCATACGAAGAATGGCGTTGCTAAGCCAAGACTCGACACTCTAAACTCTAGATAACTAAAACAAACAAACATAAATTTAAAGGACAGATGTAGGATGGTAGCCCGTTTTTTTTTTTTTTTTGAACACTCTATTTTTTCTTTTCTCTTTTTCTATTTTTCTTTCGATTTTTTTTCGATTTTTTTTTTCATATACTTTTACTCTACCATCCTCTACGGTAACATCAAAATGATAGGGATTTGTAGGCACATCCCTACACTTGAGTTTTATTACTCTAACAAAGAATTTGACCCGAATTGAAAAGATCAAAACACTTGGGGTGCGTTATTACGCAAATAAGGAATTTAACGTTCCCTTCCGGTCATTCATAAACTTTAACTTTTCTCATGAGTCCCAATCATCCCAAAGCGTGTACAAAGGATATGACTCGACTTAGCAACTCATGCAAGCAACTAGATAATTGAACTAAGGGTTTGGGGTGATCACAATAATGCACTAAAGTGAGTGCATACAAGGTAGGCTAAGGCGATTTGGGTGTACATTTGGGGTGGGGTGTAAACAATGCTCTTCATTGATATTAGGAAAAACCGAAACATCACGAGAACCGCGAAAAGGATAGGCTCGAGGGGTTTACTAGGGGTATCGTGTCTTGATGAGTGTGTAAATACTCATCATTTTGTACCAATTAAAGCGCAAAAACATCCGAAAACACTCGAAATGCATCAAAATGATAAAAATATCACAAATAAGTGTTTTATGTGTTTTAAATGCAAAAATATCAAAATCTGGTGAAAAACGTATCAAGTTTGCATAATTGGCAGTTTTAGTCCCCCAAGTTTCAAAAGTTGTCAAAACAGTCCTTGAGATTTAAAATTGCAAAATTACAACTGTAGTCCCTCAAGTTTTGAAATTGTCACAAATGGTCCTTTGAAAATTTGAAAATGTCAAAAATAGTCCTTGCACTATTGAAACTTGTCAAAAGTGACCCTTGTGTGAACTTTGGTATATTGGCAGAAATGGTCCTTCAAGATTTCAGAATTGCAAACAAGTCCTTGTCATTAATACAAACCAAGCCTTGTCAAAATACCATTGTGACCCCCTGCCATTTCACCTTTTGACCCTGCCTTTCCTTTTGAACCCACAGTCAACCAAAGTCAAACAATATCCCTTTGCCGCCCACTTTATCCTCTTCCCCACCAAGTTGCACTGCAAATCTAAGCCTCTCCCATCACCTTTCCTCCCCTCATCATCACCTCTACCCACCTTTCCCACCACAATAAATGCCACCCCCTAGTTGCAAAAATCGAGCCTCTGGTCAAAACCACTTTTCCCGCCAAAATGATCAAATGGCCAATATGATTTCTAGAGATCCAATGGTTGAGATTAAAGCTGGGATACACTCAGAGAGGTGAGAGAAAGCTTTTTGATGTATAAAAAGAGAAGAGAAGCAAGAGATGAAGAAGTACTTAGTTTTTTTTAATTCATGTATGTCGTTTTCAATTTCAATGTCTTAGTTTAATTTAAAAGCTTTAATTTTCTGTTCCTATGTACTCAACTTAAGTTAATTCATCAATATAATCTTTATTCAAGTATCAATTCAAGGTAGAACAACATTTCAAGTTTTAAGGTTACTGTTGAAAATTTTAATCTCAAACTCTTATGTCCAAAGCTTTAGAAGCTTATTTTTAAGTTCAAATAAGCTCATTGAAGCTTCTTATAGCTTTTAGTGAGCTTATCATTTAGTTTCAAGCAACTTTGGTTTATGGTCAACGAAAGTCAACTGAAGCATCAAGCAGGCATGGAAATGGTGACAGGGTGTTGCAGAGCTTGGAGTGGATTGGTTTGATATAGAATAGTACAATTTGGGTTCTGTTTAAGCTGCACTAACAGGCTAGACACTTGTGAGCTTGTTATCTCATTTTCATTTTTTATGCAGTTTTCATATTGTGCTCTTATTTAAATCTGTGGTCATTAAATAGTTTAGACATGTTTAATTATTGGTAATTAGGGTACTAGAGTTAGTTTAAGTGGTTGAATAAGTCAAATCAGTAATTGGTTTAGTTTAAATGTTCAAATCAGTTAGTTAAATGGGTGTTTGGATCAGTGGGTTTCATTGAGTTTGAGCCTTGGCTTGTACTTGACATATGCATAGTCAGTCTCAATTAGAACCATCTGAATCATTTCTGTCTTAAAATTGTCTCTGCATAAGCTAAAAGTCAAAATCAAACATTAACTGTCTTGATTTCTTATCTGTTGGAATTTTGTGAAATCAAAAACTTGTTCAGTGTTTAGAATACATAGATGTAGCCTTATTCCGTTTCATTTCATCATTAAACATCATGTTCAGCCCATAAATTAAGCTTAAAGTTCATGAAAGTCAAATAACCAACTGTTGTCAAAAGTCAAAAGTGGTTAAAACCAGTTTTTCCAAATCTTAGTTGAGGTCTCACTTGTTACTCCTTGGTCACATGCCCTTGATCTTGTGGATTTGAGAAGTTCAACTGGTCTAGTTTCAATAACTGGTTTTTGCAAAATTTGTCAAAAGCTTTTTAAGCCCCAAAATAGCTTATCAAACAGGGCTCATTTGCCCTGTTCACAACTCAGTCAATACTGCGTTTTCTCAGTGTCTTGCAGAGCTTGGCAAAAGCTCATAAGAGCTTGTCCAAGGCTCATTTTTGGTTTACAAGTAGCTAACCAGGTATACTTTAGTCCCCAACATTTGTTTCTCAATTTCCAGCTTATTTAAGTGCTTATTTTCTAGCTTAAAAGTGGTACCCAAAACTGTTTTTAGCACATTAAGCTCAAATAACAAAATCATAGCAGTTTGCAATTTATAGGTTTAGGATAGTTGTAGTAAGTTGTTTTCAAGTAGTTTTAACATAATATAGCTTACGTGAAAGTTTGGTGCCAGTTTGTGCCTTGTGCTTATTTCAAGTGCTTATTTATAAGCACTTTACATTCTGATTCCATATTCTTGTGCACAAGCTCTTTGTTTTATATTTTTCCTAGAATTAGAATATTATTTTAGAGTTTTCCTTAATTTTTCACATTTTCTTGGTCATTTGCTATTTTCTTCATTAAAAGCAGTTTTAAGCATTTTTAATTAGCTTTTAATACAATTAAATCGAGAAAAGTTCAAAAAAATAATTTTTCAATTTTACTAGGTTAAGATAAATATAAAAAGTAAAAAAATTATTTTTCCAGATTTTTCATAATTTAATTTGTAATTTTTAGCAATTTAATTAGTTTTAAATAGTTTTTAATTCATAGAAAATAGAAAAATAATCAGAAAAATATAAAAATAGTTTTGAAAATTCTCTTTAGTTATTTTAGAATTTTCCAAGTCATAATTTCATTTTTCTAGCTTTATTTCATATTTTCTTGTATTTTAGGCTATTATTAAGTAGTTAAAAATAGTTTTTAATTAATAATAATTAGATAAATAGTTTTAAAAATAATTTTCTTTTTCTTAAAATTTTCTCTTATCATTAGGATTGTAAAAATATCATTTCATATTTTTAGGATTAATATTGTTCAAGTTTCACATTTTCACTGTATGCGTCGTAGTTTTTAATTTAAGTTTTATAAAGAAAATCAAAACATCGGTTTAAAAATAGTGATAGCGTTTATTTAATATAGTTTATCTTTTAATTTCCTTTAATTTGCATTTAAGCCCTCTAATTTATAAACTTTTCTTTTAGTATAATCAATCAAAACTCTTTTAGTTCAAATTTTCTCGATCTTTATTCGTTTGACTATTCTCGCATTTCGTTGGGACATAACGACTGGGAAACACTATACTCTCTGGACTTCATTGCATTTGTTTCCGGGCTGTTTTAAGTTTGTTACGGTTGGCCATTCACAAGTGGCTAGCTGCGTGATAAAACTTGACGGTTTGGGAGCAATCAAATTTTGGCGCCATTGCTTGGAGTTGTGCTAATTATCTTCCGTTTAGCAGTTAGTGATTTGAATATTCACTCTTTGTTCATATCATCTATCTATATCTATATATTTTCTTATAAAAATCCAAAACCCAAAAACGACTTAAAGCGTATAAAACACAAAAATATTTTCCTTTTGTTTCTATATATGTATCAAAGATAAAAATACAAAAGATTTGTCGTTTTCTTTGTTTAATAATAACAACATAAAAGATTACCACATGAAACCAAGGCGTACTACCTAGCTGGGGTACGACCATAATAAGTTCGAACCAAAGATTAAAACTTGCCTTTGTGTCCTTGTGATTGGTGTACCTTTTCAAAAAGCCATTCATCTTGTGATTATTGGTTTAAGTTCACGTTGTTTTGCCTCGATATTGTTTTAATTGGATTTTTTGTTATATCTCTTTGTCAGAACCATAAAACCCAAAAAGATTCTTCTTACCCCATTTTCACCATTTTCATAATTCTCTTCCTTAACTCTGAGAGTCCTTAGAGTTAACTCTAGTGCATGCGCACTCGTTCTTCTAGATCATTGAGTCCTTTTCGTGATCTAGCATAAATTCCTAGACGACGTTCTCGTGAGCGTCTTGCCCAAATAGTCGAACCCGAGATTCGTACTATTTCAAACAACAATATGGCGACGAGCGAACTATGGCGGAAATGCTCCAAGCACCCACCGAGGGTTATGGAGATGCCATCGTTTTACCGATAATCAATTCGATCACTTGAATTGAAGACACATTTGATCACACTTGTGTCTACAAATCAATTCCATGGGTTTGACCGAGAAGACCGTATGCACACATCCGTTGGTTTAACAAGTTGACTTCAACTATCAATTTCAAGGATGTGCCACAAAAAGTAATCAAGTTGATGCTATTTCCATTCTCACTTGAGGGGCGGCCGGTTTGGTGGAAAAAGAACCCCTCGATCCATCGAAACTTGGGAGGATCTTGTTCAAAAGTTTGTCAATTATTTCTTTCCTCCATCAAAGGCGACTAATCTTAAAAATGAAATTTTGGATTTCGTCAAAATTTCGATGAAAAATTTGGAGAGGCATGGGAGAGATTCAAAGATCTCCTCGAAATGCCCCATCATGAATTCACGAGCTTCAACAAGTCAATATGTTTTATAATGGGTTGAGCAGTAGCGATCAAGATTCTTTGAATGCACCGCGGTGGCAATATCTTGAATCGTAAGCCTAAAGATGTGATTGAGATTTGCGAGCAAAATCAAAGTTCCTATTTCTCGCAACAAAGTCAATACTCCAAACACTCGCTTCTTCATCCGGTAACTCTTATGAGTTAGCCGCTCCGATAACCGCTCTAACGGACGTCATCCGTTGTATGATGAAAGATGTAAAGGAAATCAAAAGCGAAATTCATAAGCGGAACCAATCAAAGCCGTAAACAAGGTGTGTGAAACTTGTAGTGGTCCACATGCGTATTATGATTGTCAAGCAACCGATGCTTCCTTTTACCAAGCTCCGTAGCCGTAAACCACAATCAATACCGACAACAAGGCGATCCTCACCACCGTGCACCTAGCGGTATGACACCACTGGTTTTCCTCTGTGCAAAACCATGGCAATCAAAATCGCTTTGTTCGAATCAAGGACAAAACTTCAATAACTCTCAAAATTTCAATCAAAAGCGGAACAATTTCAACCTACCATATCAAGCTCCAATCGGCAAAGTTATCAACAACCTTCTCATGCTCCCCACCAAATGACTTCTTGAAAATTCTTGAGTCAAGCATCGTTCAATGCAAACTCGGATCAATAACATGAGGTTGAGCTAAAAGGAAATTGATACCACAATGTCTCGGAGACAAATGAGTTGAAGAATATGATGGCGGTTTCATGAACATGAATATGAACCAAGCTTCATCATCTTACGGAGGACTCCCAAACAATACAATTCCTAATCCCAATGCCGAGTTGAAAGCCGTCACCACTCGTAGTGGTAAGGCGCACAATGGACCTTCGACTCCAATGCCTCCCCACGGGAGCGGTGAGTCAAGTTACCAAGGATACAACCGACAAGGTGCATTTCTCAAGCCCAAGTACCGCACACGTCCCACCTTCGGTGGTCAAGCTTTAAGTCCGGAACCGAAGTTCGAAGACAAATTCGAGCCGAAATGACTTAGTCCGGCTCAAAGTCTAGTCGACTTCCTTACCCATCAAGAATGAATGATGAGAAGCTCAAAGACAAAAACAAAGAGCAAATGGAATTTTTTCCAAATCTTCAATGAGTGCACTTTGATATAAGCTTCGTTGATGCTCTCGTTCTAATGCCTAAATTTGCATCCACGCTTAAAGGCTTCTTGAACAACAAAGATAAGCTATCCGAGATGGCTAAAACCCTCTCAATGAGCAATGCTCGTGGTCCTTCTCAAGAAGCTTCCCAAAAGCTTGAAGACCCGGTAGATTTTTAATCCGTGTGATTTCTTGGGGATGGTTCAATGCTCCGCCTTGGCGATCTTGGCGCTAGCATTAACCTCATGCCACTCTCGATATGGAAAAGCGTCTCTTCCTAAACTTTCATCCACTTATATGACACTCGAGCTAGCGGACCGTTCCATAACGCGTCCACTTGGGATAGCCGAGGATGTCGTGATGAAAGTAGGAAAGTTTCACTTTCCTCTTGACTTTGTTGTAGTATACTTGATGCGGATCCTAGAGTTCCCTCATCTTGGGAGAGCTTTCTTGAGAGCAGTCGTGCTCGATTGATGTATTTTTGAAGAGTTGACCATACGGGTTGACAACGAAGAACTCGCGTTGAATATCAGCAAAACTCCAAACCTCTATCCAAGCAGTGTTGCCACAATTGATCAAAAATCGAAGATTCAATTCAACACTCTCAAATTTCACGGTTAAGAGGAGTCACCAAAAGCGTCTTTGAGTTAAAAGCTTTGAAAATCAACCACGGTTCAAACAAATGGTTTGAAAGTTGTACCGGGAAAGTCAAGAGTGTTCTTGATGATGATGATCTAGAATCGGAGACTTTATCGGAAGTGGTGGAAATTGCTAGCTCTAAGAGCACACCACTTGTCCCACCTCCAGGAATCGGTTTATCGTATCGAGTTTGTCAACTCGTAGATGAAACCAAACTCTCTTGGTTTCATCTGAATTGGATGATGATGTTTGTGATCCAATGGGAGACATTCTTCCCATTGAAGAATTGCTCAAAATGATCCATCATCTCTAGTCTTATTATTCCGACTCTTCCATCCCTTCTCTCACTCACGATGAGGAAGATGACAACTTTGGAATGAAGTCGTTGCCTTTCTTAGTGATGAGTCAATTCCAACAGAATTGATAATACTACTTTGATTCGGAGGGGCATCCTTTTCTAGAAAATCATTGATTGAAGAACCGTTTCCACCCTCCCTCCGGACATCTTATTGACAATCACCATATAAGCTTCAAGTTTAAGCTTAAAAATGTCAAAATGGTGATTTGCTTCTTTCGATGAGGAATGGACTTGCATTCTCATGCACATCTTTATTCCATTCTTCACGGATGGTGTGGTTGCTCTTTCCCTTTTCTCTTTCGGAATGAGGACACCATCTTTGACCCCGTATCATCCCTTATAGTTTCTACTATTAACAATACCGCGGTTGTATCTCGTCGGTGTGGAACTTTCGATGTTCATATGTTTGTTAACACTGTGAGCGAAAGTCCGATTGAGATTGGTTTTCCACGTTACTTTCCCCATGAACAAATGAATTGGGTCGAGTCAAGCTAGCGACTCGGTAATCAAAAACAGATAGCTAAACATGGGTTTTCACCGTGTGTTCCACCCTAGTGTGGGGAGTTGCCCCATTGTTGTATATAAAGTTTGAAAAAAAAAAAATCTTTCAAAATAATGGTAGTAGTATTTCCCTTTTCGTTCTCGGTTTGGCATAACCGCGGTACTTTGAATATTGAGGGCAATATTCATTTCTAAGTGTGGGGTGGAATTCTCACGAATTTTATCATATAATTATACCGCCCAATTCCCGTTTTGGCCAAAATTTTTTTGGAGTAAGTGTTTTGCATTTACTCAATTGGTTATCGATCCGCCTTGTCTAATAAACAAAAGGATTGGCTAATCCGAGAGCAAACGGCTCTTGGTAAAGATATCTCAAATCGTTGACGACTTGCAATTTGCCCAAAATTATATGGTATTCACTCACCATATCCTAAAAGTGAAGAGTTGGCTAGCCCGCAAGTTTATGGCTTGTGGAAAGGCGTTGGAAAAACCATAATTGGTAATCACTCACCAAAGATAATATTGATAATTTATCTAAGAGTTGGCTAGTCCGAAGCAAGCGACTTGGTAAAGACAAATCAAATCCGTTGGAAGGCGGTGGTTTGCTCAAAATCACATGGTTATCGATGTACCATATTTCTTACTTGAACTGAAACATTTGGCTACTCCGAGTAATGGATTTTGGTAAAGAGATGAAATCCATTAAATTTTTCTCAAAACATTGCTAGGGACTAGCAATATCTTCTTGTGGGGATTGATGAGTGTGTAAATACTCATCATTTTGTACCAATTAAAGCGCAAAAACATCCGAAACACTCGAAATGCATCAAAATGATAAAAATATCACAAATAAGTGTTTTATGTGTTTTAAATGCAAAATATCAAAATCGGTGAAAACGTATCAAGTTTGCATAATTGGCAGTTTTAGTCCCCCAAGTTTCAAAAGTTGTCAAAAACAGTCCTTGAGATTTAAAATTGCAAAATTACAACTGTAGTCCCTCAAGTTTTGAAATTGTCACAAATGGTCCTTTGAAAATTTGAAAATGTCAAAAATAGTCCTTGCACTATTGAAACTTGTCAAAAGTGACCCTTGTGTGAACTTTGGTATATTGGCAGAAATGGTCCTTCAAGATTTCAGAATTGCAAACAAGTCCTTGTCATTAATACAAACCAAGCATTGTCAAAATACCATTGTGACCCCCTGCCATTTCACCTTTTGACCCCTGCCTTTCCTTTTTGAACCCCTGGTCAACCAAAGTCAAACAATATCCCTTTGCCGCCCACTTTATCCTCTTCCCCACCAAGTTGCCTGCAAATCTAAGCCCTCTCCCATCACCTTTCCTCCCCTCATCATCACCTCTACCCACCTTTCCCACACAATAAATGCCACCCCCTAGTTGCAAAAATCGAGCCCTGGTCAAAACCACTTTTCCATAAAATGATCAAATGGCCAATATGATTTCTAGAGATCCAATGGTTGAGATTAAAGCTGGGATACACTCAGAGAGGTGAGAGAAAGCTTTTTGATGTATAAAAAGAGAAGAGAAGCAAGAGATGAAGAAGTACTTAGTTTTTTTTTAATTCATGTATGTCGTTTTCAATTTCAATGTCTTAGTTTAATTTAAAAGCTTTAATTTTCTGTTCCTATGTACTCAACTTAAGTTAATTCATCAATATAATCTTTATTCAAGTATCAATTCAAGGTAGAACAACATTTCAAGTTTTAAGGTTACTGTTGAAAATTTTAATCTCAAACTCTTATGTCCAAAGATTTAGAAGCTTATTTTTAAGTTCAAATAAGCTCATTGAAGCTTCTTATAGCTTTTAGTGAGCTTATCATTTAGTTTCAAGCAACTTTGGTTTATGGTCAACGAAAGTCAACTGAAGCATCAAGCAGGCATGGAAATGGTGACAGGGTGTTGCAGAGCTTGGAGTGGATTGGTTTGATATAGAATAGTACAATTTGGGTTACATTTAATTTGCACTAACAGTGGACACTTGTGAGCTTGTTATCTCATTTTCATTTTTTATGCAGTTTTCATATTGTGCTCTTATTTAAATCTGTGGTCATTAAATAATTTAGACATGTTTAATTATTGGTAGTTAGGGTACTAGAGTTAGTTTAAGTGGTTGAATGAGTCAAATCAGTAATTGGTTTAGTTTAAATGTTCAAATCAGTTAGTTAAATGGGTGTTTGGATCAGTGGGTTTCATTGAGTTTGAGCCTTGGCTTGTACTTGACATATGCATAGTCAGTCTCAATTAGAACCATCTGAATCATTTCTGTCTTAAAATTGTCTCTGCATAAGCTAAAAGTCAAAATCAAACATTAACTGTCTTGATTTCTTATCTGTTGGAATTTTGTGAAATCAAAAACTTGTTCAGTGTTTAGAATACATAGATGTAGCCTTATTCCATTTCATTTCATCATTAAACATCATGTTCACCCATAAATTAAGCTTAAAGTTCATGAAAGTCAAATAACCAAGCTGTTGTCAAAAGTCAAAAGTGGTTAAAACCGTTTTCAAATCTTAGTTGAGGTCTCACTTGTTACTCCTTGGTCACATGCCCTTGATCTTGTGGATTTGAGAAGTTCAACTGGTCTAGTTTCAATAATGGTTTTGCAAAATTTGTCAAAAGCTTTTAAGCCCCAAAATAGCTTATCAAGCAGGGCTCATTTGCCTGTTCACAACTCGATCAATCTGCGTTTTCTCGATGTCTTCGAGCTTGGCAAAAGCTCATAAGTGCTTGTCCAAGGCTCATTTTGGTTTACAAGTAGCTAACCAGGTATACTTTAGTCCCCAACATTTGTTTCTCAATTTCCAGCTTATTTAAGTGCTTATTTTCTAGCTTAAAAGTGGTACCCAAAACTGTTTTTAGCACATTAAGCTCAAATAACAAAATCATAGCAGTTTGCAATTTATAGGTTTAGGATAGTTGTAGTAAGTTGTTTTCAAGTAGTTTTAACATAATATAGCTTCTGTGAAAGTTTGGTGCCCAGTTTGTGCCTTGTGCTTATTTCAAGTGCTTATTTATAAGCACTTTACATTGCAGTTCCATATTCTTGTGCACAAGCTACTGTTTTTATATTTTTCCTAGAATTAGAATATTATTTTAGAGTTTTCCTAAATTTTTCACATTTTTCTAGGTCTGTTTGCTATTTTTCTTCATTAAAAACAGTTTTTAAGCATTTTTAATTAGCTTTTAATACAATTAAATCAGAAAAAGTTCAAAAAAATAATTTTTCAATTTTACTAGGTTAAGATAAATATAAAAAGTAAAAAAATTATTTTTCCAGATTTTTCATAATTTAATTTGTAATTTTAACAATTTAATTAGTTTTAAATAGTTTTAATTCATAGAAAATAGAAAAATAATCGAGAAAAATATAAAATAGTTTTGAAAATTCTCTTTAGTTATTTTAGAATTTTCCAAGTCATAATTTCATTTTTCTAGCTTTGTTTCATATTTTCTTGTATTTTAGGCTATTATTAAGTAGTTAAAAATAGTTTTTAATTAATAATAATTAGATAAATAGTTTTAAAAATAATTTTCTTTTTCTTAAAATTTTCTCTTATCATTAGGATTGTAAAAATATCATTTTCATATTTTTAGGATTAATATTGTTCAAGTTTCACATTTTCCTGTGTACGTCACGTAGTTTTTAATTTAAGTTTTATAAAAGAAAATCAAAAACATCAGTTTAAAAATAGTGATAGCGTTTATTTAATATAGTTTATCTTTTTAATTTCCTTTAATTTGCATTTAAGCCCCTGTAATTTATAAACTTTTTCTTTTAGTATAATCAATCAAAACTCTTTTCCGTTCAAATTTTCTCGATCACTATTCGTTTGACTATTCTCGCACAGCTCGTTGGGACATAACGACCTGGGGAAACACTATACTCTCCTGGACTTGATTGCATTTGTTTCCAGACTGTTTTAAGTTTCTTACGGTTAGCCATTCACAAGTGGCTAGCTTGTGTGAGAAAACTTGACGGTTTAGCACGAATCATGTACTAAAGATGAGTACAACGCAAAGGGTGTGGGGGAATTACTCAACCGATGTGGAAGAAGTAATTATATTACAGGTATCAAACAAGGGTTATCCTAATGCCTCTTATCATTTAGTTATTCCTTACTACACAAGTGTAGTCTTACTAGCGATCTCGGAATGCATCACAAAACAAGTTCTAGAATCTAATATACTACCGGTTCACACTCTAAGCATTAAAGATGAATGCTTTAATTCCTACTAATCTAAGGGCGATCCTCACATTTTGGGTGGAATTTAAGTGGTAAAGGGTTTTGTGCTAATCATGTAACTTCCTATCCGTGAGGCGCTTTTGTTAAGACTAATGGCCCACTCCTATATGTCATGAAAATTTTAAATTTGGTGCCAAAATTATCATAACCGACATTTTCTCAAGGTTTATTACACAAATACAATTGGACAAAGCAAATAATCAAGGATAAGCATAGTTTCAAAGTTCCATTTTATTTTCCTCCCTACACTTAAACCGAACATTGTCCTCAATGTTCCCAAAATATCAAAGTTATGATAATAGAAGGTAATGAAAAACGAAAAAAACTAATACTCCCCTGATTAGCTCGGTAGGATCCGCGTGTGAAGTAGTGGTTAAACCCTTTCCAAGAAGAATGTATGCGTGAAAAGCTCCTTCCAATCTTATGTAACTTCTTCTTGATAAATTAAAACTGCACACTTGAAGAAAACAAACGAAACCTTCGCGTAAAATTGGCGGTAATAATATATATAAGACTCGACTAAACTAGGATATAATGCTTGTGGAATGGATGTTTCTGAAATTTACGGAAAATTAAGACCGAAAATTCCAAAACTTTATAAGTAGCTCGAAAACGAGAAAAAAGTAATATGTTGTTTTTACTCCTTCCTAACGCCGTCAGGTTGCGATCCTGACAAAAACTGGTATGCGATCTTCTGGAAAAAATTCTTTTAAGTTTTAGGCGATGTGTGTTCCTCAAGTGATGGTAGGGCTTGCGGGCTTGGAGTTTCCACCTTATTCTCCATTATATCTAGATCTCCTAAATGTTCATCATGTGTTTTAGTATGATCTAACCCAAATACACTCCTAAGCATCTCAAATCCTTCTTTGGCCATTTCGAATTCTTGGTCCGATTCATAAGAATTGTTCTCAAAAACTTGACTACTATGTTCTATTTGCCTAAAGGATTCCTCACGTGTGTCATATGTATTGAAATCTATCCCACACATGCAACTAAGTATTTTAGCTTCAACCATCTCACAATCTTGTTCGGGTTTAGGTTCCATGTTCTTAAAAACTAGGTTTTTTTGATCATGATGCCTAAGGTTAGATAAATCCTCCTTATCCATTTCTTCAAGTTGTAACAACTGATGGTTTATGCTTAGGAGGCTTTTCTCAAATATTTTCCAGATGGTCTTACTAAAAGGAGTTGATCCTGACAATGATCATTGAATAGAAGTCACACAAGCACAAAAGTTTTCAAATCCATCCAACCTTACACCCTTCTCCATTTGGATATCTCTAAGTTCACTCACAAATTCATTAGAACAATAAAAACCAATCCAATTTGCGAAATTCAATTGTTCCTCATTTGTTAATGATTCAAATGCAACTTCACTTGCCATAGCGACAAATGAAAAGGGTTTTACGAACACAAACACAAACACAAAGAAGGGGGATAGACTACAAGGAAGCTAAAAATGGAAAAAAAGCTTACTTGATAGGAATCAAGCAACGAAACCTAAATGAGGTGGACTCCTAAATAGCTATTCTATTCCCCGGCAGCGGCGCCAAAAACTTGATAACGTTACACGCGTCGTTCGGGGTCAAAGGAACTTCCTTTTCGTCGAGCAAGTTTTTCAACACCCTAGGCGTTGAACCTAATCGTTGTAGTGTAGTATTAGGGTAAGCCACGGAATTGATATCGTTCTCTAGGGGAATAGGAATGCTAGTGAGAAGTTACTACGCTAAGGTTGGGGTTGAGGAAGATTATTTTTTTATCTTTTTATACTTTTTTAGGAAAGGAAAGTTACGAATCTCGGAGTTTGGATTTGGGGGTTGGTATTTCTACCGATTACTCTACTTATCTAATTATCTAATCTAAGGTGTATGTAGTCTATGTCTAATTATTGTGTGCTCGTATGATGGTTTAAAGATGTGTTTACTTAGGTTTTATTACTCCTTAATTATCTCCTATTGATGGTTGAATTGTCACGTCCTTATTCTTAATCTCGTTGTGTGACTAAAGTCGTAGGGTATGCGTTTGTCCCTAACTCTTTGAACTTACCAAAGGGTCTCGTCTACAAAAACCTCTAGGAATTATAAACTCTAACTCTAAGGCACTCTTTGGATGGTTTAGCCTACAACTTCTCTAAATGTTATATTCCAAGGTTCACAAAGATCAATCAAGCATTAATTACACAACGAATGACCTATCGCATTACTAGATCATTAACAATTAAGATAAGAGACAACCAATCAATATTCAATAATTAAGTTTCATATTCCCTAAGCAAACACACAAGGAAATTAGCCAGACATGGAGCACATGCAAGCATACACACAAGTAATTGAAGACATAATTGAATTAATAAAGTAAAACACTTATCTTGATGTAAGATAGGGTTTGGAACCCTAAAATACTGAACAAGACAGCCTTTGGTTCGGTTTAGGTTTTTACTCCAAAAGACTACACACTAAAACTGAAAAATTCGGATTCTATATATAAGATTACAATTGTGATGGCGTCACCTTATGATTTGTGACGCCGTCGGTCGCCGTCATTAGGGTTTCGTCTTGGCACGTTAGTCTTGCGGCGGCGTCACCTTATGCTTGTGACGCCGTCCCTTCGGCCTCTGACGCCGTGCGGATCAAATCTAGGCCGTTTGAGTTGCGACGGCCTACTCTTTTAAAGCCCGACACAATCTAGTCCGTCGCGAAGTGCTCGATGGAGTCGCGGTTAGCGATGACGCCGTCCCCTTGTATTTTTGACTTGAGTGTCTCGATTCTTGACTTTGGCCATTTTCTTCGTATATCCGCGCCTTTTCGTCCAAATAAGTGCCATTCCAGCAATTTGCCTTCAAGAGACCTAAAAGTGAAAAGGAACGATATTAAGTAATAACGGATACAAAGTGATCAAATAAGGGCTTAAACGACCCTCAAAAGGTACATTTAAAACCTTATCAAATATCCCTACACTTGGTATTTGCTTCTCCTCAAGCAAATGTGCTTTTAGCCAATTAATTTATAAGTTACGGGTCATGAAGCATTGATTTAAAACAGTCCACAACACATATAAGCCCCGAAAAAGTCATAACAAGCACGGAAATTACATACTAGCACCTCACATGGGGTATTTGGATACTCTCATCTCTCGGGTGTATATGAAATATAACAAGTTGGAAATGGAAGATAAACACTCATTAACCGGTCCTAGTACATAGATTACCATAATCTTGAGAATAGATCAAACCTCCATCGCTTTGGCGTAAGCACCTAGGAAAGACTATCAAAGAGGTCTTTAAAGGGTTGTAACGTTAGGCTTACGGTAGGGAAACAAAGGGTTTGGTGAGATAGCCTATTTAGTGGTGGCAAGTCAAAAATCTCTATGTTACAAGCATACGAAGAATGGCGTTGCTAAGCCAAGACTCGACACTCTAAACTCTAGATAACTGAAACAAACAAACATAAATTTAAAGGATAGATGTAAGATGGTAGCCTTTTTTTTTTTTTTTTTTTTTTTTTTTTTTTTCATACACTTTTACTCTACCATCCTCTACGGTAACATCAAAATGATAGGGATTTATAGGCACATCCCTACACTTGAGTTTTTATTACTCTAACACTAATTTGACCCGAATTCAAAAGATCAAAACACTTGGGGTACGTTATTACGCAAATAAGGGAATTTAACGTTCCCTTCCAGTCATTTCATAAACTTTAACTTTTCCCATGAGTCCCAATCGTCCTAAAACTGTGTACAAAGGATATGACTCGACTAACAACTCATGCAAGCAACTAGATAATTGAACTAAGGGTTTGGGGTGATCACAATAATGCACTAAAAGTGAGTGCATACAAGGTAGGCTAAGGCGATTTGGGTGTACATTTGGGGGTGGGGTGTAAACAATGCTCTTCAATGATATTCTGGAAAAACCGAAACATCACGAGAACCACGAAAAGGATAGGCTCTGAGGGGTTAACTAGGGGTATCGTGTACTAAAGATGAGTACAACGCAAAGGGTGTGGGGGAATTACTCAACCGATGTGGAAGAAGTAATTATATTACGGGTATCAAACAAGGGTTATCCTAATGCCTCTTATCATTTAGTTATTCCTAACTACACAAGTGTAGTCTTACTAGCGATCTTGAAATGCATCACAAAACAAGTTCTAGAATCTAATATACTACCGGTTCACACTCTAAGCATTAAAGATGAATGCTTTAATTCCTACTAATCTAAGGGCGATCCTCACATTTTGGGTGGAATTTAAGTGGTAAAGGGTTTTGTGCTAATCATGTAACTTCCTATCCGTGAGACGCTTTTGTTAGGACTAATGGCGCACTCCTATATGTCATGAAAAATTTTAAATTTGGTGCCAAAATTATCATAACCGACATTTTCTCATGGTTTATTACACAAATACAATTGGACAAAGCAAATAATCAAGGATAAGCATAGTTTCAAAGTTCCGTTTATTTTCCTCCTACACTTAAACCGAACATTGTCCCCAATGTTCCCGAAAGTATCAAAGTTATGATAATAGAAGGTAATGAAAAGCGAAGAAACTAATACTCCCCGATTAGCTCGGTAGGATCCGCGTGTGAAGTAGTGGTTAAACCCTTTCCAAGAAGAATGTATGCGTGAAAAGCTCCTTCCAATCTTATGTAACTTCTTCTTGATAAATTAAACCGCACACTTGAAGAAAACAAACGAAACCTTCGCGTAAAATCGGCGGTAATAATATATATAAGACTCGACTAAACTAGGATATAATGCTTGTGGAATGGATGTTTACAAATTTACGGAAAATTAAGACCGGAAAATTCCAAAATTTATAAGTAGCTCGAAAACGAGAAAAAAGTAATCATTGTTTTACTCCTTCCGACGCCGTTAGGTTGCGCTCGACGCCGTCAGTTATCTGACAAAAGCGGTCTGCGATTTTACGAAAAAAATTCGGAAAATTTACATCTTTAGAATCGGAAAAATTTCGCAAAACATCCATTATGACTCGATACAAGCATTTGACTCGAACAAACACATATATATCTTTTAATTAATTGAAATTCTCATGTTTACTTTTTTTTGAAAACGTGTGTAATCCTCCCTACACTTATCCTTTATGTAAAATACCTTTATATGTAATTAAGACGAGGTTAAAAACAAAATAAAGCATTTTTACAAATTTAAACATGAGAATAGACAATCAATAAAAGATATATGACACACAAATAAAAATGAAAAACAAATACACATGGGTTGCCTCCCAAGAAGCGCTTGTTTTTGTTCGAGTCACGAGCCTGACTCTACCCTTATTTAACGGATAAAGGGGAGGTTTTCCCTACACTTAAGTTTAAGTGTGGGTGATAGTAGCAATACACACCCTTAGGGTGGAAATTTGCCACGTTAGGTGAAGGTGATGGGTGATTTATATGCTCAAAGGGGTGTGCTTCATTCATTCTAACCTTACCTAATTTTATGGGTGTAGCGGGTGAATCAAATCTCTCTCCTAAAAATGGATCATCTTCTATCAACTTCAAAAGATTCTTAGTTAAGGATCCATCTTGACCTAATAAACCCGGTTTAAACCCATAATGTTTCTTGTTATCAACCATGAATGGGTGATATAAGTGTGTAAGGTCATGGGTTACTCCTATATTAGCTTCCACTCTACATGGCCTAGAGTCTACCACCTTTATCAAGCAACTACCCGGACTATCTATTTTGATGGGTGGATTAGGGCCTAATTCAATTCCAAGATTCACATCTAAAGACAAAAAATTGGGTAAGGTTTTTGGTTGAGGCTCCGGTTCATCAAAATTAGGAACTTCCCTAGGACTAAGAGAGAGGTCATGACAACAAGCATCTAAACCAACATTCTCTAGTGGCGTTTGGTCCAAAGGTTCTATATCAGTTGGGGTTCCTATAGTATCTTCTACTTCTTCCGGGTAAGTTATAGGCGAAGTGTGTTCCTCAAGTGATGGTAGGGCTTGCGGGCTTGGAGTTTCCACCTTATTCTCCATTATATCTAGATCTCCTAAATGTTCATAATGTGTTTTAGTATGATCTAACCCAAATACACTCCTAAGCATCTCAAATCCTTCTTTGGCCATTTCGAATTCTTGGTCCGATTCATAAGAATTGTTCTCAAAAACTTGACTACTATGTTCTATTTGCCTAAAGGATTCCTCACGTGTGTCATATGTTTTGAAATCTATCCTACACATGCAACTAAGTATTTTAGCTTCAACCATCTCACAATCTTGTTCGGGTTTAGGTTCCATGTTCTTAAAAACTAGGTCTTTTTGATCATGATGCCTAAGGTTAGATAAATCCTCCTTATCCATTTCTTCAAGTTGTAACAACTGATGGTTTATGCTTAGGAGGCTTTTCTCAAATATTTTCCAGATGGTCTTACTAAAAGGAGTTGTTCCTGACAATGATCGTTGAATAGAAGTTACACAAGCACAAAAATTTTCAAATCCATCCAACCTTACACCCTTCTCTATTTGGATATCTCTAAGTTCACTCACAAATTCATTAGAACAATAAAAGCCAATCCAATTTGCGAAATTCAATTGTTCCTCATTTGTTAATGATTCAAATGCAACTTCACTTGCCATAGCGACAAATGAAAAGGGTTTTACGAACACAAACACAAAGAAAGGGGATAGACTACAAGGAAGCTAAAAATGGAAAAAAAGCTTACTTGATAGGAATCAAGCAAGGAAACCTAAATGAGGTGGACTCCTAAATAGCTATTCTATTCCTCGGAAGCGGCGCCAAAAACTTGATAACGCTACACGCGTCGTTCGGGGTCAAAGGAACTTCCTTTTCGTCGAGCAAGTTTTTCAACACCCTAGGCAGTGAACCTAATCGTTGTAGTGTAGTATTAGGGTAAGCCACGGGAATTGATATCGTTCTCTAGGAGAATAGGAATGCTAGTGAGAAGTTACTACGCTAAGGTTGGGGTTGAGGAAGATTATTTTTTTATCTTTTTATATTTTTTTAGGAAAGGAAAGGTACGAATCTCGGAGTTTGGATTTGGGGGTTGGTATTTCTACCGATTACTCTACTTATCTAATTATCTAATCTAAGGTGTATGTAGTCTATGTCTAATTATTGTGTGCTCGTATGATGGTTTAAAGATGTGTTTACTTAGGTTTTATTACTCCTTAATTATCTCCTATTGATGGTTGAATTGTCACGTCCTTATTCTTAATCTCGTTGTGTGTCTAAAGTCATAGGGTATCGTTTGTCCTAACTCTTTGAACTTACCAAAGGGTCTCGTCTACAAAACCTCTAGGAATTATAAACTCTAACTCTAAGGCACTCTTTGGATGGTTTAGCCTACAAGCGCTCTAAATTTTATATTCCAAGGTTCACAAAGATCAATCAAGCATTAATTACACAACGAATGACCTATCGCATTACTAGATCATTAACAATTAAGATAAGAGACAACCAATCAATATTCAATAATTAAGTTTCATATTCCTAAGCAAACACACAAGTAAATTAGCGGACATGGAGAACATGCAAGCATACACACAAGTAATTGAAGACATAATTGAATTAATGAAGTAAAACACTTATCTTGATGTAAGATAGGGTTTGGAACCCTAAAATCTTGAACAAGACGACCTTTGGTTGGTTTAGGTTTTACTCCAAAAGACTACACACTAAAAGCGAAAATTCGGATTCTATATATAAGAATACAATTGCGACGGCGTCACCTTATGATTTGTGGCGTCGTCGGGTCGCCGTCATTAGGGTTTCGTCTTGGCCACGTTAGTCTTGCGACGGCGTCACCTTATGCTTGTGACGCCGTCCCTTTAGTCTCGGCGCCGTGCGGATCAAATCTAGGCCGTGCGAGTTGCGACGGCCTAGTCTTTTAAAGCGACATCGTCACTTGAAAATAAGCAATTTAGCTCTTGTCCGTCGCGAAGTGCTCCGGCGTCACAATTAAGCGATGGACGCCGTCCCTTGTATTTCGGCAGACTTGAGTGTCTCGATTCTTGACTTTGGCCATTTTCTTCGATATCGCGCCTTTTCGTCCAAATAAGTGCCATTCCAGCAATTTGCCTTCAAGAGACCTAAAAAGTGAAAAGGAACGATATTAAGTAATAACGGATACAAAAGTGATCAAATAAGGGCTTAAACGACCCCTCAAAAAGGTACATTTTAAAACCTTATCAATTCCCCACAACACCCGGACCTAGGACTTACAACGAAGCCCGGGAGACATGGAGGGGGAAACCCGACTATAATTGGAGTCAAACCAAAGAATTCACCTCTAACAACTCCCCATGGCCCCAACAACACAATCAAAGCTCTCATGCCCCTATTTAACACAGCCTAGAAGGGATGATGCAACACCTAGTTACATCCCAAGAAGCCCGAATAGCCAAGCTTTCGGACCGCTTTAACCAACAACAAGTCAGATGGATAGGAAGATAGATAATCTCTTGAAAGCCATAACCAATAATGATAGGACGACCACCGAAAAGGTTAATGCCATCTCGGCTCACTCTCCCAAAAAAGATTCCATTGTTAAGATTAAGGACCCGAGCAAGTACTTTGCTCATTCACAATTAGGCAATGAAACTAGGGACCCGTCTTCATCAAAGTATGTTCACTTTGTCAATGCCATCACCCTAGTGAAACCAAATAGGAATAGCGATGAAGCAAACCATGAGACGATACTTGAGGTTAGTGAGACTCCTAAGGATGGAACAACCAATGAAGTAGACGAAGTAGGTGATGAACAATTCAATAAGTTTCCTACGGATGAGGAACTTTCATACCACCCACACCTAGTGCGCGACCTTTGTCCCTTTTATACTAAGACATGCCCATGAATCACCTTTGGAAATCCTAGAAATCTCAACATACCATGTTGCATAGGATATCTTTTCGTTGCAAAGGCCTACATTGATCGCAAGTCCCCAATAAACATCATGACTAGCAGGTACTATAATTGGGTGATGAAGAAACCTATCCCAAATAGGCAAAACCGCAATGATCCTAGAGTTAGGTGTAATTTCCTTGGTAGAGTTGAGGGATTGCCTGTCTATATAGGTAGCTTCAAGTACCTTACAGATTTTGTGATTGTGTAAGATATTAGTACGGCCATAGATCCTAGCTTGTCCCATGTAGTTCTAGGAAAACCGTTTATAGATAGCACCGTGATGACTTATGATCCATCGTTTGGGATAGTTAGATTCAAGGATGAGACAAATGACATTGCCTAACAAATGCTATTTAAGATTGAGAAATTCTATCATTATCCAATAATGAGAAGGAACTTAAGCTATCGGTCTACTATAGGAATGAGGAGGATAAGAGGAGAGGAGTACACTATGTGATGAATAATATATTTGGGATCTATATAGAATGTGTGAAACTAGGACCAGAATATAGAACCAATTGGGGGCAAGATGACTTCTTAGAAAGATGCACGATAGGGCATAATTATGCTATGGAAAACCCCAATAGAAACCGTCATGAGGAAGAAAATGATGGTAAAGAAGTCACGTAGGAGCATGAGTTCGAGTCTAGCTACAAGAATCATAAATAAAGAAAAGTGCTTCGTAGGAGGCAACCCATGCTTAATTGTTGTTTCTTCTCATGTTATACTTTGTGAAAATGCTTTATTTTATTTTTAACCTCGTCTTAATTACATATAAAGGTATTTTACAAAAAGATAAGTGTAGTGAAGATCATATAAATTTTTAAGAACATGAACATGAGATTAAAAACTATTGAATTTGATATATATGTGTGTTTGTTAGAGTCAAATTCTTGTATAGAGTCATAATGGATGTTTTGCAAAAAAATTTCCAGGTTTTAATGAGGTAATTTTTCCAGAAAAATGCAGCAGACTAGTTTTTGTCAGGACAACCTGACGGCGTCAGGATTAACACATGACGACGTCAGGCAATGTAGAAATAAAATATCATTTTCATTTTCTGTGTAATTTATAATTTTTGGAAATTCTCAATTCTTAATTTTCCAGAAAAAAAACTGCAAACATCTATTCCACAAGCATTATATCTTACTTACTTTCTAGTGTAGTTGTGTGTTATATATAGTTTTACCTTCGATTTTAAGTGAAGGTTTCGTTTGCTTTCTCATAAGTGTGCAGGTTATATTAGACAAGAAGAAGAAACAAATTGGATGAAGCTTATTACTTATGCATTCTTCTTGGAGGAGGATTTAACCGCAACTTCACACATATCCTACCGACCTAATTAGGGGAGTATTAGTTTGTTTTCTTTACTTACCTTCCTTTATCATAACTTTGATAATTTCTGGGAACATTGGGGACAATGTTCAGTTTAAGTGTAGGGAGGGAGAATAAAATGGGAGCTTAGAAACTATTCACTCACTTGATTATTTGTCTTGTCCTTGGTAATTTGTGTAATAAACCATAAGAAATATTTGTTAGGCTAATTTTAGCACCAAATTAAAATTTTTTTTATGACATTTACGAGTAAAACTTTAGTCTTAATAAAGCGTATCATGGATAGGAATTATATTACTAGGACAAAAACCGTTTACCACTCAAATTCCACCCAAAAAATGTGAGTTCGCCCCTAGATCTTTCGGAATAAAAGCATTCACCTTTAATGCTTAGTGAGTGTACCGGTAGTATAATAGATTCTAGAACTTGTTTTATGATGCATTCCGAGATCGCTAGTGAGACTACACTTGTGTAGTTAGGAGTAACTAAATGATAAGAGGCAATAGAATAACCTTTGTTTGAAACCTGCATCATAATTACATCTTCCACATCGGTTGAGTAATTACCCCACACCCTTGCGTTGTACTCATCTTTAGTACACGATACCCCTAGTTAACCCCTCAGAGCCTATCCTTTTCACGGTTCTCGTGATGTTTCGGTTTTCTGGAATATCAATGAAGAGCATTGTTTACACACCCCGAAATGTACACCCAAATTGCCTTAGCCTACCTTGTATGCACTCATCTTTAGTGCATTATTGTTATCATTACTAAACCCTTAGTTCAATTATTTAGTTACTTGCATGGTTGCTAAGTCGAGTCATATCTTTTGTATAATGTTTTGGGACGATTGGGACTCATGGGTTAAAGTAATATTTTATGGAGTTACGGGAAAAAAACGATAAATTCAAATTCCCTTCGTCTACGTAATTAAATACTCCAAGTGTTTTGATCTTTTCAAATCAGGTCAATTAGTGTTAATTAAATAAAAACTCAAGTGTAGTGATGCTCCTATAAATCCCTTATATTTTGATGTTATCGTAGAGGATGGTAGAGTAAAAAGGTATAAAAAAAATTTTGAAAAAATGAGAAAAACATACGGGCTACCATCCTACATCTATCTTTATGTTTATGTTTGTATTTTATTTCAAGTTATCTAGTGGTAGTGAGTCGAATCTTGGCTTAGCAATGCCACACTTTACATGCTTGTAACATAAGATTTTTGACTTGCCATCACTAAATATCCCTTATCCAACAAAATTATTTACTTCCCTACCCTAAGCCTAACGTTACAACCCTTGTAAAGACCTCTTAGATAGTTATTCCTAGGTGCTTACGCAAAAGCGGTGGAGGTTTGATCTATTCTCAAGCTTATGGTAATCTATGTACTATGCCAGATAATGAGTGTTATCTTCCATTTCCATTCATATTATATTTCATATAAACCCGAGAGATGAGAGAATCCAAAAACCAATTGTGAGGTGCTAGTGTATAACTTTCGTACTTGTTATGATTATTGTGGTGCTTGTACTTGTTGTAAACTATTTTAAACCAATGCTTCATGCCCCTAACTTATAAATTTATTGGCCAAAAGCACATTTGCTTGAGGACAAGCAAATTTCAAGTGTAGGGATATTTGATAAGGATTCAAAACATACGTTTTTAGGGGGTCATAAAAGCCCTAAAGCGACACATTTTATATCCGTTACTGCTTAAAATCGTTCCTTTTCACATTTTAGGTCTTTTGGAAGAAAAATGTTGGAATGAAGCATATTTGAATGAAAAGGAGCAAAAACATGAAGAAAATGGCAAAGTCAAGATCAAAGGCCATCCAGCACACCTGACGGCGTCCCAAGCAAAGGGCGAAGCCGTCCCTCTATTGAAGACTTGATCAAAAGTGCACTTGACGGCTCGGTGAATTTCGGTCCTAAAGCACGGCGTCGTCGCGTTAGTCTGGAAGGCGCACTCACAAAATCTACACCAAACGCCCAAGATCCAAGATTCAGACGACGTCGGTACTGAAGACCGACGGGGTCACAATCTCAACTGACGCGGTCCCAATGATGACTTAGCCTAAACGAAACCCTAATGACGGCGACCTGACGTCGTCACTAGCATAAGGTGACGCCGTCGCGATTGTAAATCTAAATATAGAATTCGATTTTTCTGTATTTTGAGAGGTATAATTTTGGAGAGCAAACTCTAACTCTGTTGTAGTCTGACTTAGACAGTATTCTAGGGTCCCATACCCTATTTTAGAATGCAAGATAAGTTTTTTAATCCAATTTATCATTATGTCTACCCCATGTTCAATTGATTGTGTATATGCTTGCTTGTTTAAAATGTCTAGCTAAATTATTCTTGTGTTTACTTAGATAATTAGTAATTAGTAAAAGTAGTGAAATCGGTAGAAGTACCACCCCCCAATCATATACCCCGAGATCTTTACCTTTGCTTTCTAAAGAAAAAAACGTAAAAAATACTAAAAAGAATCATCCTCAACCCCACCTTCTCGTCATATATCTCTTTCTAGCATTCCTATTCCCCTAGAGAACGAAATCAATCCCCGAGGCTTATCCCATACTACACTACAACGATTAGGTTCACTGCCTAGAGGGTTGAAAAGCTTGCTAGTAGAAAAGGAGGTTTTCTCGACAGATTGGGAGCATTGTTTCATCAAAATGGCAATCAGCAAAACGTGCTGTAAAAAATCTCATGTTAATGGTTCCAAGTATTTGTTGATGGAGAATTAAAGCCAACATAAATCCCTAATCTTCTTTGAGGTCCCATCTTTGTACGTTGTGGTGGCGAAATTGGGACATAGAAACCACAACCAAATATTTTAAGATGAGACAAACTTGGTTCTCTTCCAGGGACCAGTTGGAGTAGAGAATATGTATGAGATGCACTTGGTCTTAATCTAATAAGAGCAGCAACATGTAGGATAGCATGTCCTCATGCAGAAGATGGCAATTTGATTTCATAAGTAATAAATTAGTTGTAATCTTTTTATCAAAGATTCAACTAGACCGTTTTATGTGTGAACATGTGCTACAAGATGCTCAACCATAATCCCAATTGACATGCAAAGATCATTCAGTGATTGAGATGTAAATTCTCCTGCATTGTCAAGCCTGATCTTCTTGATTTGATAATCTGAGAAATGTGCTCTTAATTGAATTATTTGGGCTAATAGCCTTGCAAAAGCAACATTTCTTGATGCTAATAAACAAACATGAGACCATCGGGATGATGCATCAATTAATACCACAAAGTATCAAAATGGTCCACATGGAGGAGTAATTGGCGCACAAATGTCTCCTTGAATTCTTTCCAAAAACAAAGAAGATTCATTTTCAAGCTTATTAATTTAAGATCTTGTTATCATTTTTTCAGGAGAGCATGCTCCACATGATAAATATTTTGATAATAGGATCTTGAGGTCCTTTAGTGGATGCCCATTTGAGCTCTCAATTATTCTCTTCATCATTATATCACCCAGATGACCCAATCGATCATGCCAAAGGGTAAATATTTTAGGATCAACACCTTTTAGAGTAGAAACCATATTTATTTCTGTCTGATTTATGTATGTAACATACAATCCAGAAGACAGACCTTTCATTTTCTCCATTATGGACTTTTGTCCATCTTTAATGGATGTAATTTGGAGATACTCAATATTATTTTCAATCATGGTTTCAAGATGATAACCATCGCGTCATATATTTTTAAAACTTAGTAGATTTCTTTTGGATCTACTAGAATATAACGCATCATTTATTATTAACTTTGTACCTTTAGATGACAAAATGTAGGCTTTGCCAAAGCCTTCAATTAAGTTGCTAGTACCACAAATTGTGTTGACATTCACATTTGCTATTTGAAATTCATAAAAGTATTTTCTGTTTTCCAAATGGTATTTGTTGTTTCACTATCTACTAGACACTCGTCTTCACTGTTTTCCAAAATGCTTTTCATATCCTTGAACATAAAATAAATAAATAAATAAATAAATAAAAATCAAAATAAATAAATAAGCATTAGATAGTAAAAGAAACTTCAAAGAAAAATACTTAATTAATAGAAACGCAAAACACGAGTAACAATACTAGAATAAACCTATCTTATTCGAAACAAACTTAAAGTTAAACACTTATTGTTGAAAGACAAAAATAAAATGTGACTAGATAGCTACTTATCATTTCCATCGTTGGAAAAAGAAGCAACAACGTCTTCGACATCATCAAAGAAATCTGAGGAGTCACAGCGCACATTAGGATTTGGCTCATAATCATTGAAATTATCAATAACATTTGTTTCAATGTCTTTTTCTTGCTTTTTAAGTGATGCTTGATAAAGGTTCACAAAGTTGTAGAAAACTAGAGGAGGGGGCGTTGAATAGTTTTGCCGATTAAAACTTTGTTTTAAAGTATTTAGATCGACTTAGGTCAATCCATTTAGATCGTGTGTTAGATATTGATAGATATACATATAAATAAATAATGCAAAGAGATACAGAGTAAAGGAACACAAAACCACGACACAAGTATTTATAGTGGTTCGGCTACAAGGACTTCTTCCTTGCCCTACTCCACTCCCCGAGTACCCAAATCGAGAGTTTCTAAGCACTACAAAACACAAGATCCTTAATATGGCGGAGAATCCTTCAAAACGTCGCCTATACTTTATCCGGTACAAGGCTAGACACTGAGTTCTTCCACGAGGTAGAACCACACCTATCACAACATCGCCTACACTTTATCCGGTACTAGGCTAGACAACGAGTTCCATTACAAGGGATGAACTACTACCCAACACTACAACCCAAAGGAGACCAACTCCTTTTTGCAACAATTCAAAGGATATCAATGCCCTTTTACCCAAACTACACAATTATACATCGACGCCCCATATTGAATGTACACCTTCGGTACTATACACCCATGCCTTCAACTTGACACACTAATGGAGGGAGAAGAACTATCAACAAGATGCACTTCAATGGTCTTGATGCTGATAAAGCTAAGCAAATCATGACCTTGAGTTTGCACGTCTTCAAGAGGTTGTGATCTCGCCTTTAAGAGGAACCTAGAGAATTACACAAAGAGAAAAGTACATAGAATGATCATTTGGATATGAGGTTAGAGAGGTTAGAACATAGAGAGAAGATATGTATAAAAGGGGTTTTTAACAAGAGAGAAATAACTCACTATTTATAGGAAATCTGCCTACAGCTCACCCGGATCAGACGGATCCCTTACCCAAGGGATCTAGCCAGTGCAATCCAAGGGATCCGGCAGCTGGGTCAGGCTAGTCCGGATTTTGGCTTGCAAACCGGGTTATGGGTTATGGGTTATGGACCATGGGTCATGGAATTTGGATCATGGATACCCAATAAGATACATTGTATCTAGTCAATGGGTCATGGGTCTTAGTTCATGGGTCATGGACTTTGAGTCATGGATCATGAATAATATCTAACATGATTTCATGCATGATGTCATGTAATGGATCATGGACTTTGACTTTTTACCCATTATTTACCCATTCAAGTTATACTAAGCACATATAAATTTTTATAAAATATAAGTAAACAAAATTACTTGTAAGTGTTTTATAAAAATTGTTTTGGTTTTATATAACTTATCCAAATAAACCTGTTATAATCAGTTTATATGTTTAGTAAAAGTGTATTAGTAAACTATTGGCTCAAAGCTTTTATGCATTTTATTTATTTTGTTAAAATTATTTTAGTAGTGTTATCGACAAAACATTAGAAGATCATAAAATATAAATAAACGTTTTTACAGTTTATCTGTATTAACAATCTCCCCCTTATTGATGATGACAAAACATAAAATTATTTTAAGTAAAAAATAAAATTCGTAAAATTTTGAATTGGAGTTTTTAATCTCTTCTCCCCCTTTTTGTCAAAACAAAAAGAGTGTCAGAAAGAAAGTAACACATAGTAGAAAGATTAGAAGTAGAAGAGAAAGATTTATAAAGAGTTTTAAGTAAAGATTTTAAAAAGAATTTAGAGAGAGATTTAGAAGAGAAAGATTTAGTGAAAGAAGTGTAGAGAGAAGAATTAGTAAGGTAAGAAAAGAATCTCCTCTTTGCACCCCTTTGACGGATGCTCCCCCTTGATAAGGCGTCAAGTAATTAGAAAGACTAACGAGTGTATTGCAAGTATTTTGCAACGTTTTGCTTTGAAGAAAAGCTCCCCTTTGTTGAGGGCGTCAAAGTCTCCATGTGTATTTTAAAAATCTACAAAACAAAGGTTAGAAAACAAGTATATGGTGTGTTGTTTCCTGCAAATGATCTTTAAAGTTAGCTTAGAAATGTTTTTGTCCAACCGGTTCTGCCAAATCCTTCATCAAAGGGATCCATCTAGACAAAAATGAGGGATCTGTGTACCTGTAGCTTAACGGCAACAATATAGACACAAATATTGACATAAAAATTCCAAGTAGATCATGTATTGTTGCACCAAATATGATCACATAACCATATAACATACCAACATGTAGATTCATTCAATAAAAGGAGAGAGATGATACACATGATTCAACTTCTCTAAAACTAAATAATACATACATGTAACACAATAAGAAGAATTCTAACAACCTAAGTTGCGCCTAAGACTAGAAAGAACACCACTTGTGCTTACATTAAAAGGTTTAGGGACGGTTAGGTTTATTGATTTCATCAAGACGCTCAAGAAGGTGATAAAACATGAAACATTCTTCATCACATAGTTCATGGACTAACCCTTGGACATGTAGAAAATGATAGAAATTATTGTCATTGCTTGGAAATGGTGGTGGTAAGAATGGAGAAGTTTGTGGAGGTAAGTTTGATAAAGAAGGTGGTGGTTCCACAAAGGATGAAGGTGGTGGCATATGTGTTGGTGCTGAACGTAAGGAAGTATCAACGTCCATGTGATCTGGTTGTTGAGGTTGGAAGTGTCTCATAATCCAAAATGGACTATTTGAGGGTAAAGGAGAGAAAGACACGGGTGCTCCGAGGTTTGGTGATAAGGTTGTTGTGGTACCATTTTCTCAATTGATGAGAGTGTAGGCAATGGTGGTTGATGAGAAGACCTAGGTGGCAAATCTTCTAGATAGTATAGGTTTGGTGATGAGTGAGATGAGGTAAATGAGAGAACTCTAGGTTCTAGAGGTGAAGGTTTGGTTGGTTTAGTAGAGATGGGAGTGTTTGGCTTTGAAGGTATGGTGGTGTTTGGTAAATGTTGTTTAGTGAAAACAAGACTTTGAGGAGTTGGTTTGATTGGTAGAGTTGTTTGGAGAGGAACTCTAGTGTTTGGAGTTTTGTTGGGTGATGACTCGGTTGATGAAATTTCATATACAACACGAGCAATTTCCCTTGGAGGGCTTTTGGTTGATGAATTTGAACTAGGTGCTTTTGTCATGGTGAAATGGTTAAAGGTAAAAGTTGAAAGAAGAAGTTTTGCTACTGAGAATGAGTGTTTGGATAGTAGTTTGGAAGCACAAACACAAGTGGTTTATAAAGGGAGAAATTAGGCAAGTGAATTAAAGCCTAAACCACTAAAATTCTTCACATTGCAATGATTTGCTTGTACAAGAGTAAACTATAGTGTTGCTCTATTCTAGGGAGTCATTTAAGACAATGTGGAGTGTCTAATGTAAGATATAGGATTTCACAAACACATTAAACCACAAATCATATGGGGCGTTCACAATGTTTAGAGAGAGAAAGTTAGAGAGAGAAAGGGAAGAGAGTTGGGAACTATGTGAAACAAAGAAAAATGGTATTGAAAGCTCCAACCCTCTACCTTGCAAGGTAGAGGGTATTTATAGTGTCTTACAATAAACGCCACCTACGGGTTGTGGATCAAGCATACAGTGGGTAAAGACCCATCCGTCCTCCACGGTATTACTTAACTTACTACTTACTAACATTAAATAACTATGACTACGAGCTTTCTAATGATTACATATACTTGAGGTGACCGACACTTTAATGACTGAATTTTCTGATTCCTAACAATCTCCCCCTAAGGGAGGTCACCTCTATTTACACAGAGTACAAATAGATATTACATTAAGATTGTTCTTGAATTCTTGTTTAACTTCATTGCTCTGTAGCTCGTAGTCTTTGATTCTTCATGTTTTGCATGTTTGGATAATTTAAGTGGAGGTCTTTAACTGATCCACATGATGATGAGTTTTGAGCCAGCTTTGAGATCATCAGCTTGCATAAATTTCTGACTCTTCCATTGTGGTGTTGATATAAGGTGATGTTATGACAGTGGACCGACATGCTCACATTCGGATCATGATTTATTCTTATCGAGTAGCGGAAGCTTTAATTGATTCATGATATTTGCGACATCGTAGCGAAGCATGGAGTGAGAATATCGAGTCATTGATGCACTAATCATGATTTCTTTTGAAATGAATGTGTTGTGTGAGCATGCGGCTATGGATTGACCTCTCCATTCGATTAGCGCAAGCGTCGGTGTACCGCATACAACAATTAGCAATAAAGCGCGCGAAAGTGTCTTTGATCACTTCGTTGAATTAAGGTACACGCCCACGGTTCCCCGTTCATCAATTACAAGTCACGCCTGTAATCGATATAATTCAAGAATCTCCTTGATGTGGTTTCGCAATGCTCTAGCTGTTCTCATACCGAACGTCTCAAAGAAGACAACACGGAGTGAGTGAACCAGTGAATTTGAGATTCACTGATTGATGAAAAGAGATTTGAAAAACAATCGTGCATTGCTCAAAATAAAGTGTTTTTGCAATACAATGAAGGTTTTAAAGAAAATCATTTATTAATCATAAACACCTTTTATTTTTGAAATATTATACACAGTCTATGTGCTAGAGAAAAGAATTTTAAGCACAACGACCGGTTTTTCAAAGGTATTCGTCAATCCATAACCTGAACCAGGATTGATTCATAAATTTGAATCGCTCCATTGTTTCTGTTCAGTTGTCACATGGTTGATCTATTGGATAGATCTCACATGCCACCTACCAAGAGCATGTTTGTTGGCGAGGCTTTCCATCTTCATTGTGAATATGTTTGCATATCACTCAGATGTTTTGGCAATACCACAAGGATAATGCGTAGGACTCTAAAAGTATATTCTCTCTTTCCACATTGTGTGAAACAAAGAGTCTTCATTGATTGTGTCCTTAATGAGATTTATTAATGATCTCGTGGCTCTAGACTCAATTGTGCACATTTGGTTCCTATGCCGGAGACTAGGGAGAGGGTCTCCTTCTTCAATATCAACCGTCTCTAAGAGAAAGTCGATAGATAATGTCGGTTCCCCGTGAGAATGAAACAATCCCTTTTAAGAGGAACTTGAGTAGCTTGGTCAGTTGTAGTGCAGTGCGTCACTGGGTCCATGACGTCTTGTCTTCAATGCCGGCGTTACCTTGGTAACCACCAGTAGAATATGTATTGAACCCGGTTTCTGCCCTAAGGCTGAATTATTGGAGGGCTATTTCTTTTCACCCTTTTCACATTCAATTCTTTTTCATTCTTCAACCCCTTCAGTACTTACCGAGACTTCATAACTAGAACCTTGTTGGGTTTATTCCAGTTCTAGCTCTTTCTCAGTCGGCACTCTTCCATTATTTCACTTTTCTCCTTTTTTCATCATTCCTAAGGACTCTATACTATCTAGTGGATTGTCCCTGGGTAGATCCCTCCGGCTCTGGCGGGATCGTGGGAACGAATACCTAACCTAACCATCCTTATAACACCATGCATAAAATAAATTGGTCGGTCTTTTGGTATTGTTCATTAGCCATTGGAACCAATTGAAAACTATTTGAAAATCAATCCAAGTACTATTATCAAAGCATTTTGTACCTGAATCGTTTTTGATATTTTAGAAAACGGCTCCCCCTCAACATGTGCATCATATGTACGAAATCATTTTGGCACATGGAGGCAAGAGGAAGAATTCACTTCTTTGATAAATATTTTCTAAAAATCTCGACATTACTTTCCCGATCAAAATCAGTGTTTCAATACAGTTGAAGATATTTTCGGTAAAGAATGTGGTTTTCAAAATTTGTTCCCCTCAATATGTGCATCGATTTTAAAATTTTTAGCACATATTAGGAAAACCTACACTTAGAGACAAATCGATCACGTTTTAATCCATTTTGGTTTGATATAAATGCTCCCCCTTAACATGTGCATGGAAAATTTGAAATCGTTTGGCACATGCAGGGAGGAGAGCTTGTTAATCACGTATAAAACCATTTATCAAATTATCAGTTTAAATCCAATTTAAATCACAAATTCTCCCCCGATCATAATTTTCAAATCTTTTGAGAGTTGTGATCTCTATTGATTTAAATTAAATTTTGAGAGCGTTTGAGGAGAATAGTGACTTGCTTTTGAAAGATATTTTAACTGATAAGGATTAGATTTTGAGACTTTAAACTCCATTGACCATTCATGCATAAATATCTTTTGAAAACATAACAATAGCCAAGGTCTTGAACCACTTGTATAAAACATTGTTCATTTTGATTATCCAAAAGTAGACCTTGCTCTTTTCGTGCCAATTGTTTGAAAAATAACCTTTTGATTGAATTGAAATCATTCTCCCCTCAATCAATGACATGAGTTGTTGATTAAGTGTTAGAGATTTTGACAAAGATAAGCCGGATGATTTTCAAACATGGAGTCCGAGGTATTTTCAAAGCAATTTTGTTTTTATTAGATGACAAATATTTTCGGAAGCATCATTAGACGGAAAAATATTTGGAAAGAAAACATTTGTATTTTGGTGACAAATATTTGTTTTAAGAATCGAGCATGAGATTTGAAAAATAAGATTAAGCATGGCTCGTTCTTTCTTTTTAAAACGGGTTCTTGCTCGAAATGACAAAAAACCACCATTTTCTCGCCTCATTTTTTAAAGAAATTTATGTACATTCGAAGAACATCTAAAAACCCGTGACATTCTTTGAATGTCAACACAAAGTCCGTAGATGATATCGAATAAAGAAAAATATGACAAAATAACAATATTTTTGGGATTTTTCAAGATTTTCTAATTTTTATGGATTTTGAAAATTTTATATTTTTTTTTCTTTTTGTGGGTTTTAAAAGAAGTATATACAAGAGATAGATGAAGAAGAGAAAACCATTTACTCCTCGTCTTCCTCTTGAAGATGTTTGAGTGTTTCCGGTTGTAGGCTCTTTAGACCAAGTCGTGGAAGGATAAACTCAAAACGTTCTCTAGGAAGAGCTTTGGTGAAATTGTCTGCTAACTGGTATTCAGTCCTCACAAAATAGAGTTCCACCACACCATTTTCCACTTGTTCCCGAATGAAATGATGTCGAATGTCAATGTGCTTTGCTCTTGAATGTTGAACATTGTTGCAAGAGAGAGAAATGACACTTTTGTTATCACAATACAGAGGGATTTTGTTGAATTCAAAGCCATAGTCAGATAATTGGGATCTCATCCATAGGATTTGAGCACAACAAGATGACATTGCTATGTATTCAGCCACTGTAGAAGATATAGAAGTGATCATTTGTTTCTTTGAAGACCAGCTCACAAGCTTATCACCTAAAAGCGAGAACCTCGACGTGCTTGACGTGTATCTTGACATCCCGCATGATCAAGATCTCGCATAGGTCGTTAGTGACATACCGGTGTCCTTGGTACCAAAGTCCCATATTGATGGTTCCTTGGAGATACCGAAAGACCCGTTTAATCGCTTCAAGGTGCTTTTGGTAGGCTTAGCCCGATATCTAGCACATATGCAAACAATGAACAAAATGTCGGTCTCATCGGTCAGAAGGTACATCGAGGATCCAATCATACAACGATATTTCGTTTGGTCTACCATGATCCCCGAGTGGTCCTCATCCGCTTTAGTACGCTCTATCATGGGAGTGTCAGCAGGTCACAAGAATCAAATCCAAATTTCTTTAAAATTTCATTTGCATATTTAGATTGATTAATAAAAATGCCTCCGGGACTTTGTGAAATTTGCAATCCCAAGAAAAATGACATTTGTCCCATCATAGACGTTTGAAATTTGGAACCCATCTCATTAGAAAATCGGTCACATTTATTGGGGTCAGTCAAGGCAAAGATAATATCATCAACATAAATTTGAACGTGAATTAAATGTTTGCCTAACATTCTGGTGAACAATGTTGGATCAACTGCTCCTTTGCTGAATCCGGTAGATAGAAGAAACTTTGATAGCGTATCATACCATGCCCTTGGAGCTTGCTTCAAACCGTACAGGGCCTTCTTCAAGCGATAGAAATGCGTAGGATGCTCTGGATTCACAAAGCCTTCCGGTTGACTGACGTACACGACTTCTTTAAGATCTCCATTAAGAAAATCTGTCTTTACATCCATCTGATAGACTACCATGTTCTTACTTGCTGCATTAGCCAAGAAGATTCTGATTGCCTCGATACGAGCAACTGGAGCAAATGATTCTTCAAAGTCAATACCCTCCTCTTGACGGTATCCTTTTACAAGCAATCGGGCCTTGTTCTTTAAAACATCACCATGCTCATCAAGTTTTACTTTAAAGATCCACTTTAGAGCAATGATCATAGTACGGTCAGAGCGGTACTAATTCCATACATCTAGTCGATCAAACTCATCAATTTCTTCTTGCATGGCATTGAACCATTGTCTTCATTGATAGCGGTTTAACGTCTTTTGGTTCGACCTTGGATAGTACGGAATTGAAGAAGCACCATAAGGCATCGGTTGCAAGTTGTTTACAGTGGATCTTGGACTAGAGGATTTTCAATGATGTTGTCCAATGGATGATCATGTGTCCATTTTCTAAGGTGTTCGTGGTTGTTGTTGAGGAACTGAAGTAGCGAGTCGATTTCTCCGATGAAGATGGTTTCGTGATGATTCAGAGAAATATATTTTCAAATGAAGCATCTTGGGAGTAGCAAAGAGATTCTCTCAATCAAGGGTGCGAAACAATTCCATGATGTACACTCGATGAGTGATGATTTGTTGATGATCTGAGTGATCGCAGCAGCGCTTCTTGACTTCATTGACGAGAGATAGGAGTAGCCTGTTGATGGAATTGATGATCATTAGCGGTTGGCTCATAGTGTTCATCAAACATTGGATCAAACAGCTTCTTCAAGTCATCTTCAAGGAGGTACATAAGGAGTTGCTAGCGAAGAATCGAATACAAGAGTAGAAGTGATGGGACTACTTGATGATGCGGGTCCAGAACTAGGTTGTCCTGGAGCCATTTGACCGGTCAGCTCATCGAACGTAACGTGAATTGTTTCCATGATATTTCGGGTTCTTTTGTTGTAGATTCGGTATCCTTTTCTTCTTGGTGCATATCCTACAAATACTCCAATGTTCGCTTTAGCTTTAAGTTTGCCTAAGTCTTGGCCCTCATTAGTTGGATAACACAATGCACCAAACACACGAAGGAATGAAAGATTAGGTTTTCGATTGTGGACAAGTTCATATGGAGTTTTTCCATGAGAAGTGTGAATAAGGGATCGATTATGAGTGTAGCATGCGGTGGCAATGGCTTCACCCGAGAAACATTGGAACCTTTGAGTAAATCGGCATTGTTCTTGCGGCTTCCACAAGAGTTCGATTTCGTCTTTCAACTACATCGTTCTGTTGAGGAGTTCGTGGAACACTTATTTCATGACTGATTCCAACACTTTCATAGAACTCACTAAGTTCTTTATTAACAAACTCAGTTCCATTGTCTGTTCGGATGATTCTGACAGTTTTGTTAAGTCGAACCTGTAGCTGTTTGATAAGGTTGATGATGATATCTGGAGTTTCATCCTTTGTCCTTAAGAATTTAACCCAAGTAAATCAAGAATAATCATCAACCACAACTAACACATATTTCTTCCCAAAAATATTTTGCACTCTCATGGGTCCACATAAATCCATGTGAATGGTATGAAGAACTTCCATAACTGAGTTTGTAGGTTTGGGTTTGTGGGCATACTTCTTGCTTTTTCCCAATTGGCATGTTGAACAAAGATGATCCTTTTCATACTTTAGTCTAGGTAAGCCTATAACTAAGTCCTTTCTAGAGAGATAATTTATGGTGCCGAAGTTCAAGTGATTGAGATGACGATGCCATAACCATGACTTTGTTTTCGAAGCTTTTGACAACAAGAAAATTGGAGAAGACTTCATCATATCTTCGATAGAGATGGTATATAGGTTTGAACCTCGTGTTCCTCTTAAAAGTTCCACACCATCAAGTTCTCTAACAAAACAAGTATGTTTTCTGAAGGCTACTTCAAGATCAGAATCACAGAATTGACCGACAGAAAATAAGTTATGACCAAGACCTTCTACATAATATACCCTGGAGATTACACTTTCACCAACAACATAATCTCTATAACCCATAATTGCACCGAAATGATCGTTCCCAAATCTAACAGAACGATTTGAACGATCTGCAATTGAACACAGACAAGAATGGATAACTGGATAATTGGGATCCCTATGCAAGAATGGGTTCCATTTGGTTAGTAATAGTGATTGGAACACCCACATCAGAAGTAGAAACAATGGAATCATCAGGGATAGATGCAGTACTAGTGTCAGGATTTGACCTATTCAAAGTATGTTCATTTCTTAAAGGAATAGTTCTACCAGTAGGCATCCATTTCCTAATGGGCATTGATCTAGATAATTTAGGGCAAATATCATTAAGATTGAATTTACGTCCAGTAGGTATCCACTGATAACCTATGTTACTAAATTTCCTTCCTGTGGGTTTCCAATGTTTTCTAACCTTCTTCCTCTATTGTTTTCTAGCCTTCTTAGCTTGATTTTTTGTAATCACTATCTTAACAGGGCATTTAACAGCATTAATCGACTCATTCACACCACATTCATGATTAGTAACAGAAACCAAACAATCATCATTACATGTTTTGTCAAAAGTAGCAGAATTCGAATTAATTACAGTACGCTTATATCTAATACTAGAATCAACACGATTCGTTTTATTCAACTCAAACTTAATGTTCCTAGGGTGGTCTTCTACTTTCTTTCATTGCACATTCTTAGCTTGCGAGGTCCTATCTTGCTTTGTATTTCCTGAAGGCTTTGACCCGCTTGCTTTGGTGTCACTTTTTACTCCTGTAGAGGGAATGGGAACATTAGTTGGTTTTGCTACCTCTTGCATTTTAGATTTAGAAGTGCTGGGATCTGAACTACTTGAAGGCACATTGAAGCTTACATGCTTAACTTTAGGCACTGAGTGAGGCATATAAGGATTGGCATTCTTAAAATCAGGCATAGAACAAGGCACAACTATTTTATCCTTCTTACCATCGGATTTAGGGCATGTTGCTCTTAAGCATTCTAACAGCTCTTGAGATCGTTTGGCCTGAATGCAAGCAAACCTAATTTCACTATCAAGGGGCTTATTTATGAAATCCTCCTCTACAATTTCATGGAGACATTCAAGACTACCCTTAAGATGAACAAAATAGTTATGAAATGCCAGTTCATTATTTCTAAGATGAGGAGGAATGTATTTATGATCACAAGATATTTCTGATCAAGAGATGACTTTGATGCAACATTCTCATTAAAGACAAGTGGCATTTTCCTTTTACGACTCCTCGATTCTTAATTTCCTTTTGTAGAGACGTTATTTTTCGTTGTTCTTGTCACGGTGACTTTCATTGAATCATATAACTCTTTAAAGTGTCGTTTCACCTTTTCATTTTCTTCTAGAAAACTCTCATTTTCCTTTTGTAAAACATTAACCAAGTTTTGAAGATGAAACGTTTGAGAATCTCGAGAATCTAAAGGAGGAGGCATTTGGGAGCCACCACGTTGTTCTTTTCACCCTTTAATTGTGAAATTTAGGCTTTCAACTTTTCGATCGTGTTACAATGAGCTTGAATCATTCATCACGTTTGTTTATTTCAAAAAGTGCATCAAACTCTGGAACATTTGAGGATGTCTTGATGTTTGAGGTTTTAACATTTTCTTTGAGATGTTGATATTTTAGTTGCAGATCAAAATGTTCAACTTCTAGCTTAGAAAGATGTTTTACCAGATTATCGTGATCATCCTGATCAATTTTCTCATTTAGTTTAGAGTTTTTGTTTTCAAGCTCAATGACACGATCATGGAAACTTTCAAAGCAACAGTTAATTCATGAAATTGAGAAGCAGTAATAGAATGCTTAGTAATAGTATAAAACACATCTTGAGCCACACAACTCAATACTAAGTTCTCATTTAAAATATGCAGATTCTTCCTTTCAATTTCATAATATTTGAGTTCCCGTTCATAATCATTAACCTCAACTATCATTGCATCAAATTCCTTTTCCATTTCTTTAATATCTGAGTCTATCCCTTTTTGAAGACTCTCAAATTGACCTTTTAATTATTTAAAGAAAGGCATGACCTCAGTTAGATAGCATTCTTTAGTTTGCTCAAAACCCCTTTCCCCTTCGGTTATCCTAGTAGGTGTGATTCTCTTTTTACACGTTTTCTCAAAATCAACGAATATTTGGTAAACTACATACAGACTGATTAAGGTCTTGCTTTTAGTGGAAATAGTTCTAGGAACTAAATGCATTGGTGTATTAGGAGGATACACAGTAGCTGGAGGCATTTTCCTAAGGGGGATGTTTGTCACAACAAGATTATCTGCTTTTTGCTTATCTAAATCCTTTTTCCAGAACACTTGTTTGGGTGTTAATAGAGTTTGAGCCTTAAACTTGTTCAGAGAAATCCAATTTTCTTTAGTGTAATCATGGGGTTTGTACGTTATGTTTTGCTTTTTACACTCAGGATCATTTAGCTTCTTATTCATTTTCTCCCTAGAGACATCATCTAATTGCATATCTTCCTCAGTGCACTTAGCGCAACTAGGTTTCTGCCTAGGCTTAAGGATTTCATTACCATCATATATTACCTTTTGAGCGACTTTTGCTATCTTACCATACTCGAGTTGGGTTTCTATACAATGGGAATACTATGCTTATATTGAGAACTCTATGCTTAGTGATCATGTGAGCGGTGAATGGTATTCCTTGTACGCATGACTTATTTTCAAGCTTGTTTTCAAAGTTTTAGATTGGAAAAGTCATTCAAAAGTTTTGATTCCTTAGGATTAAATTCTTGTTTAAGCACTTTAACATCATTTTGGAGTTCTTGTTTTTGCTTAACAGTTTTTGAGAGCTTTTCTTGTAAGGATTTTAACTCTTGATTTAACACTTCTTCTCTAAAATTACTTTTTCTAATAATTGTACGCATTTGGTCATCCATTTCCTGCTCACGGGTAGTTAACTCAAACTTAGCACTGTTCATAAATAACAACTTGTTCCTTATAGGCATTCGATTCGAGATAACAGAATCATCGGGGCACATGGAGTGTATTCATCAAAACATAGTCATCATTGGTCAAGAAGATGCATTACTTGGTACAATCTCACTTTCACTTTGTATCACATATTGATCATATGGGACAATATTACTATTACCCACATTATCCATATTTGATTCATTAGTTAGATGTGATTGTACTTTGTTATGCATCTCTTGCTCATCAACTTTATCGTATAGTTTTAATACCTCAGAGATGATTGAATCTTTGGAAGGACCAGCCTGCTGTGATGATGAGGGCTTTGGAGAGACCATAGGTGAGATGCTTGCCATGAAAATGGTTTGGGCAGTTGGTTCATCATCCACATCCGAATCATAAGCATCACAGTCAGCTACTTGAAATGCATTTGGATTGTTCTGACCCATACCCTGTACTGGCTGTTCATCCACATCAGCATCATAAGTCTTGGCATTTCCCTCAACAAGAAACACCAGTTCTTCTTCATCCATAACAGCACCATTGTTCTGAGCTTGTACAAGCAACATCTTGTCTCTGAAGTATTCTGCATTTTGAGGGCGTTTTGGAGATGTGCAGTTCCTTGCAATATGTCCATCCCCAACACAGTTGTAGCACTTGACTGGCTTCACTTGTCCCTGATTGGCATTTCTTCAACGATTCTGATTAGCCACATACCCTCCACCTACTCCACCTCTTCCCTGTTCATATTGCCTACCTTGAACTGGTTGCACCATAACCTTTCCATCTCGGCGGTAGCTTGATTGTGTGGGTTGGATCTTTGTTCGAGGTTATTGTTGGTGTGAGGAGTGGTATTCAGATTTTGACTAACCATGAGAGACAGTCGATTGATGAAGTTTTCCATGAGTGTTTTTGAGTCTGGAGGCTTGTATGCTGGATCAGGAATGAGCTTGTAATTACCATTACCAGTGGGTATGACTTGAGAAGCTTTGATGGTAATTCCAACATTGGTGTATGATGTGCTACGTGTGTACAAGTTTTAAATTTATAAAAGGTGAATTACCAATATTACCAATAACACATACGAGCAAGTATACTCGTTCGTTATAGCAAGATTATGAAGGTAAGTCGGGATCGTTCGCAGGGATTTGAGTGAATCTAAGAACAAGTTTGAATTAACAGAGTCTATCCAAAACATATAATAAAGCAAATAGATATAATGAAATTCAGATGATTAAAAACTACACTTGCTTAAACTAGTTTCATATCATAGATTAATGTGATTGTGTTAACCTCTTAACATGTTGGTTATGATAATTAATTGGAAGACTAATCTATTGTTCTTACAAGTTAAACCTTCGTCAAGATTTTAGTTCATAAAAACAAGCATTACGTTTTAACCAATCAATTCAAGATCAATTCAAGTTTCATAAGTCTACATACATAAACTTAAACACAAAAACATCCACTTGTTCATCAAATTGCTTAAGAAATGGTCAATACAAAAGGTAACCGATCATAGACAAAAGGCTACAATTGATTCTCAACAACTAATCTTACGACCTTTTAGATGTTTCCAACCAATCCAATTTGACAATCAAAAAGCGTTTCTATTACAACCACACCTTAGTTCCTTTGTACAATTAAGAATAATGGGTAAAAACAATCATCCATAGACAAAATGATTATGACTAGTTGAATAACAATAAGTTCTTTCGACCCCAACGATTACTATCAATTAGCCAAACTTGATTAACAAATATCACTATGAAACTTTAGCACAATTGGATCTTAGAATCAACTTGAAATTGAATTAAAACATGTTAACACAATCACTAACTAATCATATGATAATCAACATCATTTAAGCAAGTGTATAAAGAAACTAGCCACTCATAGCAAACATGAACATAAACTCAGAACTTTGAACATTAGAAAACATGATTAAAAGTCTTACAATGCTTGGAATAAGATTACAAATGGTGAAGTAATGATTCCCAAAGTATTGAGGTAGACTTCTTGGTGATTTGGCCTCCAAATGTGGAACTTCTGGAACTCCAAACTTCCCTAGACTTCTAAGGACGAATTATGAGAGCTTAAAGCTTTGTTGATGAGTAGAGAGATTTGTATTTGAGGTGTGTCTCATATGCTCACAATTGGCCTCTATTTATACTAATTCCAAAGCCTAGGGTATTAATTGCTAAACTTGGCCTCCAAGGAGTAAGGAAGGGACTAGAATACACCAAGAGAAGGACCTAGAATCGTTTGGATGCAAAGGGGAAGCTTAGTGATGAAGATTTGGAAACTGCAGCTTCTCCAACCGAATCGGTTATACGACCAACCGATCCAGTTGGTCTTCTACAAAGGTGGCCAACCGATCCGGTTGCGGGTTGCGACAGATCGGTTGGTGATGGTCATAATGTTGTTTCTGGACGTTTTCCAACCGATCCGGTTACGATTGTAACCGATCAGGCTGGATTTCCTGAGTTACGGAAACTTTATCTTGTAGAACTTGGTTCTTCAATCACTATGGTCTTCAAAGGTCCTTGAGATACTGATTTAGACTTACTGAAACGGGAATCTTTAATATGCTGAACATTTCTTTATTTTCCTTCCGTTTCCCTGCACTTGGTTATAAACACTAGAAAAATATCTATTGATGCGTTTAAGTACTATAATCACGCAAATATAACCAAATAACAGATATAAATGCACACATAACGCTACTAAAACATGCATAATCGGCGTTATCAAATTCCCCACACTTGAACTTTGCTTGCCCTCAAGCAAATCTAGGAAAAAATTCACCGGTACACGATCGTGATTATGAAAAATGTGATGCAAATCAACCAAGTATAAATACGAGAGAGGATCATCAATTATGATTTATAAAAGTGAAACATCAAGATGTTTGACAATATCCAATGATTTTCTTGCATGATTAACATTTCAAAACACCTCACGAAAAAGGAACGAAATATAATTCACTCAATCACTCATTTTTGTGGAGTAACAAGATAAATCACACTCATTGCTCAGTCATGATTAGATTATTACCATAAGCTTGTACAAGAAACAAAACTCCACCGACGTGGCGTGAGCACCAAGTAAAAAACATCTAAAAAGGGCTTTTATTCGGGTTATAATGATATGGCTAAGGGTTAAGGGTATGGATAAGGCATGGGAATGTTTATGAAATTGGTGTTAAAATAAAAATGAAATCAAGTCTAATACCCGTATTGCTAGCTACCAAACATTCCACGAACCAAATAAATGATTATAGCTTTGCTTTCTTCTTTTCCATTTTCCACAGCTTTTCGTTTTGCCATGACAATTGTTCTTCGATCATAGCACATTGGCTATACCTTTGTTTTTTTTTACTCAGATAACACATGGCTCAATCAATCTCATAGGATGTGGTACTCATAATCATTTGAACAATCTTCACTTTCCAGGCGACTAGCAACCAACCGTTTAGACATTGATACGGGATAGGCTAAGGTTAAAAAGTGTAAAATCTTTTTGTATTTTCTGGGTGAAGTAAAAATGAAAAGGATGGCTTAGAGGGTGTAACTAGGGGTATCTAGTGCTAAAAATGAGCACTACAATTGGGTAGTTAACTAACCAATGTGGCTAGCTAATATATCATTAAATGTAAAATGGAAGGCCATTTGGGTTAAATCCTAAGGTGCCTCTTTATCACACGAATTTACTTATATCGCACGAATGTAATCTCACTGCGGTTTGGTAATGATTTACAAGCACAAGTTCTAGAATAAATAAAATCACCGGCACACTCATAGCAAAAGATCTAAGCATAAAAGATGTATGCTAATAAGAAATAGGCTCAAATCCTTACAATTTAATGGAAAGGGTATAATATGTGCTAGCAAATGTTTATCGATCCCAGAATGGATTGCAATAGTAATCGAACACATCTCAAGTTTCAAATATTACCGTTTACCAGTGGTTTGATCCAGTTATTCTAGTAGATAATCCTAAAAGTGTGAAAACAACTAGATCACAAGGGCAAACAAAAATTTAAATTTAAGCATGAAAACTCTAATTTTTTCCTATTCACCCCCCACACTTAAGTTAGACATTGTCCTCAATGAAAGATGAACTTCAAAGTATAGAAATAGGGAAAATAAAGATGAAACCAGATATGTCAACGAGTTATTCCGCTTAAAATTCTTTCTGCATTCCTAGTGTCCACCGGAGAAATCATCACCTGCACACAATCTTATAAACAAACAAAAGGTTTTATTAAAGGGTGGCACCCCCCCACACTTAAGTTCAACCAAAGGTTAAAACTTTGGGGAGTGACCACGAAAATCAAATCAAACACATGGGTTGCCTCCTAAAAGCGCTTGTTTTATTAATCGAGTCATCAACCGACTCGAATCTTCCCGGTTAGGATACTTTGACCATACGGTTCAAATGGGGAATTTCAGCTCTTAAACGTTGAGGGTATGGGATCTTTGGTTTGTACTCCACAATGGATGGGAATACATTTGATTCTTTTGGTTTGACCATGTTATAGTCCCTTTTCGTTATTTCGAATGTTTGGTCAATTTCATTATAAATAAGGACAGTTGGCGGATCTTTTTGATTTTTCAGAGGGTCATTGGATTTTCCACTCCCAGTGAATATGGCATCCACATTCTCAAGGTGAGATGTAGGAGGTGGCTTAGTCCTACCGTTTGGATTTTGTGGTTCAGACCATTTGTCTATCTTTCTTTCCAGTTCTCCATTCCAGTTGTCACCAGTTTTATTGAACTTCTTATCATCCACATGATTTGGAAATACATTGTGTTCAGAACCTTTTAATTGCGTCATTGGGATATGCATGGTGCAATCCTCAAGAAAAGGTGAGACGGTTAATGAGTTAGACATGATTTGGTTTAGATTTGGCGTGGTTAGAATGTGCTCGGTCTCGTCCTCTTCGATAAATTCAACCTCACCCTTATCGTTCTCGTCTTGAATTGAGGGTGGTTCGTAGACAAATTCATGTCTCGAGTTGGAATCTATGGTGTAAGGAAGAGATTCAGCATGATGGACTTCCTGTTCCTTACTTAATCTTCCTATCCTCCTCTCCAAGTCTTGGCTTATCGCTTGTTGGTTCCTTCTTCCTTGATCGACTTTATGTTCCAATTCAACCAACAGGTTCGTCATATTCTCATTGGCTTTCGTTTGACTCACCATCCATTCTCTCATCATCTCCTCCGGTGAGGTTTTAGGTGTATTGAAATGTTGTGATGGATGTGGTATTGTATTCCATGGCTGATATCGAGGATATGTTTGGGTTGGTTTGTGGTATGGAAATGAGTACAAATCGTCGGCCGTGGTTGAGAATCACGGTTGTCATCCCTTGGTCGGCGATCTTGCCAATTTCGAATTTTGACCATAATAATTACTACGATATCCTCCTCCACGGTATCTCGTTGGAATCACTCCAAGATTTCAAGTATTTATATTTCATATGTAATAGGTAGCTTTATTATGGCCTTTATGTTTGTTTAAGGTCCACTTATGTAGAAGGCCCATGTCGAGGCCCAAGCCCAATAAGGAATAGGGAAGGAGAGGGAGTGTTGCCCTAGCTCCTTGCCTATATAAACTATTGTAAACCCTCATTTGAGGGTTGGTTGTTCAAGTTATTCTCTCATTCACTCTTGTTTCATAACCGGTCATACTATATCGTGTGTGTGTGTGATAACTTGTTCATCCGCCTTCATCTCTTTCTCTTATAAGCTTGTGTTGTAAAACTAGTGACCTAACAGTGGTATCAATCGCCAAATAGTTGGGTGAATCGTTGTGTTTGAAGTAGGTTTTGGTCCTACGCGTAACACCGGTTCCTAAACTTGGTCACGCTTAAAACCGATTTTTACACTTTTGAATCCAAGATTCTTGTACTTTCAACGTTATTAGGTGTTAAACTATTGGTTTTGGCAAAAGTTTGGAACTTTACGTGTTTTTCCTTGTTTTAAGCTTGCTTTTTTGTACAAAAGTGTTATCCTACGCAGAATCGTTTTAGGTGCTTTGGATCATCAAGTTTCACACTTTTGTGTTATTTTGGTGTTATGAAGCTATCTCATCACACAAAACCGGTTTAGAAACATCTTTGGACAAAATCATTCTTACGAGTAGGATTACGCGTATCAAAACCCTAGTTATACGAGTAGTTCTACGCGTAACTTTGTTCTTGGCTTGATCTTCATCTTCCTGGTTTATTCCGTGTTTTCTTACTTGGATAAGTCTGAAAATACGTCGACTTTGGATATCTTTTGCACTGTGAAGTGTAAAAGATCACTTGGGATAAAACCCTAATCTTACGCTTAAGCATAAAGCTTACGCGTAGAAATTCTACGCATAAGATTCACTTTACGCGTAAACTTCGGTCTACGCATAAGGTAATCCTACGCCTAACTTTCTACGCCTAACTTTTGTCTACGCCTAACTTTAGTGCTTTTATCCTACTTACGCGTAACTTTTGGTGTTTTACGCATAAGTGCTACTTGGTTCTTGTCTTTCCTACGCCTAAGGACACTTCATCAACAAAGGTTCATTCGACTACAAAGATCCAATCTTACCACACAAGTTTATCATCATGTCTCAACCACCATACTCTAACTATTTCCTCACACTTATAATCATCAACAACAACAACAATTAACTCCACAACATCAACAATGGAATCAACAACAAGCCATTTATCAACAACAATTTAATCAAGAACATACTCCACAACTTGGTGCAATTCCACAACCACAAATGGTTCAACCACAATCAAGCCTTCAAGTTCAACCCTACACTACCGATTTCAATCAACATCCATCACGGACCACTATGAAGGAACCCACTTGGTTTGCTAAGATGTGTGAAGCTTTAAGCGACCAACAATCAATTCATGAAGTGGATCACTTGATAGACCTCCAATGCTCACTCCAGAAACTACGATCAATGGGTGATAAGGTTCTTTAGGTTCGTGATCCAAGAAGCCACATGGAAAGTTCTTAAAGAAGGTTATCTTGAAGGTCCATTTGAGATGCCTCACCGTCATTGTACCCGGAGATCCAACTGCTGCTCCACCAAGAGATGAACAAACCAACATTGCTATGTTGCAGTGATTTAAATCCTACGTAACTTCTACACTATGAAGTCGATGAACTTGCAATGGAATACATCCTCTTAGGATTACCAAACCCAATTCTTCGTAGTGTTGATGCTCAAAAGATCGCACAAAAGATGTGGGATCATATTCGCCTTCTTATGGAAGGATCAGACTCAATCGGGAGGATTTGGAATCCAAAATTTACTTGGCTTATGAATACTTCATGATTGAACCCGAGAGACACTAGAGTCCTATCATCATCGTTTTTCGATATCATCAATGATTTGGATAAACACAACATCATCATGCCAAGAATTGCAGTGAATACTAAGTTCCGAGTAGTCTTGGTCCGTAATGGGAGAAGTATGTTATTTTTCTCCGACAAGCGAAGAATATGCATCATTCTACTTATGGATTGTTGTACGATTACTTGAAGCCTCATGAAAAGGAAGTTGATCGGGAAAGAATTTTCCGTGCTCAAATTGCTAAACAAATACAACCGGACAATCAACAACTTGCCTTATATGCTCAATGTAATTATCCTCTCAACCAAAGAACTCAACCAATCGCTTCAAACACACCTTCACAACACAACATCAACAAAATCAATTGGTCCCATACAAGAACAATGCTCAAGCATATGTCGTTGAAGCGATCGAGGAAACAGATCCGCTCAAGCTTTGCAACAAGGATTTGTGATGATTGCTAATGCTTTTGGCCGTTACACCAACAAATCCAACAATCGTATTCGCTCCTCATCTAACACACGGACTCAAGTGTTGTGAACAATGGACGTGTTGAAGTTCGTAATCGTGATTATGGTCGCCGATGGGCGGTGGTCAAGGGTTTAATGTTGTGGTAGGAATAACAATGAGCTCAAGTGGTGGAACAGGAAATGCTCGTAATCGGTTAAATGGTCTTCGATGCTACAATTGCAATGAGAAGGACACTGGCTAATGCATGCCCAAAGCCAAGGACTAGGGGCGTGCTTATTTCAAAGAGGCCTTACTTTTGGCTCTTAAGGATGAAGTCGGTGGATCTCTCACAAACAAAGAATGAGCTTTATGGCGATATGCACTGTGATGATGATATGGAGGACTTGCAGTGCTAATGCAATTTGTTATGTTGATGGCTAATATGCATGAGTCGCACATGAGTGATACAGCCCAGATGACATCGATGGCTTGTCTCTGTACCGAACAAACCATCATCATATCTCGAACTAATATCTCCGCCAATATCTCGAATCCGCACGGATCGATCGCTCAAAATGAGTCTTCTACATCCTCGTCGATGATTTTCAAGTTAACCTCAGTAGTTACATTTGACGATCAAGATGACCTTATGGTTTCCTTTGATAATCAAATTGACTCCGTGGTCGCATTTGAGGATCTCAAGAATGATCATGTTGAGACTCACGTTAAACAAGATGATCTGTTGCCTCATCCGGATTTTGCTCGGTTAATTCACGACCATAAAATCAAAATGGAGGAATGTTATGCATTAAATCAATCCTTAAAAGTAAAATGCATGTTAACCAAGGATTTTGAATGTTTACAAATGCAACTCAACTTTTCAAAACTCAAGAAAACCGTGAAAAGGTTTTGAAGCCGCTTTGCAAAATCTCATCAAAACGAAAAATATTTAGAGACAGATGCGTGATCTAGCCGCTCGAAGAATGCTTTGTTGTCCGAATTAGAACAACTGAAACATGAACATAAAAAGCAAATTAACGCCTCACCTTGGAAAATCAAAATGCTAAGGCCGAGTTGTTAAATTGTCAAAACAGTTCTCCGCATACAAAAAGCATTCAACGAATCGGGTAGATGACCTTCTTGCAGAAATTCTCGGTTTGCAAAACAAACTTAAAGAGTTTAAAACTGTTGTTTACAAACATGGTGAATCAAGAATGACTATTGAAAAGTTTACCTTAAAACCTAATCCAAATGGATATGGAAAAATCTAGGCGACATAAACCAAAGCTTTCACTAAAAACATTCAAACCAACTCAAGTTTCAAAGCAAAATACAAAATTGATAATATTGTCATGAGTGTTGTTGAATATCATCGTCAAGAGGAATTAGATGCGTAAGACGAGAGTCGATCAAAATTAAAAACGTTGTTTACAACAAACCTTTAATTATAAAACGCGGTCACTTTCACACACCAACGGATTCTTCTACCACACCAAGGGTTATCATCAAAACACCCGAGTCTTCTATTGTTAATCCCAAAATGTCTTTGCACAAACTTATGGTCCTTTACCTTCCATTAGCGAAGTAAACTCACAACCCGAAAATCGAAAAATTCTTCGATATTTTGACATTTTCATGGTCGACCTCAAAATTTTACAACATGAGATAGAATATCGATCCGAAATCAAAATTGAACATTTTCAATCGCCTCGCGCGAGAACAAAGAGACATCTTTCGTAAAAATCTTTACCTAATGTTAAAACTTGAAAAGTTGTGCAATTGCTCGGAAAAGGATTTTCATAAGGAACTTGGGATCATGAAAACGTTTTGAGAAAATGTAAACATCTATTACTAACACAAAACGCAAAAAGAAACTGTTGAGAAAAGATGTTGATCGACTCTTGGAAGATGTTATCTCGGCCGATATCCATAATGTTGTGCTATTCTATTCGTTGCCATTTGCATCCGATCATATCTCTGCCGATATTGTTGAAACTGTTGTAATCATGAGAACACCGATAATGTGCTTCAGATCGAGTCTTTAAAAGTCGAAAATAAACGATTACACACGGAAATTTACAATGCAAAACGTCGTCTTCATTGGTGTGAAAAGATATTCACAACCATCAACTTAGTTTTCAAAAGAAAATCGCTCAATTGAGTGCAAAATCTTCGATCCTAAATTTGAGCAACTGGATGATCAAAACGTGTCTTTGAAAAGTCAAATCTCAAAATATGAACAAGAACTTTTAAAAGTTAAACAGAATATGGTGTCATATTTGATTTACTCAAAAGACTCGAGATGAAGCATCTAATGAACTTGATCACTATCTTGCTCACACTAGTGAAGTCATGAATTTTGCCGGTAATATTCGCTCGAAAATCAAGATCCGATTCACACCATCTCTAAGTTACGGAAATGTTAGGAAAGTATGAACAACTCCCGCCACCGTGATTAAGAGATTAGCACCAACACACTTAGTAATCGTGAACCTAAAATTCCCACCGCCAAATCACAAGTTGCTAATGTGTTTCCTCATCGAAACAGAATAGTTGCATCTTTTCCAAACGTCCGCACTTCACACAGCCTAGAGCACTAAATCAAGAATAGGAAGTTGCGACCTAAGAAAAGATCAATAAGGAATGCTAAAGTAGAAGAACACCCTAGGACTCGAATAAAAATCATGTTGCTTCCACTATAGATGTTACGTCCGCAAATGTAATAGAAATAGTGATGTAACGAATGCTAAACCGTTGAGTACTTTTGATATTCACCGATGCACCTTGTGTTATTTGTCAAAAGAGTATGAATTCGAATGTCATGACAAATGTGTTGCTAAAGCTATAATCTCTCGATTACGGAATCCTAAGAATTGGAATACCTCTAGGCCCACTAATCATTCTAAGTCCGTGCTTGGTAAACCACCATCTTTAGATTCTAAGGCAACCATTGCTATCACAAGAGCTACCGCTCACCTCCTAAGAATGTAGTACCACCTAGTGCTTTCACTAAGACTAAAGCAAAGAGTAGTTATAGATGGCGAAATGGATATATAACACACTAGGATTTAAATGGATGCCTAAACTTGTCAATGTGTGTATGTCTAACGTATTCGCTCGAACCCTCTAACATTTCGGGTTCCACATCTACTTCTATTCCATCCGTGTCGTCGCGTGTGTAATGCAGTGATATGATCATTCTCTCGATTGTTGATAGCGGATGTTCCCGACACATGACAGCAACCTTAAACTGTTATCAAACTTTATTGCAAAGTTCATTGGCACCGCCGATTCGAACGATCACTGCAGCCCATCATGGGCTACGGAGATTATGTTAATGGGAACATCGAAATCAGCAGGGTTTACTATGTGGAAGGCCTCGGTCACAACTGCTTTCGTGAGGTCAATTTTGTGATGGAGATTTGGAGGTTGCTTTGAGGAGAAAACTTGTTTCATTCGTGATCTACAAGGAAACGATCTTATGTCCGCTCGCGTAATTCTAGTCTCTACACTATCTCTATGCAAGACATGGTTGCTTCCTCTCCCATCCGCTTACTTTCTAAGGCAACATCAACAAAACTCGGCTATGGCACCGCTGCTCTCACATCTAAACTTTCAAACCATCACCAACCTTGCTCGACACAAACTAGTTGAAGGACTCCCACGATTCCGGTATTCAAAAGATCACCTTTGCTCACCGTGAACAAGGAAAAGCACTCGTGCTCATTTTCCTTCAAAGGTGGAACACGCCTCAAAGATGTGCTTCATCTTCTTCACATGGATTTGTGTGGCCCGACGCGCTGCAAACGATCAATGGCAAACGCTACATCTTAGTAATTGTTGATGACTACTCACGATGGACTTGGGTCTATTTTCTTCGTAGCAAAGACCAAGCTCCACAAATGATCATCACCTTTCTCACAAAGATATGTGTTCACTCCGCAACACCGCCGTAATCATCGTAATGCATAAAGGAACCGAATTTGTTAACAAAACCCTTCGTGAATTTTATGAGAAAGTGGAATTCAAAGATCAAACATCTATTGCACGGACACCGAACAAAACGGAGTTGTTGAAAGACGAAACCGAACGTTAGTGGAAGTCGCAAGAACAATGTTAATCAATGCTAAACTTCCAGACACTTATGGGCGTGTCGATTCATCGCATGCTATACTCAAACCGCTCCATGATCACAAACGCCACAACAAAACACCTTTGAGCTTGTCCACAACTATAAACCGAACCTCAAACACTTTCATGTATTTGGATCCCTTTGCTATCCGAATAATGATCGTGATGATTTTGGAAAGCTCAAAGCAAAAGTCGATATTGGAGTCTTTATTGATATCGTGACAATTCTAAAGGTTTCGAACTGGAATCGTCGAACTAAGGAGGTAATGGAAACGATTCATGCTCATTTCGATGAACTCACGGAAATGGCTTCGAGTATAATGACTTAGAACCCGGTCACAACCGCTTAAACTTCCTCAACCCCATCATCACCAAGAAAGCCCTCGCCTAACTCACAACAAATGGAAAGGTTATTTGCTCCTCCGCTCGTGACGATATTGATGAACGTGCTCTCGTGTATCCGCCGCTCACCGCACAACCCGATAATATTCCTATACCGATACACTGCTACAACAACCATCGTTGAAGATGCACCTACACCAATTGACTCCAACACAACAGCTTGAACACACCGCTTCCAACAATGATGAACCGGTGATGATATTTCAATGAAGTACCCCACCGCAGATTTTGATCCAAATGCGTTCTTCAACCCGCTTGCCAATGAGATCGCCGCACGGATGTTGCGGAATCTTCAACAAACCATTTGAATCCTCGTAATCGCACAATGTATACCAACATCAACCTCTACACATAGATGGACTAAAGACCATCCTCTCGCTAACATTATTGGCAACCCGAATCAACGGTCGTTACGAGACAACGTCTTCACTCGATGGTGAACACCGCATTTATGCACTCACCGTCCGCCAATCGAACCTAAAACATTAAAGATGCAATGACAAAAGACAACCGGATTGAATCCATGCAAGAAGAACTCAACCAATTCAAACGCCTTGAAGTATGGAATCGGTTGAAAGACCAACAGAGTCTACGCTATTGGTCTAAAATGGATTTGGAAAACAAATTGATGTCAAGGGAACGCCATCCAAACAAGTCACGCCTAGTTGCTAAGGGTTATCGCCGTGAAGAAGGAATAGACTTTGAAGAATCTTTTGCTCCGGTTGCTCGCCTTGAGGTCGTTCGATATTTCTCGTCATGCTCATATGAACATGACGGTTCATCGATGGATGTCAAACGGCGCTTCTCAATGGACAACTTAAAGAAACGGTCTATGTCACCAACCGGATGGATTCGTTGATCCCGAGTTCCCAACCATGTCTACAAACCGAACAAAGCTCTTTATGGTCTCAAACAAGCCCCTCGGGCATGGTACGATAAGCTATCATCTTTCCTCATTGCCAATAACTTCACCAAAGGCTCGGTTGACCCAACTCTTTTATACAATATCACGGGCACACATCTTAATTGTTCAAATTTACGTGGATGACATCATTTTGGGTCAACACATAAAAGTTTTCAATCGCTTTTGCAAAACTAATGAAGAAAAATTTTGAAATGTCCATGATGGGTGAACTTACATTCTTTCTAGGATTGCAAGTTCATCAATCACCCCGTGGTATTTTCTTGAGTCACCCAAATATGCCCTTGAATTGTTAAACAAATTTGGAATGACAACCGTGATACTTATGCCACACCAATGGCTCATACCAAGAAGTTAGATGTCGATTTACATGGGAAAGTGGTTGACCCTACCAAATACCAAGTATTATAGGGTCTCTCATGTATCTAACAACCAGCGACCGACATTGTCTTTGCCGCTTATCTATGCTCCCGCTATCGTCGCGACCAACCGAAACCCACCTCTCGAGGCTAAAAGAATCCTCCGATACATCAAGGGAACCATTAATTTGGGATCCGTATCCAAGGATTCTCGGTTTTGAACTAATAGCTTTTTCGAGACCGATCACGCAGGATGCCTAGACTCAAGGAAAAGTACTTCAGAGCACTACAATTTCTCGGTGATAAACCGTGTCTTGGCAATCAAAGAAGCAGGATTGTACATCATCGTCATCAATCGAGCGTAATATGTAGCCATGTCCGCGTGTTGTGCTCAAGTCATCCGGATGAGAACACAACTCAAAGACTATGGTTACGTATTTGATGTAATCCCGATGTATTGCGACAATCGAGTGCCATTGCAATCTCGCAACTCGCTCAAAGACTCAAATCAAAGCACATCGATCCACGCTATCATTTCATCAAGGACCACGTGGAACAGTGGTACCGTTGAATTATACTTTATGGTATCGAATACCAATTGGCGATCCGCTCACCAAAGCCTTGCCTCCCGCTAGGTTTAATGAGTTGGTCCACCGAATTGGTATGAGGTGTTTGACTCAAGAGGAATTGATAACCTCTTAAAACAGCCTTAAAAACCCGTCAAACACCAAAACATCTTTTGTAAATAAATTTTCAAAACAAAATACAAAAATATAAAATCCGATAAAACAACAAAAATATTCTCCCAATCTATCTTTCTTTCAACATGGCAAGTACATTTTTCCACAACACTTTAATCTTTCAAAATTCAAGATTTTTCCGATCAAGTGTTGAGGGGAGAAAATAATCCATTAACTGCTTCAAAACATCTGTACTTGCATGTTACCACATCTCGGTTGATTATGTTACAAATGGTGGTATATTTTCGGTTCAAAGACACCCGGACCTAAATTAATAACCTTTCATTATTTTCTCAAGTCGAGGGGAGTGTCGTCATGTTCCTTTCCTAAAATCTTCGCTTGGTAACCAAAATGGAAGTTTAATGGCTTGGTTTGAAAAAGGCAAAGTGGAGGGACTAAACCGCCAAAAGTTTAAAGTTAACTTTAATAAAACACCTCTCACCTAACTTTCACTTCACATTTATTACAAAACACCTATTATCATCCCACGATAATATTCACTCAAGAAACCGTGTTTTTGATCCTCATCTTGTAAGTGTTTTCGTAATCACAACATGTTTTTATGATAAGGTTTTGAATCTCATGTAAATCCTACGGCTAAAACTTGTTCTACGCGTGATTTGGTGATCTACGCGTATGCGTAAGAACACACAATCAATACGTGGGTGTTTGTGGTGAAATGATTGTGTCAAAACGTTCTTAATACATCAATGATACTTTGTTAACCATCAAAATCCACCCAGATTCACTAATTGATGATTTTTGAAAATTAGGGTTTATAAGTCGAATTGGGTGTTTTTAAATGTGAAGTGTTTTGGTCTAAAAGACTGTTGGGTTATGCTTTTGCGTTGTTGAATTGATGATTTCCATAGTCTATAGCCACCCAGAAACACGAATTGGTCATCAATTCGAAACTAGGGTTTAAAGTTCATAAACTTTGGGTATTTTTGATTCACTGCATAATAAGTGTTAAAACTTGGTCTACATGCTTTCACAACTTATATGATATGCCAGAAAAACTTTGGTGCATAATCCATGGCTAGAATTGATACGAGAATTAGGGTTTAGTCTACGCGTGAAGATATTCTACGCCAGAATCGATTTATGCATGATTCATGCCATGTGTTGTTATTGAAATGAAGATGTGCTAATATTGATGATTTGATAAATTTATTTCGTGATTGCTACACTTAGAATTCGTAATCAAGGTCATTTGATTATCTACGATAAGGATTACCCTACGCGTAGTTATGTTACGCGCGAAGAAAATCCCACGCATAACGCCTACGCGTAAGGTTCTACAACGGACCACGCAGATCCCGTGAAGGATATGCGAACAAGGACCCCACGCATAAGGTCTACTTCACGAGTAACCTTACGCTGAAGGTAAATATATGCTCACGCATAAGCTCTCCACGCATAAGGTCTCCTTTTCCCACGCTGTAACATTTCACGCGTAAGTTAGGATTCTACGCGTAAGTTTACGCCTAAGCATATATCATTCCCGCTCACGCCGTATCTTTGCCAAAACTACGCTTAACCTCGGATTGACCTTCATGATGAATTGTTACTTGTACAAACTTGTAAATAAACTAATCATATCATCACGAATCCAAAATGTCACTAATAAACTTAAATCGCTTGATATGTTGTGAACAATAAGTGATAAAATAAACTTTAAAACTTAAAGTTAACTAACTCACTAAACATTTCACGATATCATTGATTGAACATACAAGTGACTTAGGACTCAGAATAATCATTATCACCGTACATTCAACAACTAGACAATAAGACCTTCGTTGACTAACATTATGTCTTTCGATATGTTGGTTCTTTTGGCTAATGTTATTTCGCATCACGACATGGTCGAACAAATGAATGTGGATGCACCAAGTTCTCTCCATTGTCGATATCTATCCTCATGGCTATCCAATGAAGATAGGAAAGAATAACCTCCGTGTTGACTTTGACACCCTCACTTGCTCGAATCTTCATGTCTTATTGCTATTGATATTCGAGAACTCATCCGACGTAACATGCTTACTCACTCGCAACCATTCCCGAGATCTACATCCAACAGCCTCGAACACTATGGAAAGGGTCAAAGGAAGGATCACGCGACGGTGACTCAACCACAAACAAGTCACCATTACACCGCAGACTTAAGGGTCGCTCTCCTTATTCCTCAAGTCAATCCAACCAAACTTTATGCCACACCGTCAAGAGCTAACTCTCCAATTCTTAATCAATATCGGTTATGACGAGGCTACTGTGAGTAATCTCTAAGCACTCTCATGTAGAGCTTAAGAGTATTCCTCAACCATGGAGAACACTCTACATGATCATCACCAAGTCTGCTTCGGTCGTGACAATGCTATGAGCATCCTAAGCTCATAGAACCGCAAATATTTTGGGCATTCGTCAACATGAAACACATCGCTATTGAAGCTCGATTTGGGATGACATGATGTCATTTCTCAACAAACTTGGCTCAAAGATTCCCTACATCGATATACTAAACTGTTGATACAGAGAGCACTTGGACTTCATCCCGATATTCCCAAGAGACTCAATGACCCGCATAATCACGACATGTTGACGGAACCTATTCTATCCGCCGTAATCAAGGAGACGCCCACAAAGAAACAAGGTGTCAGACATTGCGATTTCCTTCTAATCAAGATGTCGAAAGCTCAAACGCATAAGAGATATCCGAAGCGTTAGGCAAGGCAAAGTTGGTCATCTTGACGAAAATCCTCTCGAACACCGTCAGAGAACTGTAAGAGGAAGTGCAGAAGCACAACAAGTTCTCGTGAGTCAAAGGAAGGTTCCTAAAAGGAAAGCTCCTTCTATAAGGATTGTTCCCGAAGGAAGCCGAACCTATTCCCACACTTGAACCTCAAAGACAACTTAGGGATGAGAGCTCAAGATACCGAGATGATGAAGAGGTTCATTACTCGCAATCGCAACCAAACACCGCCTCGGTGACAAAACCTCCAAGTCCTCCAATTGCCCAAGAAAAGGGAAGACTCAAACTATTGTACCTTATGATGAGAGCTCAAGAAGAAAAAGAAGAGCAATTGGATAAATCATACAGAAAAAGTTTCACAACGTCCGACACATTCAAAAGGTCGTTGAATTTGCTAAAGATCAAATGGGTGGCCCCGAGGATCAAGTGGTGTCGCCACCTCTCCGCATCCCGATGCGTTAATCAACCCGATAAGGGATCCGTGCCACCACTCTTCCGCAACAACAACCGCCTATTGAAGACACTATTGAGTATGATTTTGAGAAACCGTAATCGAGAAAGAGAAGTCTAAGGATGACGAGGATGATTATACAAAGTTTCTTCTCGATACCCCACGCACTCAAAGGAGAAAACCTCGAACTCCTAAGGACATGAAGTCTCCTCATGTCTCCTCATCATCGACTCTTCATCTCATTCATCACCACCACCATCAACAAAGTCAACCGATCATCATCCAAATCGGTGAAGAAACCACCAAAGTCTTGGATCTCTCGCCTCATAAAAGGATTGTAAAAGTCGTCCAACAAATCGAAAGAAGGACATAACTTACGTAAAAATGAATTGGTTTGTCGACCAAATTCAATCCTTAAATGATGAGATAGACAAGATGGAGAAAGAAAGGAAATTTGTTCAGATTTCATGAGAAGTCATCGTCGGGAGGAACCGAATGAAATGATTGAAGGTTACACTCAAAAGTTCCTTCGTGATATCGCTCCTAAAGTCCAAAAGGAACCGGAGAAGTCGCAAGAGATCAAACTCACAAGTTTCTTCTCGACATCGCCCCCGTGTGACTAGAGAAGTATTCTCCGCATAACTCACCCCTAACATCGCCGCATTGGTTAAACATACAATGGCCAAAGAAGTCGATCTCTCGAACTGAAAGTTAATCGCTAAACTAGTGATGCAAATGTCAAAGCGATCCGAACGCTTACTTCGGATGAAGCTAAATTTTTCAAGGTCTACTTGCTTTTCAACCCGCTCATCATGCAAGGAGTCACCGATCAACCCAAACGACCAAGAGATGACGATGATAAGGATAAGGACTCGCACCTAAACGCCAAGCGGCCCGTCAATCTACATCTATGCCACCTCCTCCACATCGGACTTCTTCTCAACATAAGTCTCCATCACCCGGTCTTCACGATAAACCTGGACGATTCCGAGTTACCACCCCGACTCATAAAACAGTGACTACTTTGAGTACACGGGTGGTGACGATGAAGAGGTCCTTGAGCCCCGACAACAACCCACCTCACCTAAACAAGTGCGAAACCACAATCATCATCAAAACCTTCAAAATGAAGAAGAAAACGACTCAATGACGCCGTATCATGGCTTGATGACGATAAACCGCCGAATTTGATTGGTTTGCTACTCTTGTTAACGACACTCCCTACCCCAAGAAGGTCAAGAATTGGTAGACGGTAGTACCTTGGAGCATGCAAAATCTTGCAAGAAAGATTCCGTGTGAAGAAGATGACGAACCGAGTTGAAGCGCATCAAGAATGACGATTCCTCCTTTGAAAAACAAATCGGAAAGTGCAATCGAGGTTGAATATCACCTAGAAAACATTGCTCGAGCCATGTCTAACAACATGGATTGGCTCAACCTGTAAGCAAACATCGACTTCACTAAACGGAACAACCCTCCATATTACATCGATCGACCAAACCTCTACCAACAATCGCCAACCAGATGAACCAAGGATTCCTTCGATATTTCTTCAACAAAGACCGAATTTCTTCTCCATGGTGGCGATGGTTCACGAAAATACGCTACATCATTGACTCTTCCATTCCCGCCGGCTATTTACTCAAACCGCATAGCTATCGAGGAACGTAAATCACTTGTTTTTCGACAACGCAAGCATACGACCAAGATGCATTGTATGGGATTCATCATTGGCCCGAACGTCAAGAATCTACTACGAAGTTGCCCGGTTCAAGTCTCAACATGAAGTGTATTGCTCAAAGGACATCGTGGCCATCAAACACATTGATCTCAAGTCTAAGTGGGACTACACATTCTTGAAGAATATCATAGTCAAACGACAAGATGAACAGACTATGAATTCTCGAGGTCGACTTTGAGAACTTGTCCTCAACGACATCAAGACTTGTACCTTGCCAAAGTATGTGGTCGTATGAGACAATTCTCGATCAAGTTCAACGTGAATTTATCAAGTCGGTTCTCATCTTCATTAGACGATTGTGATCAAAGAACGTGTCGAAGATATCCGATGGTCGTTGAATCATATCGTAAACGTAAACTTCACTCCACCACGCCTTGATCTTCCCGACATCAACCACTCAAACAACTTACGCCATCAAGAAACCTTTCGGCATTGTTTACCGCAGTGAACTTCAAGAAACCGCTTAATGGCGTGTAGTGAGCTCCACAAATTCGGGATCATACCTTGAAGATGGTTAGGGATGGATTGGCGATGATTGAAGGATATACCGAAAGTTGGGAATCCTAAGCTACCGGAACTCTCGTGAAAGGAGGGATGTGAGAAGGATCATCACCATGATTGATGAACGGTTGTTCGAAGGGATCGCCTGACGCTGGAGAGCTATGTTGGTGGTCGACCCAGAGAAACATCACCGCTTTCAACGCCTGCGCGCACTCGGGAACATCACCGCACTTCCCGGTACCCTTGAATTGTTTCCTTCATAAAATTTTGGATGCATGATTATATATGTGGATGGCTTGTGCACACATAACAAAGTGTACAACCCGTAATGGTCAAGAAAGGACCCCGTGGTACGCCTCTGCCACAATCCTTATAAAAGGAGCGAAAGCTTCTTATTTTTGAGTAAAACCTATCAAACCTTTCATTTTTCAAGGTTTTGCTCAAAAGACAAGTACTTCCCATATGATTTCAAAACCTCAACCGCTTATATCACTAGTTGAGGGGAGTATTTGATGAAAACTTTGTTCACAAATTGTTCACAATGGTCACTCTTCCCGCAACACTCAAAATGGTCATATTTATTCTCAAAATGTTTCAAAATAACATCTTATATGCCATTTTGAGGGGAGAAAATTATGTGATAAGAAATATGTTGTACAAAATGCAAATGAATCAGGTACCTTAGACTTAACCTACGAATTGACGGTACTAAACCGCTAGTAACTCGAAAAGACTTGTCCCGGACGGGTAATAATTTCAAGCTAGTTCGCTAGTGATGTAAACGTGTCTCGCAAAGGACTTGTCCAAGTAGAAAGTACCATTCGAGAAACTCTTGATAGACATGAACTCGACGGTATGACAACCTTTCGAGGTTTGTCTACACCTTCAAGATAGTTATTAGAGCTAGTTGTCACCTAAAAGTCGACAATGTATCTCTTTAACTATTCAACGAACCGTGTCTCATGGAGATTGTCTATCTTAGTGAATCAATTCAAAAGTGCGCTCTTTCCTCACGTGCATTTAACCATTAAAACTATTAAGCACATGTGAGGGGAGTATTTATGCAAAACTTATCTCTCACCGTGGTTCAAACATGTTTTCATTTACAAACCCTTTGAGAGATATTTTAACTTACAAATGGTTATAATGGCAAACATAGGTTAGTCATGGAGTTATAAGGTGACTAAGGTTAGGAATAACTGTCCTATGATCCGCCAGAGTCGGAGGATCTACCCAAGGACACTACCATTAGCTAGTGTTAGAAGTCCTTAGGAATGATTAAAAAAGGAGAAAATGAGAATCGGAGAAAGAAGGAGTTGAAGAATCAAAAGAAATGTAAAGTAAAGGGTGAAAAGAAATAGCCCTCCGCATTATTCAACTTAGGCGCATAACCGGGTTCAATTCATATACTACCGGTCGTCACTTAGTGACACCGTATTGAAGATTAAAAGTCGTCATGGACCCAAAGGACGCATGCACTAAACCTTCTTAGCCACTCAAGTTTCTCTCAATGTAAGCTTGTTTCATTCTCACAGGAACCCTACATAAACTATTGGCTTTCTTAGAGATCGCCGGTATTGAAGAAGGAGACCTCTCCTAGTCTCCGCCAGAAAACCAAAACGCACTATTGAGTCTAGAGCCACGAGATTCATCAAAAGATCTCTTAGGAACACTTGACATTTAATCACTTGTTGATCAACAAATAAGATCTTGATGATTCTGGTTCATATCGAGTCCTTCATGATCTTAGCAACTGTCGAGAACATTTATGAGAGGTTCACATCCGTGATCCTCGGTGATTGAATGGAAACTCCCGCCGTGGTCAACATCAAACACCGACAAAGAAGTCACTTCGGTAACTCCCCGTGGATTACGCGGAGTGTGTCTCAAACGGTCTACGTCGTGAGGTGATGCTTCGTGTACCTCACGACTCATCTCGAATCAGATGTACTTTGCACATCGCGTTATCTCACTTGTGGGACTCCAGCTCAGAACGGCCTTTGTAAGAATTAGAGTGGTGTTTTCACACTATGTCGTTAACACTCTCAAGTTCAAACTTGTAAGTGCCGAAACCGCTTATTACTAACCGCTTGAAATGTTTTTTCTTATGGAAGCTCCGAGCGGGATGATCGTGTCGATTCTTCTCATGCTCACGCCAACATCATCACTAATGAAAGTTCTATTCGAATGCAACACAACAATGTAATGATTCTTCATCAATCAAAGAATCTACAAAGTTAAAGACTTACGTAACTTCATCAAGATTGATTTCCAACGCCAAAGAGCGTGTGAGCATGTTGAAGAATGACGGAGACACCGGAGCAACAAGGCACTGAGGCGCATCGATGCGCATAACAACATACTATCACTTTCACCACAAAGAACAATGATCAAAGAACAAAGTTAAAGATGACGTCGAAACATAACTCGCTCAAAGATAACGATCTCTACACCGGGAGATTGTTCGAATCAAGGCAATTCCTCTCACAAGAAAGAAGAATGTCGAAGACGTCACACTACTATTACATCAACGCCTTCACCGCTTACATTCATATATACTTGAGGGGAGATTGTTGGAATCACTCCTAAACAAGATTTCAAGTATTTATATTTCATATGTAATAGGTAGCTTTATTATGGCCTTTATGTTTGTTTAAGGTCCCAACTTATGTAGAAGGCCCATGTCGAGGCCCAAGCCCAATAAGGAATAGGGAAGGAGAGGAGTGTTGCCCTCAGCTCCTTGCCTATATAAACTATTGTAAACCCTCATTTGAGGGTTGGTTGTTCAAGTTATTCTCTCATTCACTCTTGTTTCATAACCGGTCATACTATATCGTGTGTGTGTGTGGGAGGTCTTTACCGATCCACGTGATGATGAGTTTGAGCCATCTTTGGAGATCATCGGCTATCAAAATCTCGAGATATCCATTGTGGTGTTGTGACTTTGGGACCGACATGCTCACATTTTGGATCATGATTTCTTCTCATCGAGTAGCGGAAGCTTTAGTTGATTCATGATATTGGCGCAGCAGCAGCGTAAGCATGGAGTGAAAATATCGAGTCATTGATGCACTAATCATGATTTCTTTTGAGATGAATGTGTTAAGTGAGCATGCGGCTATGGATTGACCGCTTCATTACGATCACCGCAAACGTCGGGCGTGCACACAACAAGCTAGCAATAAATCGCACGAAAGTGTCTTTGATCACTTCGTTGAATTGAGGTACACGCCCACGGTTCCCCGTTGATCAAGACAAGTCCGCTCGTGATCGGTAGGATTCCTAAGAATCTCCTTGACGTGGTTTCGCAATTTGCTTTAGTCGTTCTCAAACCGAACATCTCAAAGAAGACAACACGGAGTGAGTGAACCAAATAATTTTAAGTCCACCGATTGATGAAAAGAGATTTGAAAAACAATCGTGTATTGCTCAATAGAAATTGTTTTTGCAATACAACGAAGGTTTTATTGAAAATCAATTATCAATCATAAAATACCTTTTGGTTTGAAAAATGAGTACACGGTCGATGTACTAAAGAAAAGAGTTATAAGCACAAAGACCGGTTTTCAAAGGTATCCGTCAATCCATAACTCGAACCAGATTGATTCAAGAAATTGAATCGCCCATAGTTTCTGCTCGGTTGTCACATGGTTGATCTATATAATAGATCTCACATGCCACCTACCGTGAGCTTGTTAGATGTTGGCTCCGAGAAGGCTTTCCATCTTCATTGTGAATGTATAAACACATCACTCGGATGTTCCGCAATACCACAAGGATAATGCGTGGGACTCAAGTTATAATCTCTCTTCCACATTGTGTGAAACAGAGAGTCTTCATTGAAAGTGTCCTAATGAGATTTATTGATGATCTCGTGGCTCTAGACTCAATTTGTGCATATTTGGATCCCGTGTCGGAGACTAGGGAGAGGGTCTCCTACTTCAATATCAACCATCTCTAAGAGAAAGTCGATAGATAATGTCGGTTCCCGTGAGAATGAAACAAGTCCTTTTAAGAGGAACTTGAGTGGTTTGGGAAGTTGAAGTGCAAGTGCAAGGCCACCGGGTCCATGACGCCTTGTCTTCAATACCGATGTTACCATCAAGTAGCATATGAATTGAACCCGGTTTCGCCCTAAGGTTGAATAAATGGAGGCTATTTGTTTTCACCCTTTTACATTCAATTCTTTTAATTCTTCAACCCTTCGGTGCTTACCGAGACTTCCTAGCTAGAACCTTGTTGGGTTTATTCCAAGACTAGCTCGGCCTTAGTCCGCACTCTTCCCTTATCTCATTTTTCTCCTTTTATCATCATACCTAAGGACTTCTACACTAACTAGTGGATTGTCCTCGGTAGATCCCTCCGTCTGGCGGATCATGGGAACACATACCTAACCTTATCATCCTTATATCACCGCATATGAAGTAAAGTTGGTCGGTCTATTTGGTATTGTTCATCCGCCATTGGATCCAATTGAAAACCATTTGAAAATCAATTCGGATACTTGTGATATATTATCAAAGCCTTTTGTACCGAATTGTTTTTGATATTTTAGAACGAGAACTCCCCTCAACATGTGCATCAAGTGAAAATGTTTTGCACATGGAGGCAGGAGAAAGAATTAACTTCTTTTGATTACCATTTTCTAAAGATATCAACATCACTTCCTCAACAAATCAAGTAGATATAGCAATTCCGGAAGGATGAGGTTTCCATAAATTTGCTCCCCTCAATATGTGCCTCGAGGTTTGAAAAGAGTTTTGCACATACTAGAGGAACCGCATATTGGGATAAATGATCACGTTTTAAATCAAAGGTTTTAAGATAGATGCTCCCCTCAACATGTGCATTGAAAAATTGAAATCGTTTGTCACATGCGGAGGGATAGCATGTACATCCGTTTATAACCATTTACCTAATTATCGTTTAAATCTAATTTAAATCACACATTCTCCCCGATCACAATTATCAAATCATTTGAGATTTGTGATCTCGTATAGATTTAAATTGATTTTGAAAGCTTTAGGAGAATTGTGACATGATTGTGAAAGCGTTTGAACCGATAATGATCGGATTTTAAGACTTTAAACTCCATTTATAAAACATGCATGTATATCTTTTGAAAACAATTTTAATGCCAAATAACTTTTTAATTTAATTGAAATCATTCTCCCCTCAATCAATGACGTAGGTTGTTGATTGAGAGATAGAGATTTTGACAAATAAGTCCCGATGATTATCAAAAATAGAGATTGAGTTATTTTCAAAGCATTTAGTTTTCAATGAGATAGGAGTTTATAGAATCGAGCATAAGATTTGAAAACTTGGTAAGATATGGCTCTGTTATTTTTTTAAACCGGGTTATTGCTCGAAGATGACAATAAACCATTTCTCTTTCTCCCAAAATATTTTTGATTTTTTTTTTTTTTTTTTTTTTTTTTTTTTTTAATTGAACAACATCTAAAGTCCCGTGTCATTCTTTGAATGACAGACAAAGACCGTAGATATTATCGAACCGAGAAAAACATGACAAAAATGACAATATTTTTGAAGATTTTTTTTTTTGAATTTTTTGATTTTTATGGATTTTGAAAGTTTTATAATTTTCTATTTTGTTTTTGAATAACTATTTACAAGAGATAGATGAAGATAGACCTTTACTCCTCGTCTTCCTCCTCAAGACGTTTGAGAGTTTCGGTTGAAGACTTTTCAAACCAAGACGTGGAAGAATAAACTCAAAACGTTCTCTTGGAAGAGCTTTGGTGAAGATGTACGCTAACCGATATTCGGACCTCACAAAATATAGTTCCACCACACCTTTTTCCACTTGTTCCCCGATGAAATGATGTCGAATGTCGATATGCTTAGCTCTTGAGTGTTGAACGTTGTTGCATGAGAGCAATAGCACTTTATTATCACAAGACAGAGGGATTTTGTTGAATTCAAAGCCATAGTCGATAATTGAGATCTCATCCATAGGATTTGAGCACAACAAGATGACATGGCTATGTATTCACCTCAGAGAGGAAATAGAAGTACTCATTTGCTTCTTTGAAGACCACTCACAAGCTTATCACCCAAAAATCGAGCACCTCGGCACGTACTTCGACGTGTATCTTGACAACCTGCATGATCGGCATCTCGATAGGCCGTTAGTGACATACCGGTGTCCTTGGTACCATAGTCCCATATTGATGGTTCCTTGGAGATACCGAAGACCCGCTTAATCGCTTCAAGGTGCTTTTTAGTAGGCTTAGCACGGTATCTAGCACACATGCACACAGAGAACAAAATGTCCGGTCTACTAGCAAAGTGAGATACATCGGGATCCAATCATACTCCTATATTTCGTTTGGTCAATCATGATCCCCGAGAGGTCCTCATCTAGTTTGGTTCGGTCAATCATGGGGTGTCAACAGGTCACATGAATCAAATCCAAATTTCTTTAAAATCTCATTGCATATTTAGATTGATTTATGAAAATGCCTCCGGACTTTTGAAATTTGTAATCCCAAGAAAATGACATTTGTCCCATCATTGACATTTGAAACTTTGAACTCATTTCATTTGAAAACGATCACATTCCATTGGGTCACGAGGCAAAGATAATATCATCAACATAAATTTGAACATGAATCAAATGTTTGCTCGACTTCTGGTGAACAATGTAGGATCAATTGCTCCTTTGATGAATCCGGTTGATAGAAGAAACTTAGACAAATGTATCATACCATGCCCTTGGAGCTTGCTTTAAACCGAAAGAGCCTTCTTCAAACGATAAACGTGAGTAGGATGCTCTTGATTCACAAATCCTTCAGTTACCGACGAGACGACTTCTTTAAGATCTCCGTTTAGAAATGCCGTCTTTACATCCATCCGATAAACCACCATGTTCTTGCTAGCAAGATTTGCCAGAAAGATTTCGATGGCCTCGATTCGAGCAACTGGAGCAAAAGATTCTTCAAAGTCTATACCCTCCTCTTGACGATATCCTTTAGCAACTAATCGAGCCTTGTTCTTCAACACATCACCACGCTCATCAAGTTTTACTTTGAAGATCCATTTAGAGCTATAATCATAGCACGCCTCTGAGGTGTACTAACTCCCATACATCAAGTCGATCAAACTCATGAATTTCATCTTGCATAGCATTGAACCACTATCTTCATTCATGGCGGTTTTAACGTCTTTTGGTTCGATCTTAGATAGTACGGAGTTGAAGAAGCACCATAAGGCATCGGTTGCTAGTTGCTTCCGGGTTGATACAGACGAGAGGATTACCAATGATGTTGTCTAATGGATGATCGTGAGTCCATTTTCCGAGGTGTTCATGTGGCATTTGTTGAGGAACCGAGGTAGTCGAGTCGATGTCTCTCAAGAAGATGGTTCTCTGCGATGATTCGGGAGTAGCAAATATGTTTTCAAATGGAGCATCTTGAGGAGTTGCAAAGGGATTAACTTCATCATTGATGCGTAAACATTTCCATGATGTACATTTGAAGAATGATGATTTGTTGATGAGATGAAGGATCGCAGCGGGTGCTTCTTGACTTCTGATATTGAAACCGATGGATTGACTTCATTCAATCGGAATCGAGCATCCTCTGTTGTAGGGATCGAGACCTCATTAGTAGTAGACTCATCAGTTCATCAAACATTGGATCAAACAATTTCTTTACATCATCTTGATGGAGGTACATATGGTGTTTCTTGAGAGGAGTTTGGAACAAGGGATGAACCAATAGGACTCATTATGAAGTGCGGGTCCCGAGTGGAGTGTCCAGGAGCCATTTGACCGGTCACTCATCAAACGTAACGTGAATTGTTTCCATGATATTTCGGGTTCTTTTGTTGTATATTCGGTATCCCTTTTGTTTGGTGCATATCCTACAAATACTCCAATGTCGACTTTAGCCCTAAGTTTGCCTAAGTCTTGACCTTCATTAGTTGGATAGCACAAGGCACCAAATACACGAAGGAAAGATAGATTAGGTTTTCTGTTGTGGACAAGTTCATATGGAGTTTTCCATGAATGGTGTGAATCGAGGAACGATTTTGTGTGTAACATGCGGTGGCAATTGCTTGACCCGGAGAAACATTGGAACCTTTGAGTAAATCAAGATTGTTCTAGCGGCTTCAACAAGAGTACGATTTCGTCTTTCAACTACACCGCTGTTGAGGGGTTCGTGGAACACTTCTTTGATGGTCGATTCCAATGCTTTCATAGAATTCACTAAGTTGTTTGTTGACAAACTCGGCCCATTGTCTGCTCGATAATTCGGCGGTTTTGTTTAGTCTAACTCGCAATGTTTGATGAGTTTGATGATGATATCGTGAGTTTCATCCTTTGTCCTTAAGAACTTGACCCTGTGAATCTAGAATAATCATCAACCACAACTAACACATATTTCTTCCCAAAGATATTCTCGCACCCTCATTGGTCCACATAAATCCATATGAATCATATGAAGAACTTCGTGATGAGTTAGTAGGTTTGGGTTTATGGGCATACTTTTTGCTTTTTCCCAATTGACATGTTGAACAAAGATGATCCTTTTCATACTTTAGTCTAGGTAGACCTACAACTAAGTCCTTTACGGAGAGATCGTTGATGGTGCCAAGTTCAAGTGATTGAGACGACGATGCCATAACCATGACTTTGTTTTAGAAGCCTTTGATAACAAGCAGATTGGTGAAGCTCTCATCATGTCATCGATAGAGATAGTGTAAAGGTTTGAGCCACGAGTTCCTTTCAATAGTTCCTTTCCATTAAGATCTCTAACAAAGGTGTATGTTTTCAAGGCTACTTCTAGATCGAATCACGAATTGACCAACAGAGAAAGATTATGACCTAAACCTTCCACATAATACACTACGGAGATGACACTATCACCAACAACATAATCTCCATAACCCATAATAGCACCGAAATGATCATTACCAAATCTAACATCTCCGATGAATTTGCTCACGAAGTTCATGAGTCGTGACCGGTCTCCAAATATATGCTTGGAACAACTGAGTCCGGTACCACGTAATCGATTTGAACGATCCGCAGTTGAACATGCACAAGAATGGATAATCGGATATTTGGGATCCCATGCAAGAATGGGTTCCATTTGGTTAGTAGCAACAGTTGGACCACCCACATCGTAAATAGAAGCATTCATATATCGACGGTGAAGTAGTGGACTCATTGTGAATAGATGCAATACTAGTGTATCGTATTAGTCCTATTCTGATGTGACCACTTCTTAAGGAATAGTTCTACCAAGAGGCATCCATTTTCTAGTGGGCATTATCTCGATTAGTCTTATGACCAATGTATCCAATAAAAGCCTATTCTCTGAATGTTCTTCCTGTGGGTTTCCATTGTTTTCTAACTCTCTTTCGCTTTTGCCTTTTAGCCTTTTAGCATGACTTATAGCATTAACAACATTAATCGGACAATTAACATCATTAGGCGTAACATTAACATCACATTCAAGATTAGAAATGTAATTCAAGCAATCATCGGTACAAGGTTTGCAAGTAGCATCGAATTGAATTAATTACAAGACGCCTATGGCTAATACTAGAATCAACACGATTCGCTTTATTCGATTCAAACTTAAGGTTCCTAGATTGTTCTTCTACTCTCTTCCAAAGGCACATTCTTAGCTTGAGAGGTCCTATCATTCCTTGTATTGTCTTGAGACTTTGACCGCTCCCTTTAATGTCACCGATTACTCCTGTAGAGGAATGGGAACATTAGTTTGTTTTACTACTCTTTGCACCACATGCTTAGATGTGTTGGGATCGAACTACATGCAGGTACACTAAGGTTCACTTTCTTAACATTAGAGGTACTGAGATTAGTACTCCTAGTATTGACAGATCTAAAATCTGAACTACTCACTGGTGCACTACTCCTCCCATTCAAACCATTGGGAATCGAGTGCATGTCATGTTTGGCTTTAGGCATTGAGCATGGAATCAAAGGGTTAACTCTCTCACCTAATGTCTTTGGGCATATAGTGATCAAACATTCTAAGATTTCTTGAGATCGTTTGGCATATAAGCATGCATGTCCAATTGCATTATCATGAGGTTTCTCTAGCTTATCCTCTTCAACAATCTCACGCAGGCATTCTAAGCAATCCTTAAGGGATGAGAAATATGTTTGAATGGCAAGTTTGTTGTTCCTTAGGTGAGGGGGGACATATGTCACAGATAAAGTAGATTTATTACCAGAGTGAACCTTAGATACAACATTCTCCGCATTGATCATTGGCATTTTCCCTTTTACCTGACTCTTCAGATTCTCAATTTCCTTTTGCAATGAGGTTATTTGTTCGTTGTTTTTGTTACGAGTGACTTTAATTGATTCAAACAACTCATTGAAATGACGTTTAACCTTTTCATTCTCTTCTAGGAAACTTTCGTTTTCCTTTTGTAAAGCATATACTAGGTTTTGAAGATGAAACGTTTGAGAATTTCGAGAATCTAAAGAAGGAGGCATTTGGGAACTGTCATATTGTTCGTTTGACCCTTTAATTGAGAGATTTGGACTTTCAACTTTACGATCGTGTTACCGAGCATGAATTGCTCATCTCGTTTGTTTATTTGAAAATCGCATCAAACTCGGAACATCCGAAGATGTCTTGAAATTTGAAGTTTTGACATTTTCTTTGAGATGTTGATATTTTAGTTGTAGATTAAAATACTCAACTTCTAGTTTAGAAAAATGTTTAACCAAATTGTCATGATCATCCAGTTCAATTTTCTCATTAAGTTTAGAATTAGTTTTTCAAGCTCAATGACACGATCATGGGAGACTTTCAGGCCACAGATAGTTCATGAAATTTGAAGCATTAATAGAGCAATTTGAAGCGATGAAAAGACATCTTGAGCAACACATTCAAGAATAAGATTCTCATTCAATGTATGCGAGTTCTTCCTCTCGATCTCATTATATTTTAATGCACGCTCATAATCACTAATTTCAACTATTATTGCATCAAATTCCTTTTCCATTCCTTAATGTCGGTTTCTATCCCCTTTTAAGACTCTCAAAGTGTTCCTTTAAAAGTTTAAAGAAGGGCATGACCTCGATTAAATAACATTCTTTCATTTGTTCAAAACCCCTTTCTCCTTGAAGAATGCCACCTGGGTGTGATCCTTTTCTTGCAAGTTTTCTCAAAATCAACAAATAGTTGAAAAATAACGTATTGGCTAATTAAGATATTGCTTTTAGTGGCAATTGTTCTAGGAACAAGATGCATTGGTGTGTTAGGAGGATATCTGATAGCTTTAGGCATTTTCCAAAGGGAGGATTTGTTTCTACAATATTTTCGACTTTTCGCTTATCTAAATCCATTTTCCGTAAGACTTGTTCGGGAGTCAACAAAGTCTCGAGGCTTAAACTTGTTTAATGCAATCCAGTTTTCCTTCTTATAATCATGAGGAGTGATATTTATGTTCTTCTCTTTGCATTTGGGGTCATCTAGTTTTTGTTCATCCTTTCCTAGTGACTTCATCGATTTCTTATCTTCCTCGGTGCACTCAACGCAACTAGGTTTTCGCCTAGGCTTAAGAATTTCATTACCATCATAAATCACCTTTGAGCATTTCTAGCCTTTTGATTACCTCTGGATTTGGTTCCTCAACAAGGGAATGCTATGCTTATCGCTAAAGACTCGATGTTTGGTGACCATGTGAGCAATCGAATGGTGTTTCCTTGTATGTACAACTTGTTTTCAAGTTTGTTTTCAAAGTTTTCGATTAGAAAAATCTCTCAAGAGCTTTGATTCTTTTGCATTAAATTCTTGCTTAAGCATTTTCACGTTTTCTTGAAGTTCTTGTTTTTGCTTATTTGTTTTAGAAAGTTTTTCTTGCAAAGAATTTAATTCTTGTTTCAATACTTCTTCTCTAAAGTTACTTTTTCTAATTATCGACGCACTTGGTCATCCATTTCCGCTCACGAGTGGTCAACTCAAATTTTGCACGTTGTTCATAAATGGCAACACGTTCCTTATAGGCATTTAGTTCGAGAGATAATGGAATCATCAGAGCACATGCGGTGAATTCATCAAAGACATAGTCATTGTTGATCGCAGAAGATGCATCACTAGGTACAACTTCACTTTCACTTTGTTTCACGCATTGATCATATGGGACAATATTGATATTACCCGTATTTTCAATATTTGATTCAAAAGTTTCGGTTGGTTGTACTTTGTCATGCATCGTTGCACATCAACATCATCATATAGCTTTAATACCTCGTAGATGAGTTTGTCCTTTGATGGGCCACTTGTGGTGAAGAAGTGACCTTGGGAGACACCATGGGAGAGATGCTAGCCATAAATATTGTGTGTGCATGAGGTCCATCATCCACATCAGTCGTAAGCATCGCATCACCGACTTGAAAGGCATTTTGATGATTGTGACCTATCTCCGAATGGGCCGCTCATCTACATCGCATCATAGGTCTTGGCATTGCCTTCAAGAAAAGCAAGCATTCCTCTTCATTCAAAGTAGCACCATTGTCCCGAGCTTGAGCCAGCAACATCTTATCTACAAGTATTCGGCATTTTGTGGACGCTTTGGAGATGTGCGCCTTGCAAAGTGTCCTCACCACCACAGTTAAAGCATTTGATTGGCTTAGCTTGACCTTGGTTACCATTTCTTCCTCGATTACGGTTTCCAACATAACCTCTCCCACTCCACCTCTCCCCGATCATCTTGTCTTTCTGAATCGGTTGCACCACGATCCTTCCATCTTTAACGGTGGCTTGATTATGTGGGTTAGATGCGGTTCGAGGTTGTTGTTGGTTTGTGGAGAGAGTTCATGTTTTGACTAATGAGTAGAGCTAGTTGATTAACGATGTTATCCACGTGCATCAAAGATCGACTTGTTTGAACCGAGGATCGAGGATGAGTTTGTGATTACCATTACCCAAGGGAATGACTTGTGATGCTTTGGTTGTGATTCCAATGTTTGAGTAGAAAGTTGTTGAGTCATTAGGCGAACTTGTCTCACCCAGTTGGTTTTGAACGATTGAGAATCAACTTTTCAAACATGGCATGTCTCTCATTCGAAGGAGGAAGGCATAGAGTTGCTCATAGTTTGTATGCTTCAATCCTTTAGTGAGTTTCACGGATGTGACAAACTTGTGCCATTCGGGATTCATGTTGTTCACAAACTTTGAGTTCAATGAATGTTAGGCATAGTCATCTTGATGTTCCTCATGTCATTCACTAACTTATGAAATCTCACATAATACTCATAGACACTCTCATCCGGTTTCATCTTGAAGTGCTCAAATTCATCATAGAGTTGGGATTTCTGTCTTCCATAGTTAATTCTCAACCGAGAGAAGCATCTTAACGTTATCCCAAACAGCCTTTGCATCGGTGTTATGATTGATCGACTTGTAGATGTCTTTAGGGAGACCTTGAAGAACAATGTTTGAAGCCCCGATATCTCGCATCGAATCTCTTTTTCTCCTCATTATCAAGCTCATTGTACATCTTAGGTCCATCCATTCCGTAGAGTGAGTACCATCTTCATTAGTATCAAGTATGTCTCTAGTCGTTTCAACTCGATATGGTCCTTCATCAATGGATTTGAGAATGTTTACACCATTTTCCTTTCCAAGACAATACAATCGATTCGCTGAGCCCAAGAATCGTAGTCGATTCTGTCAAGCATTGGTGGGCGAGTATCCGAGCCACCGCTTGAACATCCTCGACAACAAATGGAGATGACGGTGGGAGCAGTAGGAATGTTGGTAGACATGTTAGCAGATTATACGGATTTTATAACTCTATGATTAAACCGGAAATAGATTCTTTCACGGATTTTACTAAATCAAGAGAAAACCGTAAACAATCACTCAAGTTGCTAGATGATAAAGTGCTAACTCGCTACCAAATAATGCACTAAGTCGCTAGAAATTAGTGCACTAAGTCGCTAACCCTTAACTCGCTACACGTCTAAGTCGCTAGAGTCCCAAGTCGCCAGCAGTAAATGCAAGTCGCTAAGTAGTAACTCGCTCTGCACTAAGTCGCTAGCCGAATTTGTGCAAGATTGCTACACAAGTCGCTAGATATGCAAGTCGCTAAAGAGCAACTCGCATGCACTAATCGCTACCACAAGTCGCTAACCGAGTGGAGATTCCACTACTTGTACTTTAACTCGCTAGCACTAACTCGCTAGCTTTTATAACTGTAAGTCGCTACGAAACAATGAAGTAAGTCGCTACCAAGAAAACAAGTCCGAGAGCTAATTCGCTAGCTTGAAAAACCAAATAACCTTCACTTTTCAATCCAAAACAACCCAACCAAGATGATTCAAGCTACCAAATGAAAACCTAAACACTTTTGATGATTCTAAACATAAAAGTACCAACAAAATTCAAACTTAAACACAAGAAATCAACCAAATGATGCAAAACCACTAAACTTTTCAAACTCAAAACCACCTAAAACCACTATAAATCCAAAGATGTGCAAGATATGATCTAACCATGGCTCTTGATACCAATTGTAAGATATAACTTTTCACATACACATCAAACCATAACACAAGGTGGCGAATAAGGTGAAATTCTAGAGAGAAAGTTAGAGGTTTAGGAACTTAGAGAGAAAGTGAAAGATATTATTATGAGCTCCAACTCTCTACCTTGGAAGGTAGAGTATTTATAGTCTTACATAATTCGCCACACTCGGGTGTGGATCGGGCATACAGGTGGGTAAAGACCCGTCCGTCCTCCACGGTGTTACTTAACTAAAATACTACTTAACTTAAAAGAACTACGACTACGAGCTTTCTAACGATTACATATACTTGAGGTGACCGACTCTTTAATACCGGGAATTTCTAATTCCTAACAGTGTGTGTGTGATAACTTGTTCATCCGCCTTCATCTCTTTCTCTTATAAGCTTGTGTTGTAAAACTAGTGACCTAACAGTATCCTCCTTGAGCGTAATTCGCTTCTCCTTCCTTTGGTCCACCCATAGGTTTATCGTCGCACTCGGACGATGGATGATTTCCTCCGCAATTGTTGCATCCGTCTCGCATTTCCTTTATTTCATCTTTGATATCTTTGTACTGCGAGTCGATTTTTGAGGTTAACGCTTCCATCTTCTCCATGAGTTTTGAGGTATCGGTGTTTTCGACAAAAGCAACGGTTTTTCGGAGAGGTTTAGTTTTGGAATCTTTGGACCAATCGAGTTTGAGAAGTACTCGATCTTGAGCAATTGATGTGCATCGTTGGGAGTCTTATAGAAAAATTCCTCCAACATCAAGGATGCCTTGAGAGATTTCATCTAGTCCATGGTAAAAGATTTGGATAATGGTTCCTTTTGATAATCCATGTCCATGACAACTACGGCAAATCTTTCATTGAAGCCAAGCTCGACAAGTGATTCGTTTGGGTTTTGGTTGAAAGTACAATTTCTCCCATTAATCGATCAAACATGGCGGTGGAAAGAATCGCTTACAAAAGCCCGCCTCATCTCCTCCCAAGTATTGATGATTCCTTGTGTTAATTCATTGTACCATACTTTAGCATCTCCGGCGAGTGATGATGGGAAAAGTTTGAGTTTGATGGCATTTACATCGGTGTTGCCATAACGGAACATGCTGCAAATTTCGATGAATTCGGCAATGTGCTTGTGCGGATCGGCCCGCGCACGGCCATCGAATTGACGGTCTTTGATCATAGAAAGGTGATGTCCCTTCACGGTGAAGTTGTCACCAAGATTGACAGCAACAATAGCACTTTCGGGGGTTGGTGGTACGGTTCGGTTGTTTCCCCACATGGGTTGATCGTCTGCCATGGGAAAAGGTAAATTGGTGAAAGGGTTGTAAACAACTTTGGCTTCTATGAGGTTATCAAATGGTGGGTTTGGTACTCTTGGTACATGATTTTACAATGGTATGAAAAGTGTTCTTCTTCTTCTTCGAATCAAACGTTCGGGGTTGGTAAGAGGTGTAATTGATTCTATTCCCGCTGCTCGAGTGTTCATACAATGTCCTAGAGAATCCAGGCAATATCTAAACACACGGACAAACAACGAAAACAGATTTTATGGGAAAGAGTGGGTAACCGGATCGGTTGCGGATTGCGACCGATCGGTTAGACCAGTTGATTGATGGGTAAAATTGTAACCGATTCGGTTAAGGGACAACCGGATCCGGTTAAGGTTTCTGAAAAAACAATTTGGGTTGAATCGACTGAGGGAAATTCAAAATTTTGTTGAAACACAATCAAATCCCCGGCAGTGACGCCAAAAACTTGATGTGCTACGTGTGTACAAGTTTTAAATTTATAAAAGGTGAATTGCCAATATTACCAATAACATATACGAGCAAGTATACTCGTCCGTTATTGCAAGATTATGAAGGTAAGTCAGGATCGTTCGCAGGGATTTGAGTTAATCTAAGCACAAGTTTGAATTAATGAGTCTATCCAAAACATATAATAAAGCAAATAGATATAATGAAATTGGATGATTAAAACTACACTTGCTTAAACTAGTTTCATATCATAGATTAATGTGATTGTGTTAACCTCTTAACATGTTGGTTATGATAATTAGTTGGAAGACTAATCTATTGTTCTTACAAGTTAAACCTTCGTCAAGATTTTAGTTCATAAAAACAAGCATTATGTTTTAACCAATCAATTCAAGTTTCATAAGTCTACATACATAAACTTAAACACAAAAACATCCACTTGTTCATCAAATTGCTTAAGAAATGGTCAATACAAAAGGTAACCGATCATAGACAAAAGGCTACAATTGATTCTCAACAACTAATCTTACGACCTTTTAGATGTTTCCAACCAATCCAATTTGACAATCAAAAAGCGTTTCTATTACAACCACACCTTAGTTCCTTTGTATAATCAAGAATAATGGGTAAAAACAATCATCCATAGACAAAATGATTATGAATAGTTGAATAACAATAAGTTCTTTCGATCCCAACGATTACTATCAATTAGCCAAACTTGATTTTACAAATATCACTATGAAACTTTAGCACAATTGGATCTTAGAATCAACTTGAAATTGAATTAAAACATGTTAACACAATCACTAACTAATCATATGATAATCAACATCATTTAAGCAAGTGTATAAAGAAACTAGCCACTCATAGCAAACATAAACACAAACTCAGAACTTTGAACATTAGAAAACATGATTAAAAGTCTTACAATGCTTGGAATAAGATTACAAATGGTGAAGTAATGATTCCCAAAGTATTGAGGTAGACTTCTTGGTGATTTGGCCTCCAAATGTGGAACTTCTGGAACTCCAAACTTCCCTGGACTTCTAATGACGAATTATGAGATCTTAAAGCTTTGTTTGATAAGTAGAGAGATTTGTATTTGAGGTGTGTCTCATATGCTCACAATTGGCCTCTATTTATACTAATTCCAAAGCCTAGGGTATTAATTGCTGAACTTGGCCTCCAAGGAGTAAGGATGGGACTAGAATACACCAAGAGAAGGACCTAGAATTGTTTGGATGCAAAGGGGAAGCTTAGTGATGAAGATTTGGCAACTGCAGCTTCTCCAACCGAATCGGTTATACGACCAACCGATCTGGTTGTTCTTCTACAAAGGTGGCCAACCGATCCGGTTGTGGGATGCGACCTATCGGTTGGTGATGGTCATAATGTTGTTTCTGGACGTTTTCCAACCGATCCGGTTACGATTGTAACCGATCAGGCTGGATTTCTTGAGTTACGGAAACTTTATCTTGTAGAACTTGGTTCTTCAATCACTATGGTCTTCAAAGGTCCTTGAGATACTAATTTAGACTTACTGAAACGGGAATCTTCAATATGCTAAACATTTCTTTATTTTCCTTCCGTTTCCCTGCACTTGGTTATAAACACTAGACAAACATCTATTGATGCGTTTAAGTACTATAAACACGCAAATATAACCAAATAACAGATATAAAAGCACACATAACGCTACTAAAAACATGCACAATCTGAGCGTTATTAGTGTAGAATGATGTTGAATCATTTGATGAACTTGTTTCTCCCTATTTAGTTTTGAACTGTTCAAGAATCATTCTTTCAAACATAGCATGTCTCTCATTCTGAAGAAGGAAGCCATACAGTTGCTCATAGTTGGTGTTCTTCAATCCTTTGGTTAGCTTCACTGAGGTGACAAATTTGTGCCATTCGGGATTCATGTTGTTCACAAACTTTGAGTTCAATTTGAATATTTGGCATGGTCATTTTGATATTCCTCATATCATTCACAAGCTTGTGGAATCGACGTAATATTCATAGACACTTTCTTACGGTTTCATCTTAAAGTGCTCAAATTCATCATCTGTTTGTGATTCTCTGTCTTCCTTAGTTAATTCGAGCCGAGAGAAGCATCTTGACATTATCCCAAACTACCTTAGCTTGATGTTGTGATTGATAAGCTTGTAGATATCTTTTGGAAGACCACAGTATAATGTTTGAAGCCACGATATCGACATCGAATCTCTTTTCTCCTTATCATCGAGCTCATCATACGTCTTTGGTCCGTCCAATCCAAAGATCATTGTTCCATCTGTAGCAAGATCAATTATGTCTCTTGTAGTCTCAATCGATAAGGTCCTTCATCAATTGATTTGAGAATGTTGACCCCATTTTCCTTTCCCAAACAGTACAACCGATTCTTTGAGCCCATGAGTCATAATCGGTTACATCAAGCATGGGTGGGCGAGTATCGATCCTGCGCTTGAGCGTCCTCGCCACAAGAGAAGCGATAGTAGGCATGTTGTTAGACATGATTACAAGTTCATGGGATTTTACAATTCTTTGATTAAGCAGAAATTGATTCTTTCACGTGATTTTAGTAAACCAAAAGAACAACCGTAAAAATGTAGCACGAAGAAGTGACAAGTCTCAATAGACAAGTAGCTAAACAGTCAACTCGCTTTGGTATCAACTTGCTAAACAGTCAACTCGCTTAAAAGACAAGTCGCTTAAAACACAAGTCGCTTAAAGAATCAACACGCTAAATAGCCAAGTCGCATACAGAGACAACTCGCTTAATAGCCAAGTCGCTTTAAAACTCAAGTCGCTTAAAGAAACAACTCGATTAATAGCCAAGTCACATATACCAACTCGCTGCTAATACAACTCGCTTAATAGCCAAGTCGCTTATACCAACTCGCTTCCAGTAACAAAGTAACTCGCTTCCAAGAACTTCAACTCCTTAGCTCAACTCGCTTAGTACACTTTTCAAAAACAACCACTTTATAAATCAAAAACAACCAAACCACAATAATTTAAGCCTTCCAATTCAAAACCTAAACACATATGATGATCCTAAACACAAAGTACAATCAAAATTCAAACTTTAACACTAGAGATTGTCCAAATGATTCAAACTCTCCTAAACACTTATAACCCCAAAAACCTTATGAAATCCACCAAAACAAAGAGCACGAAAGATGAGTGATCAAACCATGGCTCTTGATACCAATTGTAAGATATAGGATTTCAAAAACACATTAAACCACAAATCAAATGGGGCGTTCACAAGTTAGAGAGAGAAAGGGAAGAGAGTTGGAAACTATGTGAAACAAAGAAAAATGGTATTGAAAGCTCCAACCCTCTACCTTGCAAGGTAGAGGGTATTTATAGTGTCTTACAATAAACGCCACCTACGGGCTGTGGATCAGGCATACAGTGGGTAAAGACCCGTCCGTCCTCCACGATATTACTTAACTTACTACTTACTAACATTAAATAACTACGACTACGAGCTTTCTAATGATTACATATACTTGAGGTGACCGACACTTTAATGACTGAATTTTCTGATTCCTAACATCTAATATAACTAAGGGGGTTTGAAATGATTATCTCAATTGATAAACAAGTTTCTGTGCACCCGGTTCCAACGGTTCCCTCACTTGAGGGATTCGGCTAGCTTTAAGCTAGAGATCCGGCTATCAGAAGGAAGGAAAAATGAATGATTGGGTTCTAGCATGGTCTAGTACAAACATATCCTAAGTGATTTGGTCCACTAAGGTGTCTTAAATGATAGAAGACTTAAATGACCAATTTTAATGAGAGTGAGAATAGTCAATGATGAATTTTATGGGGAAATGGAGTTTTAGAAATATCAATGGGTGATCATGGATGATGTTAGGATTTAGAAAATCCATACTGAAGTGTCGGTCACCCCAACGTATGTTTAGCATATTATAGCTCGTAGACGTAATAGTATATTAGTTAGATTAGTAGTAGTGTAAGTATCACCGTGGACGGGTCTCTACCCACTGTATGCCTGATCTACAACCCGAAGGAGGGCGTAGTCATTTGTATAAATATCCCTCTCCCCACAAGGGAGAGGGTTGGATGTTCATTGGAGAATCTAACCTTCCATTTGTTTTATCTCACTAGAATATCCCACTTTCTCTCTCTAAACTCTTAAACCATATGCCCCATTTATGTTATGATATGATGTGTTTATGAAATCCAATATGTTACAGATGACATTAAGGGTTTTGAGGGTGGTAAATGGTTGTAGAAACCAGATGGTGATTAAGGAAAAATTTAGAAAATTCTTTAAAAATCATAAAAAATGAAAAAAAAAAAAAAGATTTTAGAGCATTTTAGGGTTAAAAATGAACAAAATCAATTTGTCAAAAATGAAAGGAATATCAAAATACGTGTTTTGAAATGATAGAAACATTGGAGTAGAAAGATGGTGAGTTTTGAAGTAATGAAAAATGAAAAACACCTTGAATGTGATCCTAAGTCATCCATGAGTGAATGTGGGATCAATTGAGCCTAAGGAAAACCTAAGTGATCCTAATGTAGCATGTTTTTAACTTGTCAAATACGGTCTGGAAGGTTGGAGTGATGCTAAAAGGAATAAAACATGTTTCTGTCATCCCAGATCCACCGGATCCTTCCCTCGAGGGATCCGGCTAGTTATAGCCAAAGGATCCGACTTCTGAGACAGAATCCTTAATAGAATGTTTGCAAAACGCAATTCCACATATCAAATTTTGAAACCAATGTTCTCTACAACAATTATACATGTAAACAAGAAAAACATAGTAATGATAGCCTGTAGAGATAACATAAGAGCAAGCAATCAAGGTATTGGCCAATTTTTTTTTTTTTTTTTTTTTTTTTTTTTGATATAAGATCAACTAAATATGTTTTACACAAAATAGAGCAAGTCATGACCACAAGTTGTTTTAACAATCACCAAAACATCCAAAATGTTGTAACAAGATAACCACATAAGAGACAAAAGTACAGTTTTTCCTTCGTCAATCGCTTTACATTTTTTCTTTCCCATGTTAGTAAGAAATGAGTTAGACACTTAAACATTCCTATTGTTTGCTTGAATTCTTTGGTTTCATTTGGAAGTGTTGGAAGTTTTTTAAATTAGGTCATGGGATCAAGTTTGTGGAAAACTAGAAGGGGGGTTGAATAGTTTTGCCGATTTTAAATTAGTTTCAAAAACATTAGATTCGATGTTAAGTGTCAAATAGACATGAATATTAAGTGTCAATTTCCCGATAGTGCTCGTATTTTATATCATTTATATAGATTTACGCTTGTTTTCCTCTATATTTCACTTTTAGGTAAATTACGAGTGTTGGAGCTAATGAGACGCGGATTTGGAGAGTTTATTGAAGATATATGATAGTATGCCCATTTTGATGCAATTACGACGTAACGTTTCTCTCACATTACGCCGTAACAAAAGCATAACTCAGAAGACCAACTCAACTAAAGATTACGGCGTAACTCCATCTTAGGATTACGCCGTAACAAATTAGGTCAAATGATGTTCCACGCCGCTGCAAGCTACGGCGTAACTCTTTCCACGATTATGGCGTAATCATGATTTTGTAACGTATATTGAAGATACGGCGTAACTCATTCCATGTGTTACGCCGTAACCAACTTTTCCAGAGCAAATTACGAAGATATTGATGTTACGGCGTAACTCTCAACTTAAGTTACGCCGTAACTAGATCTGGCCTATAAATACCCGCCCTAAATTCTGCATTTCACATCATTCACTCCACACACAAAGCGTAGAAGCGTGGGTAGGAGGCTCAAGGCAGATCTTGAGGAGCATCTGAGCCATCTCAAGGGAGAAATCACTCCCTAACGATAAGCATTAGCGATCTGTCATTTCTTTTACTTTCAATTCATGTATTTCATTATGTTAAACATTGAATCGATTGTTTCAGTTAATATGATCGGCTAAGCACCTCTGGTTCTAGCCTAGTTACGATTCCTTAATTATTGTGTTTATGTTTACATTGCTTCCGTATAATTGTTTCTGGTGTATGCATACATAGTTTGTTGGTAGCTACCCTTGTTTTGGTAGTTGATGCAGGTTTTACTGACAAGGTTTTAATATTTATAATGTCTCGTTATACCTATGGTCTACCCTAATGCACTAACGGTATCACGAGCCATGGTTTGATCATCCCTCTTACATGTTCTTGGATTTCTAGTGGTTTTATATGGTTTTTTTTTGTTTGAAAAAGTTTAGAGTTATTTGCATCATTTGGACCATTTCTAGTGTTAAAGTTTGGATTTTGATTGTACTTTTGTGTTTAGAATCATCATAGGTGTTTAGGTTGTGATTTGGAAGGCTTGAATCACTATGGTTGGATTGGTTTTGGATTAAAAAGTGGCGTTTTGTTTGTGTTAAAGGAAGCGACTTGTGCCTTGTATACTGTTTCTCACGAGCGATTTGTCCTTGGTTGGAAGCGACTTGTGTCTGTTAAGAATCACTTATTTAAGCGATTTGTCCGGTTAGTGGTTGTACTTGTGTGATTTGTGCGGTGAAGCGATTTGTCACTTTAAGCGACTTGTTTATTTAAGCGAGTTGTAAGTTTAAGCGATTTGTCTTATTTAAGCAACTTGTCCATCAAGCGATTTACTAGGTTAAGCGACTTGTATGTTTAAGAGATTTGATTGATGAATCAATTTTTATGATTTAGCAACTAGTCAGTTTAAGCGACTTGTCATCTCTGCGACTTGTGCTGAGTGTATCCTTGTCTTAAGCGATTTGTCCTAAATTGAGTTGCTGCAAGCGATTTGTGATTAACTGCCCACTACTTAAAACTTGTCATATGCTATCAACACAATGCCTTACACCACTGATCTCTTAATCTCCAATGTGCTCAAACTTTATTATACTACGCAGAACAAATAAAGTCTTTACTACTCAGAAAGTTTAACCATGGTTGATTCAGCAAATGATGATCAAACACTTCTTACTCTGAGTCCAATATGAAAGAACCACACCTGTTAATGTTACATAATGCAATGCAAATTAAATGCAGCATTTAGCCCTATCAACTACTTCACTCTCACCTTTTACAGTTTTTATCCACAACTATGGATCGAACATGTAGTGCTCTTTTCCACCAGGGCTTATCCACATTGACGAGAACCTTGCTGCTGAACTTAGAGCAATTGAAGCTTCAACTTACCAAAAGGAAGGTATTAAAGGATGATTCCAATGCCGCACATCAGGTAATTCACAACCAATTTCAGCCGTTCATCAATGGAGAATATTCCGCAGACTTCGATCAACACTTGACTGGAATCTCCTTCAAGAAACATATTGGAATGGAAATCCATGAGTTCATCAATACATTTATCCAACTGATGGATAATGTGGATAAGTACATTGGGGAAGTTGCTCAAGAGGATGATAACATGAATGAGTGTCAGGTGCAATTACAAGAAAGTTGTGATGAGTCGGGTAATGTATCAGTTGAAAGGTCGGGTGTTGCTGAATGCAGAATATCAGACACAACAAAGAATGATGAAACCAGCTGCTCAGTAAATCCTATCACACATGATGTGGATGCACATATCAGACCGACATATGAACATGGGTCATTTGATGAGGTATCCTTAACTGTTCAACATAATGCATCTGCTAATGTACCTAAACAAACTGATCTTAAGGCTGAACATGATTCGGACGAATGTTCCTTGGTTGAGACTGAGTCTAGAATTTTTAAAACAAATGAAATGGTTGAAAAAAAGGGTTTTTCATGAACTTTCAAACAAATACTCAATTCTTGAAAAACATTGTATATCCTTAGAAATTGCAATACAACAAAAGGAAGAAAGTTTTCTTGCTACAAAAGCTTGCATTAATTCGGAATTCCCAGAATTTTGAGAATTTTTTGAAATTAACCAGTTAAAACTCAACTTCAAGCCAAAGACTCAACCATATGTAATCTGAAAAAACAATTATCAGACCTGCAGGTGAATATTAATATGGAAGTGAACAACCTTAACAATGAGGTTAGTGATGTGATTAAATCTAGGAATGATGAATTGGCGTTATGTGTGGCCAAGCTATTGAGGAAAAATGAATCCTTAAGGAAGAACTCATTAGAATATAAGACCAAACAGATAGATCAAACTAACTCCTTGTTGGCTGACATTGATGCCCTCAAAGCCCAAATTCAGGAAAAGAGCTTCACTATCGTTGCATTAAAAAATGAGCTTAGGAAAAATATCGAAAATAAAGTGAACACTAAGTCTGCAAAACCATCAACCTTGGGGAAGCCAACCTTACATAATACCACATAACGATCTATAATTAGGCAGCCCAATGCATTTAAGACAAAAAGGTTTAAAACCTCAAAATCAAGGCTTGCTTCCCAAGTTGATGAGAATACAGTTTTGACAAAACCAGTCACTTCACAAATTCATTCCATTAAGATAAATGACGTTACTCAGGTTAATGCTCAAAGCTCTAAGATTAGAAAAGTACCAATATCATCTAGTGCACTTAAGAAGTATCAAACATCTGACCATGTCCTTAAGAAACCTGTTAACAACAATATGTCTAAAATCAAGAATAAGGAAATGGTCAAATCTTCTACAGTGACTAAGATACTTCACCCAAATTGCTCTAATCTTAGATGGATGCCTACTGGTAGACAGTTTATGAACATTGAATCTACATGGAATCACACCTCTAGCTCCTGTCTTAAGTGGATGCCTACAGGAAAAATCTTTAAGAAGGTTGGATTCAATTGGATTCCAACCAGAACACTGGCTACTAATGACATCTCGAAGCCTGACTGTAATTCACCCTATGAACAGGAGATAACTGCTACTAACCCTTCCAAATGTCATTCCACATATGCTATTAGTGCAGATACTCCTCAGTCTTTTTCAGATACAATGCTCAATTTGATCATGAACATCATGACCTGGTTTCCAACAGAACTGAAGACTGCTCACTCAGGAATCGTATCTTGTCAGAATTGATGTACCTTGTACTTTGACTCCTGATCGCCTTGACTCAGGACTCATTCTCAATAACCCGTGTACAAATTAATCTACATTTTCTTACACAAAAAAAAATAAAAATAAATTAAAATTTAATCTTTTACAAAATTTAATCTTTCATATATATTTTTCTACACAAAATTTAATTTTATACAAAATTTAATAAAAGATGTATGTTTTGGTATCGATAACATCTACGGTGTCATTTAATAATGACACGGGTCTTTAGATGAAGTTCGAACAGAAGCTATACTCTGTTTCAAAAAGGGGTTTGTATTTCAATCAATGTTCACTCACTCGTAATTCGTGAAATTGATTGAGGGGGAGAATTTTTCAACCTGTCTCTGCATGATTGTTATAAGCATGAGTTGGCTCTCTGGATTGCTGCTGCATGTTACTTTACTTGGAATGACTAACTCTGTGCTTAATCATGTTTCTTTATGAGCTTTGTGCTAGGTGGTTTGTCCATGATATGATTAGTATGATACTTGTAAATTTATTGAGTTTAAGTGTTGCGATTTGTGTGCTCTTAACTAATGCGATTTGTGTTAAACTTAAGTAATGCGATTTGTCACTTACACTCTTCCAATAAGCGAATTATTAAGTTCAGGGACTGTTTGTGCAATTTGTCTAAAGTTAAGTCACAGTATAAATACCTGATGCGATTTGTCTTCTGGTCAAATATCCTTTCACTTAGTCAAACTTACAATCAATTCTCTCTCATTCTCATTCTTACAAGCGACTTGTGTAGCTACTCATCTTGTGGTATGATTCTTAACTAAAGGACACTTAAACTTTCTTATCCATCTATAATTAGCATCTGATCAACACCATTCTTTTGCAGATCCACCCTTCCAATCTATCTATTGTTATATCGCTTAGGTTTGACGCTTTATATTCTTTGTGTATGTAGGGTTTCTGCTTGAATTGTTGTTATGATCTTAAGTGTGAAAATTGCATGTGTATTACTATGTGTGTTGTTTTCTATTCTTTGTGCGTATCCCACATAGATGAATTTTTTGCGTTTTTATGTGATTGTAATGATTGTGTAATGGGTTTTGAGTTGTTGGGTGTCTACGCATAGATTATGAGTATCGTAGGGCTTTATTCATCATAGGATGTGTTTTCAGTGAGTTGGTGTAATATCGTGTACATGATTTATGGTAGCGATTTGTCCCAGGTTTCTTAAAAGCAATTTGTCATTAATAACTGATGTATGCGATTTGCAAAAATCATACTGAGTCAAGCGATTTGTCTCTTGAAAATTTTGATGCGATTTGTCATATCAATAAATAAAGCGATTTGTCTCTCTACACATTCCTTATGCGATTTGTCTAGCTAACTGATGTATGCGACTTGCTCTAAGCGATTTGTCTCATGCATTTTGACGTATGCGACTTGTTGTTTTTTGATGACCCTTGCGATTTGTCATAAATGTTGTATTTTATGCGATTTGGTGTCAGCTAATGCGACTTGTCCATGCTTACATGCGATTTGTGCTGAATGCGATTTGTACTATATTACATGCAATTTGTTAGTCACGTTTGAGTGCATTCCACACTTATATCCGATGAGACATGGAATTGTTATGAGGATTGATCCGAGAATCAGTATATCACCTAACTAAGTTTCTGGTTACTATTGTTGTCTTGTGTATGTTCTACAGAAATACAATGGCAGACACAACTTCCTCTGATAATCCAGTTATCAATGCTCCACCAGTTGTGCTTACCGATGAGGAACTTCTTCCTCCCCATGAATGAGTTGATATTGCTAAAAGCAACTGCTACTTGGATGTGAACATAAATCAACCAAACCCTATCTATCAAATCGCTATTGATATCCTGAAGAACACCAACTTCTTTGGTGCCCTAACCATGAGGTGCACTATCCCTGCTATTTATCTGCAACAATTCTGGAACACTGTTACATGGGACAAGATCATTGCAAATTACTCCTGCAATTTGGATGACCAATGGTATGATATTGACTCAGAAACTCTTAGGGAGACCCTTGGAATCACACCTCGAGATCCTACTAATCCTTTTGTCCCACCACCAACTACTGATGAACTAATGGATTTTGTGGAAGAACTGGGATATCCTACAAAACTAACACGGGTCTCAGCTATAATCACCAATGATATGCATCAACCCTGGAGAGCCATTGCCACCATCCTCAACCTATGTTTAACCGGGAAAACGTCCGGTTTTGACAGAGTAAGGGCTCCAATTTTACAAATCGTGTGGGGAATTGTCAAACAAAGGAATGTCGATTTAGCCGAACGCATTTGGGAAGAATTCTCATTGGCCATGGACACATTCATCACCGACAGACAAAACTTCTTAAATCAAGTCAAGGGAAGGAAAGCTGACAACAAGAGGATGATTCCTAGCATTCGGTTCTCTAAGTTAATCATCCAACACCTGCAGCAGAAATATCAGTTCAATCCGAGAAAAGAATCAGTTTTACATGAGGCGAGCAGTGAAATTTTGCTTGGTAACTTGAGATATGTTGCCAAAGGTACGGACAAAGTAATCTTTGGCATGGCAATTCCTGAAGCTTTACTCACTGAATGAATCAAGAAGGCAGATTACTTCAAAAGATACTTCAAGAAGGCCTCCGGCACAACCACTGGAGACACACCTAAATCTACTCTCTCTCAACCCAAATCCAGACAATCAGAGTCCACCTACTTAATTCTTCCCAAGAGGAAGAAGAGACTTGATACTTCAGTATCTGCTGATTCTCCACCTCAAAAGCAAAAAAGGAGAAGGAGAGACACCGGAAAAGGAAAAGATGAAGGATCCATGGTTCCTGAGAGACAGATGAGTTTGATGGATGAAGGCGAGGTGCATTACAACAAGGAATCCAAGCGAGTTTGGAAACTCTAAACATGCCTCAAAGACAACCCGTAGGGAGGGTGGTGTTACGAGAAACGTGTTCGCACCACACCAAACAACTCGGTTGCACAAAGTAAAGGCAAAGGAATTGCTGGAGAAGAAGCTGTACAAGCAGCTCAAATGTTGCTAACCTTATCCACTCCGACTCTGAAAACAACAAATCAATTTGAACTCAAGATAAGAAGCGTTGAATCATCCTCAGCTCAAGAGCATATTGGAGTGGAGAAGGATATGTCTGACAAACAGAAGGAAACTCTTGCTTCTAGTGATACTCAGTCAGAAATTCAGGATACAGAACCTTTTACTAAAGAGGTTCCTGTGCTTGAGACAGAGATTGTTCATGCGGACACTGACAGACATATTACAGAGGTTGAGGGTAATGAACTGCTGGAAGGCTCACAGGAGATCCCTGAGCCAAGATCTGAGGATCACCTCCATCTAGAAGAAACTAACATGTCCACAGGATCATTGTCTTAAACTACTAATGCAAAATATAAAGTAAAGCAAATAAATGTGTGAAGGGAAATCAACAGAGGAATAGTGGTGCTAACCTAGTTAATCCTCCTAACTAGTTATGTCTACGTCTACCTACTTCCAATTACTTGGTGGGGTCAAATTCGAGACGACATCATTTGGTCAATTCGCCTAACCTATCAAAGAAAGATGCCACCACAGGAGAAATCAAAGTAGCACCGTCATAAGTCTTGTTGTTCACGGTTCCCTAAGCCGAGTCATTAAGTACCGCTACATGCTAGATTCTAAATAGTGAGTGCCGACCATTAGGAACTTAGACACTACACCCCAATTCTTAAGTTCATCCAAATGATACGTAATCAGTTGGTCAAATCAAATCGCACAAGTAGAAAGGGTCGTCATTGGTCATATCTTACCCTTCCCATCTCGGTTCGCTCACCTAGGGTTGAGTTGGTCATATCTCTAGGCAATTGGCCTCTATCGCCATTCAAAACTACCGAACCGGGGTGACTACTAAAGAACTATGCATGCATACACTTAGAAATAATTATGAAAGTAAAGGTAAACGCAAACAAAACAATTAAGGAATCATAACTAGGCTAGCACCAAAGGGTGCTTAGCAGCTCATATTAATCATGCACATCAATTCAATATTCAAAGGTACGAAATACATGAATTGAAAGTAAAAGAAATAATAAACGCTAAAGCTTATCGTAATTGTGTGACTTCTCCCTTGGAAACGACTCAGTATGCTTCCCTAGACCTCCTTGAGCTTTTTCCCACGTTCTCGAGTGTTGTGTGTGGAATGGGATGCTTTCAAATGCTAGAATTGTGGGGTATTTATAGGCTGTGCGGGTTACGGCGTAACCAATAGATGAGTTACGTCGTAACCTTCTATATCTCCGTAAATGCACTAGATGCGCTAGTTACGGCGTAACCTAAGAAGTGGTTACGCCGTAGTCTTCAATAAAATCGGTTACATCGTAAGTGTAGCGATGAGTTACTGGCGTAAGTATCGTGACGTGGAACCTCTTTTGACCTAATGGAGTTACGTCGTAACCTTTGGGAGGAGTTCTGTTGTAACCTCTTGATAAGTTGGACTTACGGGTCACGCATGATAGTTCTGGCGTGAATGCGAGATGAGTTACGCCGTAACTTCTTCAAAATAAGCATATTGTGGTAAATCTTTAGTAATGTTTCCATTTCCGCGCCTTCTTTAGCTCCAATGCTCGTAATTTACCTGAAAGTGGAAAACAATGGAAAACAAGCGTAAATCCATATAAATGATATAAATATCGAGCTTTAATGGGGGAAATTGACACTTAATATTCAGGACTATTTGATGTTAATAAATATCCCCCCACTTGAACTCTACTTGCCCTCAAGTAGACCTTATTAGATAGATTCCTAAAAAGATATCTCCCAAAACCTGGAAAATATGAGTTTACAAATCCCTTATGCTAGAATAAAACAAAGCCGAACACCTTACGAAAGGGGAACAAACACTCAAATCTCTCAACTATTATAAGTGTCAATTTCGGGGTGATCACTCAATCGCACAGTCATAACATGTATTCTATCATAAGCTTGGCGGTTACACAAATCTCCACCACTAGAGTTAAGGGCTAAACAATTCTCGAAGGCAACATGGGTAGATGATGAGTGTGCAAATACTCATCATTTTTGTACCATTTAAACTGCAAAAACATCTGAAAACACTCAGAAATGCATCAAAATGATAAAAATATCACAAATAAGTGTTTTATGTGTTTCAAATGCAAAAATATCAAAATCAAATGAAAAACGTATCAAGTTTGCATAATTGGCAGTTTTAGTCCCCCAAGTTTCAAAAGTTGTCAAAATCAGTCCCTGGTAAATCAAAATAAAGTAAAAATATCATTTAAGGTCCATGGGATTCAAAAGTTGTCAAAACAAACCCTTCAAAGTTTAAAAATTGCAAAATTACAACTTTGGTCCCTCAACTTTGAAAAATGTCAAAAATAGTCCTCGGATATTTAAAAATGAAAAATTATCAAATGTTATCCTTGTACTATTCATAAATGGCAGGATAGGTCCTTGTGATAACTTTGGAATGTTGGCAGTTTTGGTCCCTCATAAAACAGAAAATTGCATAAATGGTCCTTGTGTATTAAACAAACCAAACTGGACCCTTTGTTTATTTTGAACCCTAGCCAAACCCTTGAGCCAGTCCAAAACCCACATGAACCCCCAGCCTTATTAATATCACTCGGTCAAATAAAGTCAAGCGCGTTTTAAAATTTATAAACCGGATGTCTTCTTCATCTCCTCACCAAACCTGCAAACCAAAACCGGGGTGGTTTTCCACCTTTTCACCTTTCCACCTCACCCCTAACAGCTGTTTACCCACTCCTTAACACCTCCACAAAGTCCAAGAATCCTTAATTGAAGAAACCTGCTCAAAGAATTTTTTGGCGCCAAAATTCCACATGGACGAATATGATGAATTGTGAAGATCCAATGGTTGGAAATAGGTGGGAAATGTTCAGAGGTCGACAAGAAGCTTAACAAGATCAATATAAAGAAGAATGGTGCAATGTAGAATACTATCTAGTATAATTTTTAATTTCTTATGTCGTTTTAGTTAAATTTTAAATTCAAGTGTAATTTTAAGCTTTCAAGTACTGTTTCTAGCCATTTCAGTGTATTGTTAAACTTTTTCAATTATCAATTTCAAGTTTCAAGTTCTATTTCAGTTTATGCAATTTTAGTGTCAAAAATCTCATGTTATGTTAATGTTGTTGTTAGTTGTTGATATGGACTGAGTAAGCTAACATAAGCTCCTAGATAGCTTCTAAAAGCTATTAGATACCCATAAAACTCAGTTTAGTATCCAAAAGAGAAAAAATTACCAAAAATAAAAAAATTAGTGAAAAATAAAAAATCAAGAATGAAGAAGAAAGAAAGCTGGAGCAAGGTGAATTGTGGATTACCTTGGGTTTAGAGCTTCTTGGGAAGCTATAGGTTGTGTTCTTGTTCTTTGGTTCTCAGTCTCCACTTGAATTCCAACTTGTAAGCTAATTCTTCAAGATTTGCATTTTCTAGTATAAGTGTTTAAAATCTGTTAATTTTAGTTTAATCCTGTCTAAATATAGTTAATCTAAGTTAATTAATAGCTTCCTTGGTTTAAAAAGTTGTTTTAGTACTAAAAGTGTCATAACAGTCCTATAAAGGAGTGTTTGGATTTAATTTTTTAACTGTGATAGAGGTTATTGGTGTTGTTACTTGTTGTTGTTACATGTTCCATTAGGTAATAATAGCTCAGAGACACAATAAAACACAGTCTTCATTTAGTGTAAAAGTCAAAATACCTTTTGATCTCATCTTGTATATTAACTGTTTGATCTTCATGTCCCATGATCTTGTTTTCATGTTTATAAGTTGTTAGAATTGATCAACACAGTCTTAATTCACCTTAATACATCATAATCAGTGATTAGGATTGATTCAAAGTCCATTTTAGTCAACTTATTTGGTTTTTATAAAAAGTCAAATTTCCATTTGGTCAGTTTTTAAATAAAATAGATAATTTTATATAGGGTTTAATTTTGAGTTTCAAAATTTGAGCTTTTGGGATATTAAAATATAGCTGCTCATCTTTATCATAGTATTTTTTATATTTTCTAGTTAGCTTATTTAATAGCTTATTTCTTAGCTTATTTTGAACACCTTGTCTGAAAAAGTGCTTTGTGCACAGTTTTATGGTCATTTTTACAAGCTCATAAGAAGCTCATTAGTTAACCTTAGCTTTTGAATTTTGGTTCTTTGGAAAGCTAACCTAGCTGTCTTGAAGTTCCAATCTTAGTTTTTCACTTTATAGCTTATTTGATAGGGCTGCTAATTGCTTTTTCTTTGTCCCATTTCTGTGTAAATTGCATAATCAGTGTACTTAAGCCACTTTCATAAGCTCACACAGAGCTTATTAGTGGGCCCCAGGCATTGAACTTTGGCTTTTTGGGAAGCCCACCTAGCCAGCTTGTTGCCTCAATGCTTATTTTGAGCTTTGGAGCTTTTGCCCCTAGCTTAATTTGGCATTAAAGATCTGTGAAGGACTGTTTGGTTCATAGATTTAGTGATAGTGCTTATTTGATTATTCTAGCTTATCAGTTTGTATCCTTGTGCTTATTAGCTTTATTTAAGTAGTTTTAGCTTATTTTCATCTTATTTCATCTTTGGTTTCAACTTTGTAAGCTTGTTTGAGCTTAAAGAATCAAAATAAGCTCATAAGCTCAACTGTTTAGCTTTTAAGCTCTTAAATAGCTTATTTTTAAGTTGTAAAATTTTTATCTTTATTAAAGTTACTTATTATCAGTAGTATAATAGTTTTCAAAAAGAAAAATCACAAAAACACCATTTTAAAAATAGTGATAGCGTTTATTTAATAGAAATTAGCTTTTTAATTTTTCTTTTCAGCTTATTATTAAGCACTTCTTGTTTTTATAATTTTCTTAGCTTTCTGTCATCATAGGATATTTTTAGAAAAAGTTTCAGAATTTTCCTAGTTTGTTTAGTATTTATTAAAATTTAAAATAGTTAAAAAGTATTAAATAATTAATAATAAATAAATAAAAAGCATAAAAAAATATCTTTTCAGTTTTAAAATTAGTTTTCTAATATTTTAGATTTTTCTAAGTTAAAATTTCATTTTTCCAGGTTAATTTTATATTCTCTTGTATTTAAGTGTATTTTAAATAATTAATAAATAGTAATTAATTAATAATAAATAGATAAAAAGTGTTAAAAATATATTTTCAATTTTAAAATAAGTTTTATAATATTTTAGATTTTTCTAAGTCATAATTTCATTTTTCTAGCTTTATTTCATATTTTATTATATTTTAGAATATTATTAAATAGTTTAAAATAGTTTTTAATTAATAATAATTAAATAAATAGTCATAAAAATAATTTTAATTTTCCAATAATTTTCTTTTATTTTTAGGATTCCAAAAATATCATTTTCATATTTGTAGGTCTTTTATTTCTTAAAATTTACGTTTTATTTAATACGTTTACGTAAAATTTAATAAACGTACGTATTTACGTTTGTCTTATCGATTGTTGTGCTTTATAATTACGTATCCAAATACATTCCAATCAATCGGTGAGTGTAATTATCCACAAAATCCTTCGATCACTATCCTTAGTGATTATTCGACATCTGAAAGTTTTTAAACACCATTAATCCTCCTTGGGACTTAACGACCCGGGAATCCACTATATTCCAAGGGAAATTGCATTGGTTTTAGACTGTTTGAATTTTATTACGGTTGACCATTCACAAGTGGTTGACTTGTGTGATAAACTTGACGGTTTGGATCCAATCAAATTTTGGCGTCGCTGCCGGAGAGGCTGTAAGCGTGTTTTAAACATTTTCAGATCCATTCTTGCACATATACCACCTTTTGTAAACAGTTTTTTTGTAAAGTTATCAAAAAGTTCATTAACACTTTTCCTAAAGTGTTAACAACACCAAAAAAATATAAAACAACAAAACAATCGTAACGTTTTCTATCATGTATTTTCTTTAAGGTGATTCTTAAAGAGATACGATTTGGTTAAACGAGACGATACCAAAAATATTGTCCAAAAGTATTTAAACCCTTTGCACAAATCCATACCAACGTCTTTTCAGTGGTACTTAATAAATACATAAAAATCAACCACCGCAAATCAAGGAAGTACACCTACCAACTGGGGTGTGAACATTAATAAGTTCCCAATCTTAAAGATCAAAACTTGCCTTTGTGTCCTTGTGATTTGGTGTACCTTTTTCAAAGAAGCCATTTCATTTGTGATTATTGGTTTAAGTTCACTTGTCGTTTTGCCTCACATTTGTTTTGAAAACTGATTTTTATACTTAGTGCATGCGCACTCGTTCTTCCAAACTCTACAAGTCCACTTTACGAGCTTGCAAATATTCCTCGTCGAGCGTGAGGGCGTTACGCTCCTTCACCGTGGTGAGGGCGTCTAGCACAACCACCCCCGTCGTAATGGCGGAAGATAAGCCGATGAATGAGCTTCTCCAAGCACCCATCGAGGGTTACGGAGATGCCATTATTGTCCCGACCATCGTGGTGATACCTTTGAGCTCAAAACCGGGTTGCTTAATCTTGTAACCCAAAGCCAATTTTATGGTTTTGGCGGGATGATCCTCATGCACATATTCGATGGTTTAACAAGATTGCATCTACCATCAAATACAAGAATGTCCCACATGAAGCAATTAAGCTTCTTACATTCCCATTTTCTCTGAGGAAAAGCCGGAATTGGCTTGAGAAACAACCCCTCGTTCCATTGAGACATGGGAGGATTTAGTCACTAAGTTTGTTAACGAATTCTATCCTCCATCCCGAACTACAAGTCTTAAGAATGAGATAATGAAATTTGCTCAAAGATTTGATGAATCATTCGGTGAGGCATGGGATCGTTACAAAGAGTTGCTCGCAAGTGTCCACATCATGGTTTTACCGAATTAATGCAAATGGATACTTTCTACAATGGTGCGAGACAAGTGACCAAGACTCTTTAAATGCCTCCACGGAGGTAATTTCTGAGCAAGACCACAAAAGAAGCCTTGCAAATCATTGAAAACAAGTCCCGAGTCCGCCCTTTCCGAACAAAGACATATCGGTCTCGATCTAATGCGGGACCTTCTACTTCATCTCCGTGAGTACATCTAGCACCGATGCTAAGATTGAGAAACTCACGGATATTGTTCGAGCTTTGGTTCTTGCTAACCAAAAGAAAGTCACTTTCACACGAGACACCATCACATGGTGAAGTGAAGAAAGTCGAGTCTGTGTTACTTGTGGTGGCCTTCATGCATACTACAACTGATCGCCACCGATGGTAGTCCGGTTGAAGCCAATGCTATAGCCGGTACTTCACATCAAGGAGGTAATCAATACCGACCACAAGGCGATCCTCACTACCGTGCACCTAGCGGTATGACACCACCCGGTATTAACGAATCCTAACATACAAAACCGAATCGAACCAACCTAGAATGAACCAAGGTTATCAAAACCAAGGTAATTTCTATCCGGACCAAATCAAGGTTTCCAACATCAAGGAAACTTTAATCAAAACAATTTCAATCGAGGAATCAATTTCATGGGAATATGAATCCTAACCAAGGAAATTTTCAAAATCAAGGCCCTAATCGAACATTAGAGGCGAATTTTCCTAATCAAACTCAAGCCATTGTTCCAACTGGACCATCATCGATGAGCTATTGAAGCAATTCATGAAATCCCAAGATGAAATGAGCAGGTTGTTGGTTAGCCGATTTCGACATTAAGAAGTCTTTAAATGATCAACCCTCGGGCTCGGAAAACTTCCGAGCAACACGATCGCTAACCCGAGGGGCAACGCAAAGCGATCACAACCGAAGTGGTGTATCATACGATGGACCCGATATTCCTACTACCTCTTCTTCTTCTCTCCCAAAGGTAGTAGAAAGTGAACCTAAGGCGCACAATGGACCTTCGACTCCAATGCCTCCTCCACCGGGAGCAATGAGTCAAGTTACCAAGGATACAACGGACAAGGTGCATTTCTCAAGCCCACGAAGTACCGCACACGTCCCACCTTTGGTAGTCAAGCTTTAAGTCCGGAACCCGAAGTTCGAAGACAAATTCGAGCCGAAATGACTTCCATCCGGCTCAAAAGTCTAGTCAACTTCCTTACCCATCAAGATTGCATGATGAGAAGCTCAAAGACAAAACCAAAGAGCAAATGGAAAAAGTTTTCCAAATTTTCAATGAAGCGCACTTTGATATAAGCTTCGTTGATGCTCTCGTTTTAATGCCCAAATTTGCATCCACGCTTAAAGGCTTCGAGCAACAAAGATAAGTTATCGAGATGGCTAAAACCCTCTCAATGAGCAATGCTGCGGTCCTTCTCAAGAAGCTTCCTAAAAAGCTTGAAGATCCCGGCGAGTTTTAATCCGTGTGATTTCTTGGGGATGGTTCAATGCTCCGCCTTGGCGATCTTGGCGCTAGCATTAACCTCATGCCACTCTCGATATGGAAGAAGCATCTCTTCCTAAACTTACATCCACTTGTATGACACTCGAGCTAGCGGATTGTACCATAACTCGTCCACTTGGGATAGCCGAGGGATGTCGTGGTGAAAGTAGGAAAGTTTCACTTTCCCTCGACTTTGTTGTAGTAGACTTTGATGCGGATCCTAGAGTTCCCTCATCTTGGGAGAGCTTTCTTGAGAATGAGCCGTGCTCTAATTGATGTATTCTTTGAAGAGTTGACCATACGGGTTGACAACGAAGAACTCACGTTTAATATCAACGAACTCCAAACCTCTATCCAAACATCTGTTGCCACAATTGATCAAAATCGAAAGAATCAATGCAACACTCTCAAATTTCACGGTTAAGAAGAGTCACCAAAAGCGTGTCGAGCTAAAAGCTTTGAAAATCAACCTGGTTCAAACAAATGGTTTGAAAGTTGTACCAAGGAAGTCAAGAGTATTCTTGATGATGATGATCTAGAATCGGAGACTTTATCGGAGTAGTGGAAATTGCTAGCTCTAAGAGCACACCACTTGTCCCACCTCGGAATCGGTTTATCGTATTAAGTTTGTTAACTCGTGGATGAAACCAAACTCTCTTGATTTCATCTGGATTGGATGATGATGTTTGTGATCCAATGGGAGACATTCTTCCCATTGAAGAATTGCTCAAAAATGACCCATCATCCCCTAGTCTTATTATTTCCGATTCTTCCATCCCTTCTCTCACTCCGGATGAGGAAGATGACAAATTTTGGAATGAAGTCGATGCCTTTCTTAGTGATGAGTCGATTCCAACAGGAATTGATAATACTTACTTTGATTCGGAGGGCATATCCTTTTACGGAAAATCATTGATTGAAGAACCGTTTCCAATCCTCCCTACCGGAAATTCCTTTGACAATCACCATACAAGCTTTAAGTTTAAGCTTAAAATGTAAAAATGGTGATTTGCTTCTTACCGATGAGGAATGGACATGCATTGTGATGCACATCTTTATTCCATTCTTCACGGATGGCGTGGTTGCTCTTTCCCTTTTCTCTTTCGGGAATGAGGACACCATCTTTGACCCCGGTATTATCCTTTATAGTTTCTACTATTAAAAATACCGGTTGTATCTCGTCGGAGTGGAACTTTCTGATGTTCATATGTTTATTAACACTGTGAATGAAAGTCCGATCGAGATTGGTTTTCCACGTTACTTTCCCTATGAACCAATGAATGCGGGGATCGAGTCAAGCTAGTGACTCGGTAATCAAAAACAGTAGCACACCACATGGGTTTTCACCCGTGAGTATCACCCTAGTGTGGGGGAGTTGCCCCCCACTGTTGTATATAAGTACTCTAAAAAAAATGTATATATCAAAAATAAAATAATGGCCGTAGTATTTCCCTTTTCGTTCTATGTTTCGGCATAACCACGGTACTTTGAATATTGAGGGAAATATTCATTTCTAAGTGGGGGAATTCTCACGAATTTTTCATGTAATTATTCCACCCAATTCCCCATTTTGGCCAATTTTTTTTTTTTTTTTTTGGAGTAAGTGTTTTCACTTACTCAAAAATGGTAATCATCCGCCATGTCTAACCCACATAAGGATTGGCTAATCCAGAGAAAGCGGCTCTTGGTAAAGATATCTCAAATCCGTTTATGGCTTGCAATTTGCCCAAAATTGTATGGTGTTCATTCACCATATCTTTAATTAGTGAAAAGTTGGCTAGCCCGCAAGTTTATGGCTTGTGGTAAAGGCGTTGGAAAACCATAATTGGTAATCGACTCACCAAAGATATTTTATCTAAGAGTTGGCTAGTCCGTAGCAAATGGCTTACGGTAAAGACAAATCAAAACCGTTGAAAGTCGGTGATTTGCTCAAAATCATTTGGTTATTATTGTACCAAAGTTCTTACTTGAACCGAAACAATTGGCTACTCGAGTAATGGCTTTTGGTAAAGAGATGAAATCCATTAATTTTTCTCAAAAGATTGCTAGGGACTAGCAATATCTTAGTGTGGGGATTGATGAGTGTGCAAATACTCATCATTTTTGTACCATTTAAGCGCAAAAACATCCGAAAACACTCGAAATGCATCAAAATGATAAAAATATCACAAATAAGTGTTTTATGTGTTTCAAATGCAAAATATCAAAATCGGATGAAAACGTATCAAGTTTGCATAATTGGCGCTTTAGTCCCCAGTTTCAAAACTTGTCAAAATCTAGTCCTGGTAAAACAAAATAAATTAAAATATCATTTAAGGTCCATGGGATTCAAAAGTTGTCAAAACAAACCCTTCAAAGTTTAAAATTGCAAAATTACAACTTTGGTCCTCAACTTTGAAAATGTCAAAATAGTCCTCGGATATTTAAAATGAAAATTATCAAATATTATCCTTGTACTATTCATAAATGGCAGGATAGGTCCTTGTGATAACTTTGGAATGTTGGCGTTTTTGGTCCTCATAAAATGGAAAATTGCATAAATGGTCCTTGTGTATTAAACAAACCAAACTGGACCCCTTTGTGTATTTTGAACCCCACCAAACCCTTGAGCCTTGGTCAAAACCCACATGAACCCTTTTAATTATGACCTTATTAATATCACTCGGTCAAATAAAGTCAATGCGCCAAAACCAGATGTACTGTTCATCTCCCTCACCAAGCCTGCAAACCAAAACCAGGGGTAGTTTTTCCACCTTTTCACCTTTCCACCTCACCCTTAAAAGCTGTTTACCCACTCCTTAACACCTCCACAAAGTCCAAGAATCCTTAATTGAAGAAACCTGCTCAAAGAATTTTTTGGCGCCAAAATTCCACATGGACGAATATGATGAATTGTGAAGATCCAATGGTTGGAAATAGGTGGGAAATGTTCAGAGGTCGACAAGAAGCTTAACAAGATCAATATAAAGAAGAATGGTGCAATGTAGAATACTATCTAGTATAATTTTTAATTTCTTATGTCGTTTTAGTTAAATTTTAAATTCCAAGTGTAATTTTAAGCTTTCAAGTACTGTTTCTAGCAATTTCAGTGTATTGTTAAACTTTTTCAATTATCAATTTCAAGTTTCAAGTTCTATTTCAGTTTATGCAATTTTAATGTCAAAAATCTGATGTTATGTTAATGTTGTTGTTAGTTGTTGATATGGACTGAGTAAGCTAACATAAGCTCCTAGATAGCTTCTAAAAGCTATTAGATACCCATAAAACTCAGTTTAGTATCCAAAAGAGAAAAAATTACCAAAAATAAAAAAATTAGTGAAAAATAAAAAATCAAGAATGAAGAAGAAAGAAAGCTAGAGCAAGGTGAATTGTGGATTGCCTTGGGTTTAGAGCTTCTTGGGAAGCTATAGGTTGTGTTCTTGTTCTTTGGTTCCCAGTCTCCACTTGAATTCCAACTTGTAAGCTAATTCTTCAAGATTTGCATTTTCTAGTATAAGTGTTTAAAATCTGTTAATTTTAGTTTAATCCTGTCTAAATATAGTTAATCTAAGTTAATTAATAGCTTCCTTGGTTTAAAAAGTTGTTTTAGTACTAAAAGTGTCATAACAGTCCTATAAAGGAGTGTTTGGATTTAATTTTTAAGCTGTGAAAGAGGTTATTGGTGTTGTTACTTGTTGTTGTTACATGTTCCATTAGGTAATAATAGCTCGAGACACAATAAAACATGTCTTCATTTAGTGTAAAAGTCAAAATACCTTTTGATCTCATCTTGTGTATTAACTGTTTGATCTTCATGTCCCATGATCTTGTTTTCATGTTTATAAGTTGTTAGAATTGATCAACACAGTCTTAATTCACCTTAATACATCATAATCAGTGATTAGGATTGATTCAAAGTCCATTTTAGTCAACTTATTTGGTTTTTATAAAAAGTCAAATTTCCATTTGGTCGGTTTTAAATAAAATAGATAATTTTATATAGGGTTTAATTTTGAGTTTCAAAATTTGAGCTTTTGGGATATTAAAATATAGCTGCTCATCTTTATCATAGTATTTTTTATATTTTCTAGTTAGCTTATTTAATAGCTTATTTCTTAGCTTATTTTGAACACCTTGTCTGAAAAAGTGCTTTGTGCACAGTTTTATGGTCATTTTTACAAGCTCATAAGAAGCTCATTAGTTAACCTTAGCTTTTGAATTTTGGTTCTTTGGAAAGCTAACCTAGCTGTCTTGAAGTTCCAATCTTAGTTTTTCACTTTATAGCTTATTTGATAGAAATTGCTAATTGCTTTTCTTTGTCCCATTTCGTGTAAATTGCATAATCGGTGTTTACAAGCTACTTTCATAAGCTCACACAGAGCTTATTAGTGGGCCCAACTGCATTGAACTTTGGCTTTTGGGAAGCCCACCAGTTGACTTGTTGCCTCGGTGCTTATTTTGAGCTTTGGAGCTTATCTCATGAGCTTAATTTGGCATTAAAGATCTGTGAAGGACTGTTTGGTTCATAGATTTAGTGATAGTGCTTATTTGATTATTCTAGCTTATCAGTTTGTATCCTTGTGCTTATTAGCTTTATTTAAGTAGTTTTAGCTTATTTTCATCTTATTTCATCTTTGGTTTCAGCTTGTAAGCTTGTTTGAGCTTAAAGAATCAAAATAAGCTCATAAGCTCAACTGTTTAGCTTTTAAGCTCTTAAATAGCTTATTTTTAAGTTGTAAAATTTTTATCTTTATTAAAGTTACTTATTATCAGTAGTATAATAGTTTTCAAAAAGAAAAATCACAAAAACACCATTTTAAAAATAGTGATAGCGTTTATTTAATAGAAATTAGCTTTTTAATTTTTCTTTTCGACTTATTATTAAGCACTTCTTGTTTTATAATTTTCTTAGCTTTCATCATCATAGGATATTTTTAGAAAAAGTTTCATAATTTTCCTAGTTTGTTTAGTATTTATTAAAATTTAAAATAGTTAAAAGTATTAAATAATTAATAATAAATAAATAAAAGCATAAAAAATATCTTTTTAGTTTTAAAATTAGTTTTCTAATATTTTAGATTTTCTAAGTTAAAATTTCATTTTTCAGGTTAATTTTATATTCTCTTGTATTTAAGTGTATTTTAAATAATTAATAAATAGTAATTAATTAATAATAAATAGATAAAAAGTGTAAAAATATATTTTCAATTTTAAAATAAGTTTTATAATATTTTAGATTTTTCTAAGTCATAATTTCATTTTTCTAGCTTTATTTCATTTTTTATTATATTTTAGAATATTATTAAATAGTTTAAAATAGTTTTTAATTAATAATAATTAAATAAATAGTCATAAAAATAATTTTAATTTTCCAATAATTTTCTTTTATTTTTAGGATTCCAAAAATATCATTTTCATATTTGTAGGTCTTTTATTTCTTAAAATTTACGTTTTATTTAATACGTTTACGTAAAGTTTAATAAACGTACGTATTTACGTTTGTCTTATCTGATTGTTGTGCTTTATAATTCTGTATCCAAATACATTCCAATCAATCAGTAGTGTAATTATCCAGCAAAATCCTTACTGATCACTATCCTTAGTGATTATTCGACATCTGAAAGTTTTTAAACACCATTAATCCTCTGTGGGACTTAACGACCTGAGGAAACACTATACTCCTTTGGATTTAATTGCATTGGTTTTAGACTGTTTGAATTTTATTACGGTTGAACATTCACAAGTGGTTGACTTGTGTAATAAACTTGACAGTTTGGACTCAATCAGTAGACACGACAAAGGTTAAGGGGTGACTCGTCATTACTAACATGTCAAGGCGAAGTGGACAAAATCAATGATACATGACCAAATCCATGGCCAAGACACCAAAGATTGCTCGCTGCATCACCTAGACACGCTTCATGACTAAAGGGTAGGATAAGACATGGGATATATAATTGGTGTAAAATGAAAAACAAGCAGGTAGTCTATATCTATAACTAAGTCATCACCACTTACCGTGCGCCCAAAGTTCAAGCTTAGAAGTCTAGGGACCGGATCATGAAATGCAAGATAGATGTGTCATTAGAGGACGTCGTGATGGGCACACTACCTTTTCTTCTTGATTGGTATAATTCCAACTCCAATCTTCCAATGTGACCGAGGTGGCCTCCTCGATACTAAATAATAAAGCTCATACTATCGTGCTTATAACATCGCACTTTACAAAATCATAACTCAATCAACATATATATATATATATATATATATATATATATATATATATATATATATATATATATATATATATATATATATATATATATATATATATATATATATATATATATATATATATTTGAACATAACATGATAACATAACATCCCCCACTTGAGATGAACAATGGGAATTGGGGTCTTCAATGATCTTCATAATTGTTGTCGATGAAAGCGTGATTTCCAAACCTTTCCACTCGAACCTTGAACTTAGGCAAATGATGACTTCCCAATTACAAATAAAGACTACAGAGTAGGCTAAGGTGTAAGGGTGTAACGAAACAATATATTGGGGTGACAAAATGAAAGGAATGGCTCAGAAGGGTGTATCTAGGGGTATCTTGCATTAAAGGGGAGTGCAACAAAAGGATTTCACATGGGGGTCGAAAAGTCGAGGTGACTAATAGATAGACTCACAATGGTAGGCTGTTTGGGTGATAATCCTATAATACTGCCTTCTAAAACTGAAAAGTCCAAATACATCGAGCTAACTCAACATACCTCTTCTATGGTCTCGAAATGATGCAAAGGCCAAGTTCTAAAGTTTACAAGCTACCGACGCACTCATAATTTGGTGGATTTAGGGTAATATATTGAAAACGGATAAGGCTAATCTCACCATGTAATATCAAGGGTTGTATGTGCTCGGCTAAGGTCTAATCTAGTTAGGTTCTAAAAAACATGTCAAAATTTTAAAAATGGCATAATTTTTCAAAATAAACTAGAAAAATGAGGGCGAAATAAAGTTCAAGAGATAATTCTACTCGCGTCCCCCCACTTGAATTGTACAAAGTCCCTTTTGTACTAAACATTAAAATAAAGGTGAAGCGAAAGGTAGAATTAGAGCGAGAACTTCCCTGAAATTTGCTCCAAAAAGAAGAAGGCCCACGAGAAAGGATCGTGCCTTCATTTAAGCATCACGAACAAACTTCAATCCCTGAAATCACAATACCGACAAGCATAATTCAAAAAATAAAAAAATAAAATGAAAAAAAACCTAACTCACTTTCGTAGGAATCACGGTTGCATTTAGCGAATGCAACAAGCCTTTTAAACCACTTGGTGTCCCAAGTGGGCGTGTGAAGTCTCATGAGGGTTTACAGGGAACACACCCACAAAGTTCATTTAAAAACTAATACAAGGTTACTGTGTTTTAAAATGAAAGAATTAAAACAGAGGAGAGTGACGTCGTAACTCCTATGAGAGAGTTACACCGAATCGGCAAAACACAGTGTGAGTTGTGAAGCGAATAGTTCTGGCGTAACCACCGAGATGGTATTAGGCCGTAGTTGGTAATCGTCAAGAATTACGCTACTAAAATGTTGGTTACTGGCGTAATCACCAAGATGAGTTCTGTAGTAACTCGTTCGAATCGAGAATCGTGATAATTATTTCATTGTCTCTGCAAAATGGTTAGAAAACACAAAACCCAATGAAACGAAATAAAACAAAAGAAAGGGATAATTCGGGTTGTCTCCGAAAGGGCACTTTTCCTTATTTACGAGTCTTTAAGTTAGAATCTTAGCCGTGGGCTACCAGTGTTTGTCCCTCATCTCGTGGACTGGGCAATCTTCATGTTGAAGCCAGCTGATCAAATTCTCGTCCCGTTTGTATCCATCTCCAAGTTCTAAACACCCTAAGTAAAAAAATTTGATCCTTTGGTAGGGGTGATCAAAACCTTTGGCCTTATCTTCTTCACCAATACCAAGCAACAGTCTAGCATAACTCAACTATCTTTTAGTCCAATTTTTAAAGTTTTTGACAGTCCTTGGCATTTTGAAAACAGTTTTCTCATCGCCAATCTTTAACCAAACCAGTCCTTCCTTCTCGTTTTTATCAAGCCCAAATATTTCTTTAAAGGGTTTTCCAAAAATCACCCCAGTCAGCCCATCTACCACGAATTCGCTAACATCATCCAAAACCACAAAGTCAACGAGAAAGCGAGTGTGTTCCTACAAAACTTCGTATGTTTGTTGCTATCCCAGGAAGTTGTTTCCTTTGTAATCAAGCCCTTTTCCATAACCTGGTTGTAGCATTCCTTAGAGATAATGTTGGTGAGGAATGCTGTGTCGATAAATGGGTGAAAATCAATGAACCCTATTTTGCATGAGATCTTGAGATAGTGGGGTTCTATGATGGATTCGTGCCTCCATCTCATAAAAGCTGCGGTTGGTGCGATTGCAAGAATGTTTTTCGAGTTGTCTTGCCAATGGGTCATCTCGACATCACTAGAGAGGTCTTCAACACTTAATCCTAAGTTATCCTCTTCCTCAAAATTCACGAAAACATCAAAATCCTTCCCGAGTCAACTTCTCACGGATCCGGGGTCGCTAAGAAACTTTTCAAGGGCTTCACCAAAATTACCCATTTGGGGGTTGGGTCAATTGCACACACCTTCTCCTATTGATGGTTGGGTAGACAAATGTTCATTAGGTCCGAATGTGGTGATCTCTCCATTAGCAAAACACTTGGGGTACATTATTACATAAACAAAGGAATTTGAATTTAGTTCCCTTCCGTCATTTCTAAACTTTAACTTTTCCATGAATCCCAATCGTCCCAAAGCGTATACAAAGGATATGACTCGACTTAGCAACTTATGCAAGCAACTAGATAATTGAACTAAGGGTTTAGGGTGATAACAAACATTTGCACTAAAGTGAGTGCATAAGGGTAGGCTAAAGCGATTTGGGTGTATATTTGGGGTTGGGGTGTAAACAATGCTCTTCGTTGATATTAGGAAAAACCGAAATATCACGAGAACCGCGAAAAGGATAGGCTACGGGGGGTTCACTAGGGGTATCGTGTACTAAAGATGAGTACAACGCCAAAGGGTGTGGGGAATTACTCAACCAATGTGGAAGAAGTAATTATATTACGGTATCGAACAAGGTTATCCTAATGCCTCTTATCATTTAGTTATTCCTAACTACACAAGTGTAGCCTCACTTGCGATCTCGGAATGCATCACAAAACAAGTTCTAGAATCTATTATACTACCGGTTCTCACTCTAAGCATTAAAGATGAATGCTTTAATTCCTACTAATCTAAAGTGATCCTCGCATTTTGGGTGGAATTTGGGTGGTAAAGGGTTTTGTGCTAGTCATATAACTTCCTATCCGTGAGGCAGCTTTTGTTAAGACTAATGGCCCACTCTTATATGTCATAAAATTTTAAATTTGGTGCCAAAATTACCCTAACCGACATTTCTCATGGTTTATTACACAATCGCAATTGGACAAAGCAAATAGTCAAGGACAAGCATAGTTTCAAAGTTCGTTTATTTTCCTCCACATAAAGCTGAACATTGTCCCCAATGTTCCCCGAAATATCAAAGTTATGATAAAAAGGTAATTAAAAGCAAAAAACTAATACTCCCACGATTAGCTCGGTGGGATCCGTGTAAAGTGGTGGTTAAATTCTTTTCAAGAAGAATTTATGCGTGAAAAACTCCTTCCAATCTTATGTAACTTCTTCTTGACAAACTAAACACGCACACTTGAAGAAAACAAACGAAACCTTCGCGTAAAATTGGCGGTAATAATATATATAAGACTCGATTTAAACTAGGATATAATGCTTGTGGAATGAATGTTTCTGAAATTTCTAAGAAAATTAAGACACAGGAAAATTCCAAAAATTTATAAGTAGCTCGAAAAGCGAGAAAAAGTAATGCGATGTTTTACTCCTTCACGGCCTGGTCGGTTGCAATCTGCGCCGTCGGTTATCGACAAAAGCGGTGCGATTTTACGGAAAAATTCGGAAAATTTACATCTTTAGAATCGGAAAATTTACGTCCAAAACATTCATTATGACTCGATACAAGCATTTGACTCAAACAAACAAAATATATATCTTATAGTTAATTGTTATTCTCATGTTTCGTTTCTTTTGGCGTGTGTAATCCTCCTACACTTATCCCTTATGTAAAATACCTTTATATGTAATTAAGGCGAGGTTAAAAAACAAAATAAAGCATTTTTACAAATTTAAACATGAGGCATGGGTCTTCCTAAAATGATTACTCTACTATTATCTAATTATCTAAACTAAGGTTGTGGGAGTCTAGTATCCTGTTGTCTTCCGGGATATCAAGAATCACAAAATCTTGGGAAAAGGAATCTATTTATCTTCACTAATACATTTTCAACAATTCCTAATGGCGATTGCATGGATCGATCGGCCATTTCAATTTTCATCTGGCGGTTTTAAGTTGCCAATTCCATTCATAAAAAACATCGAGCGAGGCATTATACTAATACTAGCTCCAAGATTTGTGAGTGCATGTATGCTACACATGTTTAGGCTCCCGATATAGCAAGGAGAGTAAAGCATCTTGGATCTTTTTCCTTTGTGGTAGCTCGTTCCTCAAAACCGCCGAGCATCTTTCGTTGAGGCGATCTTTCGCAGGTCTCATCATAACTTAATTCCCGCGTAGTATCATGACGATTAGTATCATTAGGAGGGTTTACCAAGCAAAGTTTGGTCCAAAAGTGATTGTTTCTCCATGTTGATCCGCCGCTAACCTTTTACGAAAAGGTCAAAGGTTCTTCGAGGATAGTTTCTACGATGTGGACAACTTCTTCCTCCCGAGCTACTAGGTAATCGAGATGGCTTCCGAACATGAACTAATACTTTTCTCTAATCTTTTATCCTATCATTGTGAATTTTAATAGAAGAGATCAGTATTATCCACGAATGCTTTCATCATCTTTTCTATCCTATCGTCGCTCTCTTGATTCTTTGATGTGGTCGAGAATCTTTTCTCAATATTGTTCCGGTATTGGTCTCAAATACACTTTTAACTTTCTCAACCCTACATGCTTGACTTCTCTTCCAATCTCCGCTTTTCAAAATTTCCCGTAATTGTATTCTTGCTTCGTTATTGTCTTCATTACCTTATGATCGAAGTTATCTCTCGGTCCGTATCCGGTATCCATGTGCCACTTGTAGCAATGTTCGAAATCCATTTGAATACATTCCAAGGCCCGATTAGGAGTCATGCTAGGAATAGGTCTTGGAGAATCAAGGAGTTCCGTGTTTTGCATTAATCCCCGATAGAAGGCGATACGATCGATGTTTGTTTAAATCATGAGTAGGGCATCGATAGAAGTTCATTAAATCTTTCCCATGCTTGGTACAACGTTGCTCCTCCAATCTGCACGAATTGATAGATTTTCCCAAGAAGCCTAGCCATTTTTTAAGGTGGGCAAAATTGTTGGACGAACTCCTTTCTTAGTTTTCCCCATGCTTCTTTACTTTCACTAGGAAGTTTGTTATACCATCTTTTTGCTATTCCAGTGAGAGTCATAGGAAAATCCTTGCATTGATTGAATAACTTGGAGTACCCCTGACGTTGAAAAGAGAGGATAAGTGGAAAACTTCATCTACGTGATCTGAGCGTCCTCATCTTTGTCTCCGTAAAACTTAAGCTCATGTAACTCTCGAATAATATGATCCGGGATGGAGTATTTTTGGTAGGAGAGTCCTTAGTGAAGCTTCGTTGGCGATTATCGTTTGGTCGATCCAAATCTTGCTCCATGGTAAGGTCATTGATATTATTTTCATTGATGACCTCACGGTTACGTGTCCGATGGTCCGATTCAGTAAAATGAGAAGATGTTGTGAATAGGAACCAAGAATAGATCCTCTTTTTCCGAAATTGCTTCTCGGGTCAACAAATGGGGTAGCGAGAAAAGGCCTAGAGTCATGCGAGTCTTGTATCCCGACATTATCATAAAAAATTAAAAACAGACTTAATATGAAATCCTAAAATAGCTCCTGGCAGTGCACCAAAAACTTAATGCGAGTTTCTTGACTGGTCTTAATATTTATAGTGTCTCGCTATACCTATGGTCTACCCTAATGCACTAACGGGCAGTGTACCTGGTCGTGTGTAGTGTAGTAAATGGTAAAACCGAGGTCGTCCCAAGAGCTCTGTGTGTCGGATAATTACTAAGTCTGATTGTCATAGAATATTAAAGGTTTGATAGGGTTTTAATTAATTAAACTACTAATGCAGAATATAAAGTAAAGCAAATAAATGTGTGAAGGGAAATCAATAGAGGAATAGTGGTGCTAACCTAGTTAATCCTCCTAACTAGTTATGTCTACGCTCTACCTACTTTCAATTACTTGGTGGGTCAAATTCTAGAGGACGACATTTGGTCAATTCGCCTAACCTATCGACAAAGATGCCACCATAGAGAAATCGGTAGCACCGTCATAAGTCGTGTTGTTCCCGGTCCCTAAGCCGAGTCATTAAGTACCGCTACATGCTAGATTCTAAATAGTGAGTGCCCGGCCGTTAGGAACTTAGACACTACACCCCCAATTCTTAAGTTCATCCAAACGATAGGTGATCAGTTGGTCAAATCGCACAAGTAGAAAGGGTCGTCAGTTGGTCGTATCTTACCCTTCCCGTCTCATTCCGCTCACCTAGGGTCAATTGGTCATATCTCCTAGGCAATTGGCCTCTATCGCCATTCAAAACTACCGAACCAGTGGTGACTACCAAAGAACTATGCATGCATACACTTAGAAATAATTGTACGGATCTAAAGGTAAACGCAAACAAAACAATTAAGGAATCATAACTAGGCTAGCACCAAAGGGTGCTTAGCCGCTCATATTAATCATGCACATCAATTCAATATTCAAAGGTACGAAATACATGAATTGAAAGTAAAAGAAATAATAAACGCTAAAGCTTATCGTAATGGTGTGACTTCATCCTTGAAAGCACTCAGTATGCTTCCCTAGACCTCCCTGAGCTTTTTCCCATGTTCTCAGTGTTGTATGTGGAATGGGATGCTTTCAAATGCTGGAATTTGTGGGGTATTTATAGGCGTGTGCGGGTTCTGGCGTAACCAATAGATGAGTTACGCCGTAACCTTCTATTTCTTCGTAAATGCACTAGATCTGTTAGTTACGACGTAACCTAAAAAGTGGTTACGCCGTAGTCTTTAATAAACTCGGTTACGTTGTAAGTGTAGCAGTAGTTACGGTGTAAGTATAGCGGCGTGGAACCTGTTTTGACCTAATGGAGTTACGTCGTAACCTTTGGGAGGAGTTACGCCGTAACCTCTTGATAAGTTGGACTTCTGGGTCACCCAATAGTTACGGCGTAATGTGAGAGATGAGTTACGCCGTAACTTCTTCAAAATAAGCATGCTGTGATAAATCTTTAGTAATGTTTCTATTTTCGCGTCTTCTTTAGCTCCAATGCTCGTAATTTACCTGAAAGTGGAAATAATGGAAAACAAGCGTAAATCCATACAAATGATATAAATAAAGAGCATTAACGGGGGAAATTGACACTTAATATTCAGGACTATTTGATGTTATCATTCAGTCTATGTTCTCGGTCACCATTCAGCAAGACAGATCAACGATTCCTCCTATGTCACCACTTACTCGTGCTCAAGTAACCACATTTCCACCACCCGAACCTGCTTCAGTTCCACCACCTATTGTCACTGTCAGTGAATCTGTTACGCCACCGGCTTCACCACCTCCGATCAAAACAACTGAGCAATTGCTCGAAGAGGCCATGAAACGTATTGAAGCTCTTGAGAAGCCCCTGCCTAAATCTATCAATATCCTTGATCGCCGGTTATCCAAGCTGGATAAGTTCAATCTTGATAGCGAAGTTATGAATGTCATTGAAGCAGAGGTTAAGGATGTAGTAGAATGGGCGATGAAGGCTCCACTACATCAGAGGTTCAAGGATCTACCCACCTCTGACATGAGATCTGTCCTCTCTGATAGGATGTTTGACACAAGGAACACAGGGACGAAGTACACAAGAAACTGTATGAAGCTCTCGAGGAACCGATCAAGCATGATGCTCACTTGCAGTTTTTGGAAGATATTCATGAACGGGTGGGAAAGAAGAAAAGGAGGACTATGTTGAGGGAATCACTTTCCAGATTTCCTAATCAACCACCTCCTCCTCCAACTGGTGGAGCTGGGATATCTGGAACTGGTGGATCTTCTGGCGCAACTACAACTCAAAAGACAACACCTCCAACGCCTCCACCAAAATCTTCACAAGCGATCAAGGGTCTCAGAAGACCTCTACTGCATGGACAACTTTTGATTCCCGGTTCACACCTACATTCTCTACTATTCCAGAAGAGCAAATGCTTAATGAAGAGTCTTTTGTTGCCCAAGAGTCAGAATCTGAAGACGATGATGCTTCTACCAAGCATATCCCTAAGCTCTCTGAAGACGAAGATTGATTTGATGCATACATTTTGGGTAAACGCATTAAAACCACTAAAGCTGCACCATTGATAAGGTTTTAAAAGGTACCATTTTGAGGGGTCGTTTAAGTCCTTATTTGATCACTTTTGTATCCGTTATTGCTTAATATCGTTCCTTTTCACTTTTAGGTCTCTTGAAGGCAAAATCTTTGGAATGGCACTTATTTGGACGAAAAAGGCGAATATATGAAGAAAATGGCCAAAGTCGAATCGAGACACTCAAAGTCTGAAAAATGTAAGGCGGCGGCGCCGATGTTAGTTGCGGCCGTCGGAGGATTTTTGTGACGATCAAGAGCCAAATACACTATTTTCAAGTGACGACGTCGGGCTTTAAAAGAGTAGGCCGTTGCTACCGACGGCCTAGATGCAACCTGCACGACGCCGGAAAGTGAAGAGGACGGCGTCACGGACATAAGGTGACGCCGTCGCAAGGTTAACGTGGCCAAGACGAAACCCTAATGACGGCGACACGACGGCGCCACGAAACATAAGGTGGCGCCGTCGCATATGTAATCTTATATAGAATCCAATTTTTCGGTTTTAGGGAGAGTCTTTTGGGTGAAAACCTAAAACCGAACCTAAGGTGTCTTGTACAAGTATTTTAGGGTTTTAAACCTATCTTACATCAAGATAAGTATTTACTTCATCAATTCAATTATGTCTTTGATTATTTGTGTGTATGCTTGCATGTTCTCCATGTCCGGCTAATTTATTTGTGTGTTTGCTTAGGAAGTATGAAACTTAATTATTGAATATTGATTGGTTGTTTCTTATCTTAGTTGATCAATGATCTAGTAATGCGATAGGTCATTCGTTGTGTACTTAATGCTTGATTCATCTTTGTGAACCTTAGAATATGATTACCGAGTAGTTGTAGGCTAAATTATCCAAAGAGTGCCTTAGAGTAAGAGTTTATCATCCCTAGTGGGTTTTGTAGACGAGACCCTTTGGTAAGTTCAAAGAGTTAGGGAGAAATGCATACCCTACAACTTTAGACACACAACGCAACTAAGAATAAGGACGTGACAACTCAACCATCAATAGGAGATAATTAAGGAGTAGTACAACCTAAGTAAACACATCTTTAAACTATCATACGAGCACACATTAATTAGACATAGACTCCCACAACCTTAGTTTAGATAATTAGATAATAGTAGAGTAATCGGTAGAAATTCCAACCCCCCCCCCAAATCCAATACCCAAGATTCGTACCTTTCCATTTCATAAAACATAAAAATACAAAAAATAATCTTCCTCAACCTTAACCTTAGCGTAGTAACTTCTTACTAGCATTCCTATTCCCCTAGAGAACGATATCAATACCCGTGGCTTACCCTAATTACTACACTACAACGATTAGGTTCCTTTGCCTGGGTGTTATAAAACTTGCTCAAGAAAAGGAAGTTTCCTTGACCTCGAACGACGCGTGTAGCGTTATCAAGTTTTTGCGCGCGCCGAGGAATAGAATAGCTAGTTAGTAGTCCACCTCATTTAGGTTCTTTGCTTGATTCCTATCAAGTAAATTTTCTCATTTTAGCTTTCTTAGTCTATCCCCTTCTTCGTGACCCTCGTTCGTAAAACCATCACTCACCATGATCCGTATCTTCCATCGAAGATTCTTCACTCTACCCGCTCCCAATCCCGAGATTGAGAACGCAATCCCACAAAACCCTTCACCCACTCACCATTTTGGTAATCACCTAGGGCATAATGAGATAAACGGCAACAACAAAGTCCTTTCTATTACTCGATTCGATGAGGAATTTGATTATGGTGAGGCACTTGATAGCGGGAGGTCATTAATGAAATTGAGGAGGACCCTCCCAATGTTTTGACCCTAGGTGTAGGATTCGAAAGATGGCTCCTTTAACATGCAATTCCCTTGCAAAATAGGACTAGAAGGGTTCGATGCTTATTTGAATTCATTCTTACCTTTAAACTTAATCTCAAGGGATCTATACAACAAAATCAAGGTCAATGAGTTAACCTATCAAGGGAACAATGTTGTTGATGCAGTCATTTATTTGCACTTGTTTGTCGGAAGTTTTGCTTATTTGGTAGAGTTCATGGTCTTAGAAGACTTGGGAGAATTTATAGATAAGGACCTCACTCAAGTAATTTTTGGAAAACCTTTCAAAAAATTGACTAGGTTGAATGAACGGATGATTGATGGTCTAATTACATTCTCTGATGAAGTTGAAGATTTCATCTACCAAATGCCACGCACTCATCCTAGGTTTAAACATAAGGACATTGAGGCTTGTAATAGAATGACCCCTATTCCATTGCTTAGTGAAAGGGATAAGCAGAGTGGGCTTAGGCACCCATATGAGAAAACTAAGCGGTATTAAAAAAAATGCCTTGAATTAGGAGATGATTACAAAAAGAATGAAAGAGCGTTGGAATGGCTTAAGTATGAGCACGAGAGCATGAGTGAGGCAACGTAGGAGCACGACTATGAGTCTAGCTACAAGACTCTTAAATAAAGAAAAGCGCTTCCTGGGAGGCAACCCATGCTTAATTTTTTGCTTGTTAGTGTCATATATCTTTTATTAATTGTTTATCCTCATGTTTGAATTTGTAAAAATGCTTTATTTTGTTTTTAACCTCGTCTTAATTGCATATAAAGGTATTTTACATAAGGGATAAGTGTAGGAGGATTACACACATTTTCAAAAGAAACGTAAACATGAGAATAAAATTAACTAAAAGATATTTATGTTTGTTTGTTCGAGTCAAATGCTTGTATCGAGTCATAATGGATGTTTTTGCGAAATTTTTCCGATTCTAAAGATGTAAATTTTCCGAAATTTTTCGAGAAAATTGCGAGACCGCTTTTTGTCGGGATAACTGGCGTCAGATTGCAACTGACGGCGCCAGAAGGAGTAAAACATCATATTACTTTTTTCTAGTTATCTCGAGCTACTTATAAATTTTGGAATTTTCGTGTCTTAATTTTCTTAGAAATTGTAAACATCCATTCCACAAGCATTATATCCTAGTTTAAATCGAGTCTTATATATATTATTACCGCCGATTTTATGCGAAGGTTTCGTTTGTTTTCTTCAAGTGTGCAGGTTTAGTTTGTCAAGAAGAAGTTACATAAGATTGGAAGGAGCTTTTCACGCAATAATTCTTCTTGAAAAGGATTTAACCACCACTTTACACGGATCCTACCGAGCTAATCAAGGGAGTACTAGTTTCTTGTTTTTAATTACCTTATTTTATCATAACTTTGATACTTTCGGGGAACATTGGGACAATGTTCGGTTTAAGTGTAGGGAGGAAAATAAAGCGGAACTTTGAAACTATGCTTATCCTTGATTATTTGCTTTGTCCAATTGCACTTTTGTAATAAACCATGAGAAAATGTCGGTTAGGGTAATTTTGGCACCAAATTTAAAATTTTTCATGACATATAGGAGTGGGCCATTAGTCTTAACAAAAGCGCCTCATGGATAGGAAGTTGCATGATTAGCACAAAACCCTTTACCACCCAAATTCCACCCAAAATGTGAGGATCGCCTTAGATTAGTAGGAATTAAAGCATTCATCTTCAATGCTTAGAGTGTGAACCGTAGTATATTAGATTCTAGAACTTGTTTTGTGATGCATTCCGAGATCGCAAGTGAGACTACACTTGTGTAGTTAGGAATAACTAAATGATAAGAGGCATTAGGATAACCCTTGTTTGATACCGTAATATCATTACTTCTTCCACATCGGTTGAGTAATTCCCCACACCCTTTGCATTGTACTCATCTTTAGTACACGATACCCTAGTTAACCCTCGATCCTATCTTTTCGCGGTTCTCGTGATGTTTCGGTTTTCCGAATATCAATGAAGAGCATTGTTTACACCCCACCCCCAAATATACACCCAAATCGCCTTAGCCTACCCTATATGCACTCACTTTTAGTGCAAATGTTTGTTATCACCCTAAACCCTTAGTTCAATTATCTGGTTGCTTGCATGAGTTGCTAAGTCGAGTCATATCCTTTGTATACAGTTTTGGGACGATAGGGATTCATGGGAAAAGTTAAAGTTTGTGAAATGACGGGAAGGGAACGTTAAATTCAAATTCTCTTTGTTTGCATAACAATGTACCCCAAGTGTTTTGATCTTTTCAATTCGGGTCAAATTAGTGTTAGAGTAATAAAAACTCAAGTGTAGGGATGTGCCTATAAATCCCTATCATTTTGATGTTACCATAAAGGATAGTAGAGTAAAAGTGTATGAAAAAAAAAAAAAAAAAACAAACATACGGCTACCATCCTACATCTATCCTTTAAATTTATGTTTGTTTATTTCGTTACCTAGAGTTTTAGAGTGTCGAGTCTTGGCTTAGCAACGCCATTCTTCGTATGCATTTAACATAGAGATTTTGACTTGCCACCACTAAATAGCCTATCCCACCAAACCCTTGTTTCCTACCATAAGCCTAACATTACAACCCTTTAAAAGACCTCTTTGATAGTCTTTCCTAGGTGCTTACGCCAAAGCGATGGAGGTTTGATCTATTCTCAAGCCTATGGTAATCTATGTACTAGGACCGGTTAATGAGTGTTTATCTTCCATTTCCTATTTGTTATATTTCATATATACACCGAGAGAGATGTGAGTATCCAAACACCCCATGTGAGGTGGTAGTATGTATTTCGTGCTTGTTATGACTTTTATGGGCTTATATGTGTTGTGGACCGCTTTGAATTAATGCTTCATGACCCTTAACTTATAAATTAATTGGCTAAAGCACATTTGCTTGAGGACAAGCAAATAACAAGTGTAGGGATATTTGATAAGGTTTTAAAAGGTACCATTTTGAGGGTCGTTTAAGTCCTTATTTGATCACTTTTGTATCCGTTATTGCTTAATATCGTTCCTTTTCACTTTTTAGGTCTCTTGAAGGCAAAATGTGGAATGGCACTTATTTGGATGAAAAGCGCGAATATATGAAGAAAATGGCCAAAGTCGAATCGAGACACTCAAAGTGCTGAAAGCAGAAGGGGACGGCGTCATGTGTTAGTTGCGGCCGTCGGAGGATTTTTGTGACGATACAAGAGCCAAATACACTATTTTCAAGTGACGACGTCGGGCTTTAAAGAGTAGGCCGTTGCAACTCGACGGCCTAGATGCAACCCAGACGACGTCGGAAGTTAAAGAGGACGGCACGGACATAAGGTGGCGCCGCCGCAAGGTTAACGTGGCCAAGACGAAACCCTAATGACGGCGACACGGCGGCGCCACGAAACATAAGGTGACGCCGTCGCATATGTAATCTTATATATAGAATCCGAATTTTTCGGTTTTTAGGAGAGTCTTTTGAAGTGAAAACCTAAACCGAACCTAAGGTGTCTTGTACAAGATTTTAGGGTTTTAAACCCTATCTTACATCAAGATAAGTATTTACTTCATCAATTCAATTATGTCTTTGATTATTTTGTGTATGCTTGCATGTTCTCCATGTCCAGCTAATTTATTTGTGTGTTTTCTTAGGAAGTATGAAACTTAATTATTGAATATTGATTGGTTGTTTCTTATCTTAGTTGATCAATGATCTAGTAATGCGATAGGTCATTCGTTGTGTACTTAATGCTTGATTCATCTTTGTGAACCTTAGAATATGATTACCCGAGTAGTTGTAGGCTAAATTATCCAAAGAGTGCCTTAGAGTAAGAGTTTATCATCCCTAGTGGGTTTTGTAGACGAGACCCTTTGGTAAGTTCAAAGAGTTAGGGAGAAACGCATACCCTACAACTTTAGACACACAACGCAACTAAGAATAAGGACGTGACAACTCAACCATCAATAGGAGATAATTAAGGAGTAGTACAACCTAAGTAAACACATCTTTAAACTATCATACGAGCACACATTAATTAGACATAGACTCCCACAACCTTAGTTTAGATAATTAGATAATAGTAGAGTAATCGGTAGAAATACCAACCCCCCAAATCCAATACCCGAGATTCGTACCTTTCCATTTCATAAAACATAAAAATACAAAAATAATCTTCCTCAACCTTAACCTTAGCGTAGTAACTTCTTACTAGCATTCCTATTCCCCTAGAGAACGATATCAATACCCGTGGCTTACCCTAATTACTACACTACAACGATTAGGTTCACTGCCTAGGGTGTTATAAAACTTGCTCGAAGAAAAGGAAGTTTCCTTGACCCCGAACGACGCGTGTAGCGTTATCAACCATCCAAGGATACATCTCAAAGCTGGTTAACCAAAGAAAGACCTCAAACTCCTGAACCTTCATGGGCTATACCGGAGTCGGATTTGATTGTCCCTGACAACAATTGGGCAACCACCATTGTTGCCAATCATGAAGATCCTTCTGATGAGTAACTCCTATACATCACCGGTGATATGGGATGCTTCATCAAATGGTTCTGTGACAAGCAGGGAATTACTTCACTCAAACCAAAGGATCTTGAGGGGCCAGCCTTCGAGATAGTCAAAGCTTTTCACTCTGATGCGGCTCATCTACAATTTCAAATGGAAGAGTACCACAAGATGCTGACTGATCAAGTTGATGAAAATATCAGTCATTTTAACATCAACCATCCTCTTCCTCTTGGTGGTGAACCCGGACAGAAGACTATACCGTCTGATTTCTTCATCAACAGAGACCTGGACTACCTACGTGCTGGAACTGATGGAAGAAGACCAGCCTTATCTATTTCCAAGATGAAGGCTGCAACCTACTTAGATCCAGGTCTTGAGCAAATGGTACCTGATCAATTCTTGGTTGACAAAGAACAAGTATACGACATTGCTGCCTCATACAGCATTTTACATTGGTGGTTCAAAAAGAAGAAGTTCTACATTGAAAGACATAGTGCAGAAAAGAGACGCAAAACTGTTCGATCCAAGTTGCGTATTCTAAGTGTGGTCTGTGTGGAAATCTTCTCAATCTACGGCTATGATTATCTGAAGAAGATTGTTCTTAGAAGAGCAGACTTGAAAGATGATGTTATTGAAGAAAATGACTTCAAACATTTGCTTCCAAGTGATTTTGAAGATCTTTATCTTCTGAACCTCCAAGGACATCTTGACCATCTATCTGTTCGAGAAATGAAGTCTCTCTCTGCTGCAGTCAATCTCTGGATAAGGGGCTTAGTAATTCGACAAAGAGTTGGTGATTTTCAACTAGGTGTGAAAGCTACCGCACTCAGTCAATCTAATGAGACCTCAATGGGAAGCCACAGGGCATGAATTCTGACGCAACTACACAGTGATTGACTCTCCTAGAGCAGTTATCTTTACCGACAAATACGGGTCAAGAATGCTAATGAGGCTGTGTGAGCTATACAAGTTCAGTGATGGAACGCTCAAGATTGTTGAAGAAGAATTGAATTCAAGGGTGAAGGAGTTCAAGCTAAACCTGAAGCCGGAGGACAACACGAGGTTCTGGATTGAACAAGATATGAAGAGGTGTGAAGATTTCATTGCTTCTATCGGACTAAGACTTAAGACAAGAAAGATTTACCACAGCCTTGAAAGCTTTGCAGGTGGGAGATCACGTGAAGGACATTACAAGCTACTTCAAAGAACAGAATGAAGACATCTTCCTTTAGTAGCCTTGTTATGTTTTATGTCATGTGTAATGTGGTGATTGTACTATGAACAACTATAACTATAACGTATATAGTAGTGATAGGTTATGGCTTGTAGTTTCCCTTTTTATTCTAAAAAAGGGATCTTAGGAGTGTTCCACTTCAGATCAAATAAAACCGGACACATTTTTCTCCAACAAGTTTTTTTCTTTCATATTTAAATCACTTGAGATCCAAAATCTCAAAAGATTTGAAAATTTTGATCGGGGGAGAAAATGTGATATAAATATGCAATCTGATAAAAGGTGATCATTTTGATTCAAATGTGCATACTGCTCTCCCATATGTGCTAAACGCTTTCGAATCTCGAAGCACATATTGAGGGGGAGCATTTCAAAAGGAAAATAAACTTTCAATGTACTAATTTTTCTATGTTTCAACATAAAGTACCTTGATTGATTTTCTAATGGTTCCTTATGGCTTTTGTGATCGTGGATGTACTTCAAAAGAACTCCTTTCCTCTATGTGTTAAAATTATTTCAAATTTCTTGATGCACATATTGAGGGGGAGCAACTTTTTGTAAACCACATCCTTTCCCAAAAATATCTTTAACAAAGTATTTAAAATACTAATTTTGATCGAGAAAGTGATGTCGATATTTTTAGAAAATGTTGATCAAAGAAGTGAATTCTTAATTCTTAATCTAAAGATTTTCAAATCCTCTTGCCTCCATGTGCCAAAACGATTTCAAACATACGATGCACATGTTGAGGGGGAGCTTTTTCTGAAATATCAAAAATAATTCAGGTACAAAATGCTTTGATCATAGATCACAAGTACCTGGATTGATTATTCAAATGGTTTTCAAATGGTTTCAATGGCAGAAGAACAATACCAAAAAGACCGACCAAATTTATTTTATGCATAGAGATATAAGGATGGTTAGGTTAGGTATTCGTTCCCATGATCCCGCTAGAGCCGGAGGGATCTACCTAGGGACAATCCACTAGAGAGTGTAGAAGTCCTTAGGTATGATGAAAAAGGAGAAAAGTGAGAAATGGGAAGAGTGCGGATCGAGATAGAGCTAGAACCTGGAATAAACCCTACAAGGTTCTAGTTATGAAGTCTCGTAAGCAATCAAGGGTTGAAGAATGAAAAGAAATAAAATGAGAAAAGGGTGAAAATAAATAGCCTCCATTTATTCAATCGCGTAAACCGGGTTCAATACATATGCTCTTGGTGGTTACTAAGGTAACATCGGTATTGAAGACAAGACGTCATGGACCCATGACGCCTGCACTACAACTTCCCAAGCTACTCAAGTTCCTTTTAAAAGGACTTGTTTCATTCTTACGGGGAACCTACATTATCTATCGACTTTCTCTTAGAGATTGTTGATATTGAAGAAGGAGACCCTCTCCCTAGTCTCCGGCATAGGAACCAAATGTGCACTATTGAGTCTAGAGCCACGAGATCATCAATATCTCTCTAGGACACAATCAATGAAGTCTCACTGTTTCACACAATGTGGAAAGTGAGATTATATCTTAAGAGTCCTACGCATTATCCTTCTAGTATTGCCAGAACATCTGAGTGATATGTAAAATACTCACAATGAAGATGGAAATCCTTCTAGAGCCAACATCAAACAAGCTCTTGGTGGGTAACATGTGAGATCTATCCAATAGATCAAACTTGTAACAACTGGATAGAAACGATAGGGAGATTCAATAAATGGATTGACAGATACCTTTGAAAAACCGGTCGTTGTGCTTAAAACTACTTTCTCTAGCACATCGACTGTGTATTAATATTTCAAAATAAAAGGTTTTTATGATTGATAATTGATTTTCCTTAAAACCTTCGTTGTATTGCAAAACACTTTATATTAAGTAGTACACGATTGTTTTTCAAATCACTTTTCATCAATCAGTGATTCTCAATTCGCAGGTTTACTCACTCCGTGTTGTCTTCTTTGAGACGTTCCGGTTTGAGAACAGCTAGAGCAGTTGCGAAACCCTGTTAAGGAGATTCTTAGAAATTCATCCTGATCACAGCGAAGCTTGTACTCATCAACGGGAACCGTGGGCGTGTACCTCAATTCAACGAAAGTGATCAAACACACTTTCGTGCACTTTATTGCTAACTGTTGTATGCAGGTACACCCGACGTTTGCAGCTGATCAGAATTGAGAAGTCAATCCATAGTCGCATGCTCACACAACGCATTCATTTCTAAAGAAATCATGATAAGTGCATCAACGACTCTGATATTTTCACTCCATGCTTCTGCTACGCTGCCGCAAATATCATGAATCATCTAAAGCTTCCGCTACTCTGATAAGAAGAAATCATGGTCCAAAATGTGAGCATGTCGGTCCATAAGTTACTACTTCACATGGCGGCAATCCTACAATCGGATAATTTAGAGATGTTATGATGCTCATAAGCTCAAAGAAAGCTCCTGATCACATATCCATGAACTACTCCAAGTCAAGGAATCGCTTCTATTACATGATGTTTAAGTTGTTGAAGATATAAAGTCTACGAGCTTGAACATCAATTATTATAGATCAATTGCTAAAACGTTTTTCAACGTAATTATTGGGGTGACCTTCCTTAGGGGGAGGTTGTTAGGATTTAGAAAATCCATACTGAAGTGTCAGTCACCCCAACGTATGTTTAGCATATTATAGCTCGTAGACGTAATAGTATATTAGTTAGATTAGCAGTAGTGTAAGTATCACCGTGGAAGAAGGATGGGTCTTTACCCACTGTATGCCTGATCCACAGCCCGAAGGAGGGTGTAGTCATTTGTATAAATAGCCCTCTCCCCACAAGAGAGAGGGTTGGATGTTCATTGGAGAATCTAACCTTCCATTTGTTTTATCTCACTAGAATATCCCACTTTCTCTCTCTAAACTCTTAAACCATACGCCCCATTTATGTTATGATATGATGTGTTTATGAAATCCAATATGTTACAGATGACACTAAAAGTTTTGAGGGTGGTAAATGGTTGTAGAAACCAGATGGTGATTAAGGAAAAATTTAGAAAATTCTTTAAAAATCATAAAAAATGAAAAACAATATTTTAGAGCAATTTAGGGTTAAAAATGAACAAAATCAATTTGTCAAAAATGAAAGGAATATCAAAACAGGTGTTTTGAAATGATAGAAACATTGGAGTAGAAAGATGGTGAGTTTTGAAGTAATGAAAAATGAAAAACACCTTGAATGTGATCCTAAGTCATCCATGAGTGAATGTGGGATCAATTGAGCCTAAGGAAAACCTAAGTGATCCTAATGTAGCATGTTTTTAACTAGTCAAATATGGTCTGGAAGGTTGGAGTGATGCTAAAAGGAATAAAATATGTTTCTGTCATCCCAGATCCACCGGATCCTTCCCTCGAGGGATCCGGCTAGTTATAGCCAAGGGATCCGACTTCTGAGACAGAATCCTTAACAGAATGTTTGCAAAACGCAATTCCATATATCAAATTTTGAAACCAATGTTCTCTACAACAATTATACATGTAAACAAGAAAAACATAGTAATGATAACCTGTAGAGATAACATAAGAGCAAGCAATCAAGGTATTGACCAAAAAAAAATTTTTTTTTGATATAAGATCAACTAAATAAGTTTTACACAAAATAGAGCAAGTCATGACCACAAGTTGTTTTAACAATCACAAAAACATCCAAAATGTCGTAACAAGATAACCACATAAGAGACAAAAGTACAGTTTTTCCTTCGTCAATCGCTTTACATTTTTCTTTCCCATGTTAGTGAGAAATGAGTTAGACACTTAAACATTCCTATTGTTTGCTTGAATTCTTTGGTTTCATTTGGAAGTGTGGGAAGTTTTTTAAATTAGTTCATGGAATCAAGTTTGTGGAAAACTAGAAGGGGGGTTGAATAGTTTTGCCGATTTTAACTTAGTTTCAAAAACATTAGATTCGACGTTATGTGAAATTGTGTGGATGGAGAGAAAGTATAGATCTATAAGTAATGCAAGTAAAGAAAATAAGTAACGTAAGGGATATAAATGACACAACCGATTTATAGTGGTTCGGCTACAAGGACACCTTCCTTGCCCTACTCCACTCCCCGAGTCACCTACTCGAGAGTTCAAGCACTATGTCAACAAAATCCTTCAACTCGACGGAGAAGCCTTCACAACATCGCTTACACTTTTTTCGGTACAAAGCTAAATACCGAGTCCTTAACACGGAGGACCAAACCAACACTACTATAACACAACAAATATGTGAAATATGAAATACAAGATCTTTGCTACATAAATCTTGTGGAGGAATAAATCAATCAAGGACCCCTTGCTTGGATGACTTGTAGAAGCTCGTGATCTCGCCTTAGAGAAGGACCTATATGAGAATTGCAACAAAAGAAAGAATAACTACTATCTAGATCAAGAGATCTGAGATTAGAAGAATGTAAGAATATATGAGAGAGTTTGTAAGAAGAGGGTGGTTTACAATCAAGAAATGGCTCTCTATTTATAGGCAATTTCTTGCTACTGTTGCACGGATCCCTTACATGAGGGATCCGTCTATTGTAAACCGAGGTATCCGTGAGAAGCTCCTCATTACCCATGGGTCATGGGTCATGGGTCATGGGTCATGGGTTATGGGTCATGGGTCCTGGACTTTGGACCATGGGTATCCAAGTAGATACAATGTATATAGAAGATGCAATGCATCTAGTCAATGGGTTATGGGTTAGGTCCATGGGTATGGGTCATGGGTTATGGTTTTTACCCATCCTAATAAACTATTACAATAAATTAATCATTACATCAATTTATATTAAATGACTATATATGTAGATGCTTTACATTAATAACATGTATCCTTAAAATTTTACTTATGATAACTTTATATTTGTTATCAAAAAAACACAAAGAGATCGCTAAATATTAATAAACATTTTTACGATTTATTTGTATTAACAAAGTTGATAATTGGAAATGGAGTCGATTTCACCATCATCTTTATCCGAAGAATCCGAGAGGCGATGAGGCCTTTTCCCATTGATCATAAGCCTTTTGTTGGGTCATTTGGTGAGAGGTACCATAACATGGTTTGCGAGAAAGTGGTCATTGGAGATAGGAGTAGGTTGCATTGCACTAACATGCTCAAAGAGACTAGTTAGGAGCATACCATAGGGAAGGACCATTTTGACGAGTTTTAAAAACTCCTACCATTCTTTTGGAAATGTAGTAGGCGAGATTGAAGGGTTTTTAGTGGATGAGACAATAGATTATATGGACAACACAAGCATAAGGATGGTCTTTGTTCCCGACCAAATAAATGACATTCTCTCTAAGAATTTCTTCCCACTTTTTGTAAGTAGGAAACATTTCAAAGAGTTCCATTTGAAAGGGTTCACGATGAATTAGTTCTTTGTTGCGGTTGTATCGAGTTTGGTCAACTCTTTTTTTGAAGATGGTATCTCGATCCAAAACGGGATCATCAAGTAGGGTGTGATAGATGGGGTTAGAGTCTAAGGCGAGGTGTTGGCTAGCGATTGACCAATCCTTAGAGTACATACAAATTCCTTCAAAAGGTATGTGAAGAATTTGTGCGAATGTGGTGAGAGGTAAGATGATGCTTTGTTTATTATGAAAGTGATTGAAATGGTTCCATCATTGTTTCGGATAATCCGAACGCTTTTGTAGAATTCAAAGATGAAAACCGGAAAAACTTGTTCATCTATTTTGAGAAGGTGATAACATCAAATAGACCTGAATATTAAGTGTCAATTTCCCCCGATAATGCTCGTATTTTATATCATTTATATGGATTTACGCTTGTTTTCCTCTATATTTCACTTTTAGGTAAATTACAAGCGTTGGAGCTAATGAGACGCGGATTTGGAGAGTTTATTGAAAATATATGAAAGTATGCCCATTCTGATGCAATTACGACGTAACGTTTCTCTCACATTACGCCGTAACAAAAGCGTAACTCAGAAGACCAACTCAACTAAAGATTACGGCGTAAATCCATCTTAGGATTACGCCGTAACAAATTAGGTCAAATGATGTTCCACGCCGCTGCAAGCTACGGCATAACTCTTTCCACGATTACGGCGTAATCATGATTTTGTAACGTATATTGAAGATACGGCGTAACTCATTCCATGTGTTACGCCGTAACCAACTTTTCCAGAGCCAATTACGAAGATATTGATGTTACGGCGTAACTCTCAACTTAAGTTACGCCGTAACTAGATCTGGCCTATAAATACCCGCCCTAAATTCTGCATTTCACATCATTCACTCCACACACAAACCAGAGAACGTGGGTAGGAGAGTGAAGGCAGATCTTGAGGAGCATACGGAGCCATCTCCAAGGGAGAAATCACTCCATAACGATAAGCATTAGCGATCTATCATTTCTTTTACTTTCAATTCATGTATTTCATTATGTTAAACATTGAATCGATTGATTCAGTTAATATGATCGGCTAAGCACCTCTGGTTCTAGCCTAGTTACGATTCCTTAATTGTTGTGTTTATGTTTACATTGCTTCCGTATAATTGTTTCTGGTGTATGCATGCATAGTTTGTTGGTAGCTACCCTTGTTTTGGTAGTTGATGCAGGTTTTACTGACCAGGTTTTAATATTTATAATGTCTTGTTATACCTATGGTCTACCCTAATGCACTAACGGGCAGTGTACCCGGTCGTGTGTAGTGTAGTATTCGGTAAAACCGAGGTAGTCCCAAGAGCTATGTGTGTGGATTAACTAATTAACTACTAAAACAAATAAAGGCAAGATGTGATCAATAGAGGAGAGTGGTGCTAACCTAGTTATTCATCCTAGCTAGTAATGTCTACATCTAATTACTTCCAATTACTTCAGGTGGTTCAAAGTCGAGAGGACAACATTTGGTCAGTTCGCCCTAACCTATCAGCAAAGATGACACCACTGGAGAAGTCAGGTGTCCCCTCATAAGTCCAGTTTTTCCTGGTCCCCTAAGTTGAGTTATTAAGTTCCGCTACATGCTAGACTTATAATAGTGAGTGCCGGCGCTAGCATCTTAGACACTCACCCCTAATTCTTAAGTTCATCCAAACGGTAGGTGATCGGTTGGTCAAATCGCATAAGTAGAAAGGGTCGTGGGTTGGTCATATCTTACCCTTCCCGCTCCGTCTACTCGATTAAGGTCGGTTGGTCATATCTCCTAAGCAACTAGCCTCTACCGCCATTCAAAACTACCGAAACAAGGGTAGCTACCAATAAACTATGCATGCATACACTTAAAAATAATTATACGGAAGCAATGTAAACGCAAACAAAACAATTAAGGAATCATAACTAGGCCAGCACCAAGAGGTGCTTAGCCGCTCATATTAACCATACAAATCAATTCAATGTTTAATGTTACGAAATACATGAATTGAAAGTAAAGAAAAAATAAAAGGCTACTGCTTATCATAGGGGAGTGATTTCTCCGTTGGAGATAGCTCCGTATGCTCTTCTAGATCTGCCTTTGGCTTCTTCTCACGTTCTCTGATTGTTGTGTGTGAAAATGGGATGCCTTGAAATGCTAGAAATTGTGGGGTATTTATAGGCCAGATCTTAGTTACGGCGTAACTAATAAAATAGGTACGCTGTAACATATAACTTCTTCGTAAATTGCACTAGATCTGCTGGTTACGGCGTAACCTTAGACGGGGTTACGCCGTATCTTCAATAAATCTTGGTTACGCCGTAGTTGATGCACGAGTTACGGCGTAATTATCAGCGGCGCGGAACCTCATTTGACCTAATATGGTTACGTCGTAATCTTTGGGAGAGTTACGCTGTAATCTTCTGATAAGTTGGTTTTCTGAGTCACGCTTTAGTTACGGCGTAATGTGAGAGAGGAGTTACGTCGTAACTTCTTCAAAGTGAGCATACTATGATAAATCTTCAATAAACTCTCCAATTCCGCGTCTTTTTAGCTTCAATGCTCGTAATTTACCTGAAAGTGGAATATAATGGAAAACAAGCGTAAATCCATATAAATAATATAAATTACAAGCATTATCGGGGGAAATTGACACTTAATATTCAGGATAATTTGATGTTATCAAATATCCCCCCACTTGAACTCTACTTGCCCTCAAGTAGACCATATTAGATAGATTCCTAAAAAGATATCTCCCATTACCTGGAAAATATAAGTTTACAAATCCCTTATGCTAGAAAAAAACAAAGCCGAACACCTCACAAAATAGGAACGAAACACTCAAATCTCTCAACTATTCTAAGTGTCAATTTTGGGGTGATCACTCAATCACACATTCATAGCATGTATTCTATCATAAGCTTGGCGGTTACACAAATCTCCACCACTAGAGTTAAGGGCTAAACAATTCTCGAAGGCAATATGGGTAGACACGACAAAGGTTAAGGGTGACTCGTCATTACTAACATGTCACGGCGAAGTGGAAAAAATCAATGATACATGACCAGATCCATGGCCAAGACACCAAAGATTTCTCGGTGCATCACCTAGACACGCTTCATGACTAAAGGGTAGGATAAGACATGGGATATATAAATGGTGTAAAATAAAAATCAAGCAGATAGTCTAAATCTATAACCAAGTCATCAGCACTTACCGTCCGCCCAAAGTTCAAGCTTTGAAGTTAAGAAATCGGATCATGAAATACTAAGTAGATGTGTCATTAGAGGACGTCATGATGGGCACACTACCTTTTCTCCAACTATTGGCACAATTACCAACTCTTAGTCTTCACATGTGACCGAGGTGGCCTCCTCGATACTAAATCTATATAAAGCTCATAACATAGTGCTTATAACATCGCACTTAACAATAAACTGATTAACATAACTTTTTTTTTTGAATCATAACTATAACAACTAAACATAACATCCCCCCACTTGAGATGCACAATGGGAATTTGGGGGGGGGTCTTCAATGATCTTTAAGAATATGTCATCGACGAAAGCGAGATTCCCGAACCTTGAACTTAGGCAAATGATGACTTCCCAATCACAAATAAAGACTATAGGGTAGGCTAAGGTGTAAGGGTGTAACGAAACAATATATTGGGTTAACAAAATGAAAGGAATGGCTCAAATGGGTGTATCTAGGGGTATCTTGCACTAAAGGTGAGTGCAACAAAAGGGTTTCACATGGGGGTCGAGGTGACTAATCGATAAACACACAATGATAGGCAATTTGGGTGATAATCCTATAATACTTCCTTCTTAAACTAAAAATTCCAAATACATCGAGCTAACTCAACATACCTTGTCTATGGTCTCGAAATGATGCAAAGGCCAAGTTCTAAAGTTTACAATCTACCGGCACACTCATAATTTGGTGGATTTGGGGTAAAATATTTGGATACGGATAAGGCTATTCTCACCATTTAATATCAAGGGTTGTATGTGCTCGGCTAAGGTCTAATCTAGTTAGGTTAAGAAAAACATGTCAAAATTTTAAAAATGGCATAATTTTTCAAAATAAACTAGAAAAACGAGGGAAAATAAAGTTCAAGAGACAATTCTACTCCTCCCTCCACTTGAATTGTATAAAGTCCCTTTTGTACAAAGCGTTAAATAAAGGTGAAGAGAAAAGTAGAATTAGAGCGAGAACTTCCCTGAAATTTGCTCCAAAAAGAAAGAAGGCCCACGAAAAAGAGTCGTGCCTTCGTATAAGCATAATTCTAAAAAAAGAAAAAATGAAAAACAAACCTAACTTACTTTCGTAGGAATCACGGTTGCATTTAGCATATGCAACAAGCCTTTTAAACCACTTGGTGTCCCAAGTGGATGAGTGATGTCTCGTGAGGGTTTACAGGGAACACACCCACAAAGTTCATTTAAGATACTAATAAAAGGTTATTGTGTTTAAAATGAAAGTAGTAGTGCAGAGGATAGTTACATCGTAACTCTATAAGGAGTTACGCCGTAACTAGGCAAAACCTGGCATACGCTGCAAAAGTGTAGCTACGTCAGAACTCATCGAGATTGGATTACGCCGTAATTGGTAGTGCATCCAAGTTCTGCTTGCAAGAGGCTGTTACGATGTAACCATGAGAATGAATTATGTCAGTAACTCGTCGAATCAAGATCTCAAGCAAAGAACTTTGCCGTTTCTGCAAAAATGGTTAAAAACACAAAACCCAACAGAAATGGAAATAAAACAAATGAAAGGAAAATTTTGGGTTGTCTCCCGAAAGAGCACTTTTCTTTATTTACGAGTCTTTAAGTTAGACTCAGACTCTTGGGGCTACCAGTGCTTGTTGGTCATTTCGTGGATATGGCAAACTCCATGTTGGATCCAACTTATCAGATTCTCATCCCGTTTGTAGTCCGTCCCTAGCAAGGGTGGTCAATACCCTTATCCTTATCTTCTAGCAAGGGTGGTCAATACCCTTATCCTTATCTTCATCACTAATGTCGAGTAGTGGCTGAGCTTGGCTTAACTGCCTTTTTGTCCATTTTTTAAAATTTGTAACAGTCCATGGCATTTTAAAAACCGTTTTATCGTCGCCAATATTTAACCATACCAGCCCTTCTTTCTCATTTTTGTCTAGCCCAGATAGTTCTTTAAAAGGTTTCCCGAAAATTACTCCGGTTAGTCCGTCTTCTATGAATTTGCTAACGTCATCCAAAACCACAAAGTCAACCAGAAATGAGTGAGTCCCAACAAAGACACTGATGTTTTTTGCAATACCTAGGAAATTGTTTCCTCTATATTCGAGTTCTTTTTTCATAACCTGGTTGTATCATTCCTTAGAAATAATGTTAACTGGGGACTCTGTGTCGATGAATGGATGGAAATCAATGAACCCAATTTTGCAGGAAGTTTTCAGATAATGAGGGTTTCTATGATGGATTCGAGCTCCCATCTCATAAAACTTGGGTTGGTCCAGTTGTGAAAGAGCCTTTTCAGAGTTGTTCCATGGGACCATTTCGATGTCGCTGAAGAAATCATCGGCACTAACTCCTAGGTCTTCTTCTTCAAAATTTACGAACACGTCGAAATCCTTTCCCGAAGCTATCTCGCCAAGATTTGTAGGAGTTTTCGGGGGGTCACTAAGAAAATCCTCTAATGCATCACCAAAATCACCAACGGGGTTAATTGCACAAACGTTTTGAGTGGATAGAAGTTCATTAGGTCTAAATGTGTCAATTTCCCCGTTAGCCGCGAGAGTTAATTTTCGGGCGAAGACATCCACCTTTGCATGGGCAGTAGCAAGCATTGGTCTTCCTAAGATAATAGGTATTCTGTTGTCTTCAGGAATATCCAGAATCACGAAATCAACTAGGAAGAAAAATTTCTTTATTTTCACCAAAACGTTCTCAACGATACCCAAGGGTGACTGCATCGATCGATCGACCATTTCAATCTTCATTTTGGCTGGCTTTAGGTCTCCAATACCAATTCGTAGGAACATTGAATGAGGCATTATCCTTATGATTGCTCCGAGATCAGCTAGGGCATTACACATATTGAGACTCCCGATCAAGCAAGGGAGAGTGAAACAACTAGGATCTTTTTCCTTTTGCGGCAGTTCATTTCTTAAAACTGTTGAACATCTCTCGTTAAGTTGAACCATTTCATCGGAATCGTTGCTTAATTCCGGCAAAATATTATTATGATCAGTTTTAATGGAATTAATAAGAGGGACGTTTACCGGTAGAGCTTTGTCCAGAAGCGAGAGTTTCTCCATGCTGATTCTTCGTTTAACCTCCTCCGAAAAGGTAGTGGGCTCTTCAAAGATTGTTTCAACCGTGTTGACAACTTCCTCTTCCCGAGCAGCTAAGTAATCTGTGATGGCTTGCGAACATGAGCTCACACTCTTCTCTAATCCCTTAATCCGATCTTCATGAGTCTTGAGAGAAGAGACTGTGTTTTCCATGAATGTCTTCATAATTCTTTCAATTCTCTCATCTCGTTTCCTCGATTCCTTGATGTGGTCAAGAATATTTTTCTCAAGGCTGTTTCCGGTTTGGTCCCAAATACACTCTTAACCTTCTCTACCTTACAGGCTTCAGCTTCTTTTGCCCTTTCCAGCCTTTGGTTTTCGAAAATTTCACCATAATTGTATTCTTGCTTTGTCAATGTTTTCGTTACCTTATGATCAAAATTGTCCCTTGGTCCGTACCATGTCTCCATATGCCATTTGTAGCAATGTTCATAAATCCGTTGGATACACTCCAAGGCTTGGTCAAGGGTCATGCTAGGAATAGGTCTAGGAGAATCGAGTAATTCCCGTGCTAGTGCATTAATTCCCCTGTAGAAGACATAGACGATTTGATGCTTGTTCAAATCATGAGTGGGAAACCGATAAAGTAGCTCATTAAATCTTTCCCAAGCCTGATAAAGCGTTTCTTCTCCTTCTTGAATGAATTGATGGATCTTACTAAGAATTTTAGCCATTTTTTAAGGAGGGCAAAATTGTTGAACGAATTCTTTTCTTAATTTATCCCATGCTCCTTTACATTCTTTAGGGAGTTTATTGTACCATCTTTTTGCAGTTCCTGTAAGAGTCATACGAAAAAATTTTGCGGTAACCGAATAGCTAGGGATATTCGGGATAAATTGGTCCGGAATAGAGTATTTTTCCATTCTAGAGATGATAAGTAGAGTACTTCTTCCACATGATTCTGAACATCCTCATTTTCATCTCCTGAAAACTTAAGCTTGTGTAACTCTCGAATAAATTGGTCCGGAATAGAGTATTTTTCCATTCTAGAATCATGTGTGAAGGCTCGTTGATAGTTCTCATTTAGTCGCTCCAAATATTGCTCCATGGTTAATTCTTCGATATTATTTTCATCAATGACTTCCGGTTCTGTATCAGATTAGTCAGATTCATAAAACGAAAAGATGTTATGAATAGGAACCGGAGAGTAAACTTTTTTGTCCGAAATTGTTTCTCCGGATCATTGAATGGGGTGGCCAGAAATGGCCTTGAGCTTCTAGTCTTTTATCCTGACATTTAAGAGAAGAAAGAAAATTAAAAATAGACTTAATAAAAATCCTTAAATAACTCCCGGCAATGTGCCAAAAACTTGATGCGAGTTTTATCGACTGTGTTTTAATATTTATAATGTCTCGTTATACCTATGGTCTACCTAATGCACTAACGGCACTGCATCTTGGTCGTGTGTAGTGTAGATTTGGTAAAACCGAGGTCGTCCCAAGAGCTATGTGTGGATTAATACTAAGTCTAGGTGTCACAGATTTTAAGATGGTTTTGATATCGAATTAACTAATTAACTACTAAAACAAATAAAGGCAAGATGTGATCAATAGAAGAGAGTGGTGCTAACCTAGTTATTCATCCTAGCTAGTAATGTCTACGTCTAATTACTTCGAATTACTTCAGGTGGGGTCAAAGTCGAGAGGACAACATTTGATCGATTCGCCTAACCTATCGGCAAAGATGCCACCTTTGGAGAAGTCGGTGTCCCTCATAAGTCCGCTTTTTCCGGTCCCCTAAGCCGAGTTATTAAGTTCCGCTACATGCTAGACTTATAATAGTGAGTGCCCGGGCGCTAGCATCTTAGACACTCACCCCTAATTCTTAAGTTCATCCAAACGGTAGGTGATCGGTTGGTCAAATAGCACAAGTAGAAAGGGTCATTGGTCATATCTTACCCTTCCCGCCCCGCCTACTCACTTAGGGTCACTTGGTCATACCTCCTAAGCAACTAGCCTCTACCGCCATTCAAAACTACCAAAACAAGGGTAGCTACCAATAAACTATACATGCATACACTTAGAAATAATTATACGGAAGCAATGTAAACGCAAACAAAACAATTAATGAATCATAACTAGGCCAGCACCAAGAGGTGCTTAACCGCTCATATTAGCCATACAAATCAATTCAATGTTTAATGTTACGAAATACATAAATCAAAAGTAAAGAAAAGATAAAATGCTAATGCTTATCGTAGGGGAGTGATTTCTCCCTTGGAGATAGCTCCGTATGATCCTCTAGATCTGCCTTTGCCTTCTTCTCACGTTCTCTGATTTTTGTGTGTGAAAATGGGATGCCTTGAAATGCTGGAAATCGTGGGGTATTTATAGGCCAGATCTTGGTTACGGCGTAACTAATAAAATAGTTACGCCATAACATATAACTTCTTCGTAAATTGCACTAGATCTGCTGGTTACGGCATAACCTTAGACGAGGTTACGCCGTATCTTCAATAAATCTTGGTTACGCCGTAGTTGATGCACGAGTATAGCGTAATTATCAGCGGCGCAGAACCACATTTGACCTAATATGGTTATGTCGTAATCTTTGGGAGAGTTACGCCGTAATCTTCTGATAAGTTGGTTTTCTGAGTCACGCTTAGTTACGGCTTAATGTGAGAGAGGAGTTACGCCGTAACTTCTTCAAAGTGAGCATACTATGATAAATCTTCAATAAACTCTCCAATTCCGCGTCTCTTTAGCTCCAATGTCTGTAATTTACCTGAAAGTGGAATATAATGGAAAACAAGCGTAAATCCATATAAATAATATAAATTACAAGCATTATCGGGGGAAATTGACACTTAATATTCAGGATAATTTGATGTTATCAGTTGTTTTGAATGGCGGTAGTGTCTAGTTGCTTAGGAGAATTGAACAACTGACCCTAAGTAGGTAGACTGAGTGGGAAGGGTAAGAATGACCAACTGACGACCCTTCTTCGCTTATGCAATTTGACCAACTGATCACCTACTGTTTGGATGAACTTAAGAAGTTAGGGATGAGTGTCTAAGATGCTAGCGCCCGTGCACTCATTGTTATGAATCTTGCATGTAGAGGAACTTAATGACTTGGCTTAGGGGACTAAAAACAACTGGACTTTTAAGGGTAGTAGCTTGATCTCCGGTGGAAACCTTGCTGATAGGTTAGGATTGACTGACCAAATGTTGTCTTAGCGACCTAAACCCCCACTTAAAGCAATTGAAAGTAATTAGACGTAAACATAACATGATAGGAAGAGTAACAAGGTTAGCACACTTATCCTCTATTGATCACAACCCTTGCCTTTATTTGCTTTCTTGCATTTCTTGCTTTAGTAGTTAATTAATCATTTCCAACCTAAAACCAATTAAAATCTGTGACACCTAGACTTAATTAGAATCCGCTCACATAGCTTTTGGGACAACCTTGGTTTTATCAATTACTACACTACACACGATCGGGTACACTGCCCGTTAGTGCATAAGGTAGACCATAGGTAAACGAGACAATTATAAATATTAAAACCTGGTCAGTAAAACCTGCATCAAGTTTTTGGCGCCGCTGCCAGGGTGTTATATTAGGGGTTTCAATAAGTCTATTTTTAATTTTCCTTCTTTTTCATAATGTCAGGATTCAAGACCAGAAGCTCCAAGCCATTTTTGGCTACCCCGTTCGACGATCCGGAAAAACAATTTCGGACGAAAAGAGATTACTCACCAATTTCTATTCATAATATTTTCTCATTTTATGAATATGACCAATCTGATGCAGAACTTGAAGTTTTTGATGAACTAAATATCGAAGGAATAACCATACAGCAGTATATGGAGCAACCCAATGTGAATTGTAAAAGAGCCTTCACAAAAGACTCTAGTATGGAAAAATTCTCCATTCCGGACCAATTTATCCGGGAATTACATGAGCTGCAGTTTTCTGGAGACGAGAATGAGGATGTGCAAAATCATGTGGAAGAAGTGCTTTACTTGTCATCCCTTTTTAGCATCCCGAATATCCCTAGCTATTCGGTTACAGCAAGAATTTTTCCTATGACTCTTACAGGGACTGCAAAAAGATGGTATAATAGACTCCCTGCCGAGTGCAAGGGAACGTGGGATTAATTAAGAAGAGAATTCGTTCAACAGTTTTGCCCTCCTTCAAAGATGGCTAAACTTGGTAAAATCCATCAGTTCGTTCAAGAGAGTGAAGAAACATTGTATCAAGCATGGGAAAGATACAATGAGCTACTTTACCGCTGCCCTACTCATGACCTGAATAAGCACCAAATTGTCTATGTCTTTTATAGAAGGATTAATGTAGAGACCCGTGAACTTCTAGATTCTCCTAGACCTATTCCAATCATGGCACCCGACCAAGCTTTGGCGTCTATTCGACGGATATCTGAACATTGCTATAAATAGCATATGGAGACCGGGTATGGACCAAAAGATAATTTCGATCACAAGGTGATGAAAACATTAACCAAAAGGGAAAATGACTATGGTGAAATTTTTGAAAAGCGAAGACTGGAAAGGGATAGTGAAAGTGAAGCTTGTAGGGTAGAAAAAGTAAAGAGTGTATTTGGGGCCAAGATTGAAAACAGCTTGGAAAAGATGATTCTTGACCACATTGAAGAATCAAAGGAACGTGACGAGAGGATTGAAAAAATGATGAGAAAATTTATAGAAAACACGGTATCTTCTCTTAAGATTCATGAATACCGGATCAAGGGTTTGGAAAAGAATGTGGACTTATGCTCGAAAGCCATTAAGGATTACCTTGTTGCACGGGATGAAGAAATTGTCAATTCGGTTGAAATAGTTTATGAGGAGCCAACTACCTTCTCTGAGAAGCTAAAATGAAGAATTAGCAAAGAGAAAATCTTACTCCTTGATATTGGAACTCTCCCGGTAAAAATCTCTCTAATTAATTCCATTAGAACTAATCCTAACAATGTTTTGCAAGAATTAAATAATGCTCTCGATGAGACGGTTCAACTAAACGAGAGATGTTCAGCAGTTCTAATAAATGAACTGCCGCAAAAAGAAAAAGATCCTGGTTGCTTCACTCTCCATTACTTGATCGGGAATCTTAACATGTGTAACGCTTTGGCCGATCTTGGAGCAAGCATAAGAAAAATGCCTCGTTCAATGTTCCTACGCATGGGATTCGGAGATCTTAAACCAGCAAAAATGAAAATAGAAATGGCCGATCGATCCATGCAATCACCTTTGGGAATTGTAGAAAATGTATTGGTGAAAATAACAAAGTTCCTCTTCCCAATATATTTCGTTATTCTGGATATTCCCGAAGATAACAGGATACCTATCATTCTAGGTAGACCAATGCTCGCTACTGCCCATACAAAAGTGGATGTCTTTACGCGAAAAATGACTCTTGAAGCTAATGGGGAAATTGCTACGTTCAGATCTAATGAACTTCTGTCCATCCCTCAAAAGGTTTGCACAATTGACCCTATAGGCGATTTTGGTGATGCGTTGGAAGAGTTTCTTAGTGATCCCCCAAAGACCCCTTCAAATCCTGGCGAGATAGCTTCGGGAAAAGATTTTGATGTGTTTGTCAACTTTGAAGAAGAATATGGTTTGGGAATCAGTGCCGACGATTTCTCTACTGACATCGATATGGTCCATTGGCACAACAATTCTAAAGAGACTTTTCACAATCTGACCAACCTAAGTTTTACAAGATGGGAACTCGAATCCATCACATGAACCCCTATAACCTGAAAATTTCATGCAAGATTGGGTTCATTGACTTCCATCCCTTCATCGACACAAATTCCCCGGTAAACATCATATCGAAGGAGTGCTACAACCAAGTTATGGTGAAAGAACTAGAATATAAAGGGAACAATTTTCTGGGGATTGCAACAAATATTCATGTATTTGTTGGAACACATTCATTTTTGGTCGATTTTGTGGTTTTGGATGACACTAGCGAGTTCGTGGAGGATGGGCTCACCGGGGTAATTTTCGGGAAACCCTTTCAAGAACTGTCTGGCTAGATAAGAATGAGAAGGAAGGGCTAGTATGGTTAAAGATTGGCGAAGATAAAACAATTTTTAAAATGCCAAGAACTTTTAAGAACTTTAAAAATTGGACTAAGAAGCAATTAAGCCATGCTCGGCCACTGCTTGACATAAGTGACGAAGATAAGGCCAAAGGAATTGACCACCCATACCAAAAGATAATTTTTTTTTATTTGGGGTGTTTAGAATTGGGCGCGGACTTTAAGAGGGATGAGAATCTTATCAATTGGATTCAACGTGGAGATTGCCATATCCACGAAATGACAAACCAGCATTTCTAGCCCATGGCCTTGAGTCTAACTTAAAGACTCGTAAATAAAGAAAAGTGCTCTTTCGGGAGACAACCCGAATTATCCGTTTTATTTATTTCTATTTCTGTTGGATTTTGTGTTTTTAACCATTTTTGCAGGAAATCGGAGAAAGTTGCTGCAGCATGCTGAACGGGGACCTGATCTGTCCATAGTTACGACTTAACTCATTCTTATGGTTACGCCGTAACACATCTCTTGTAGTAGTTCTTCCTAGAGCATTACCAATTACGGCGTAATCCCATGCAATGGTTACGCCGTAGCTACACTCCAGTAGCGTCTATCAGGTTTTGCAATAATTACGACGTAACTCCTTCTAGGAGTTACGACGTAACTATCCTTTGTATTAATTCTTTCTTTTAGACACAATAACCTTGTATTAGTTTTTAAATGAACTTTGTAGGTATGTTCCTTGTAAGCCCTCACGAGACTACACTCGTCCACTTGGGACACCAAGTGGTTTAAAAGGCTTGTTGCATACGCTAAATGCAACCGTAATTCCTACGAAAGTGAGTTAGGTTTCTTTTTGTTTTTCGTTTTTCTTTTTCTTTTTTAGAATTATGCTTGTTGGTAGTGTGATTTCAGGGATTGAAGTTTGCTCATGGATGCTTATGTGAAGGCACAATTCTTTTCGTGGGCCTTTTTTCTTTTTCGGAGCAAACTTCAGGGAAGTTCTCGCTCTAATTCAACTTTCTCTTCGCTTTATTTAACGTTTAGTACAAAAGGGACTTTGTACATTTCAAGTGAGGGGACGGGAGTAGAATTATCTCTTGATCTTTATTTTGCCTTCGTTTTTCTAGTTTATTTTGAAAAATTATGTCATTTTTAAAATTTTGACATATTTTTCTTAACCTAACTAGATTAGACCTTAGCCGAGCACATTATAACCATTGATATTATAGACTTTTCCGTTTCCAAATATTTACCCCAAATCCACCAAATTATGAGTGTGTCGGTCGCTTGTAAACTTTAGAACTTGGTCTTTGATGTGTTTCCCGTGTTGCAAGTTTTAATAATTTATAAACACGATTTAACCATCTAATACCATAAACACATACGAGCAAGTATACTCGTTCGCGATAGCAAAGGTGGGTAAGTCGAGATCGTCCCATGGGATTTTGTGTTCGAAATTGTTTTCTTAAAAAGATATGTAACAAGAAAGCTTTGTCAAGGCTTCCTCAAAGAGTGATGTTATAGTGAAATTCAACTTTAAGAAATATATATATATACTTGTGTGTAGTCTATAGGCAATCATAAGTAGTGTTCATGAAGGCTTGGTGTAAACTCTTGATGTGATGCACAAATCATAAGCAAATGATTTCCAACCATGGTTTATGTTTGTAAAAATCATTCTAAGAACAAAAACATATAGGTAATCCTTTCGGTCCTTATCCTAATGATTATCCTTTAGAAAATCCATTTGTTTGTAAAATGTTCTTATTAAACTCGTTATTACGAATCTTTCGAACTTTCGTGATGAAAATATTTCAAGTCTTGTTTTAATAAATAAACATGGTGGTTGTCAATCACCATATCCCCATACTAATTTGTCACTCAACTTTTTGGAATAAAACACAAGAGAAATCCTTTCGGTCCTTTTTCTTAAAACATGTTTTACCGACAAATCAAACCAAGACTAGTATTTTTCCAACAAACTCATTTAAACAAGATCATATATACATGCATCACATATGAGAACACTAGTATGATTTCCTACATCCCAACACACAAGTATATCCAAAACTACTCCATGATAATAATAACCAAACACAAGAAATAACAAAGTAATTCTAATAACTCAAGAGAATAGAAATCCATAACAAAGTTCATAGAATACCTAAACTTTTGTGATTACAAGGACTAGAATTCGTGGCTTATAGCAACCACACGCCTCCAATCACCTAGCTTAACCGTATAACTCCAAATAACCAAAACAATGGATGAGAATTGCTCTCTCCAACCTCTTGGACGTTTTACAGTGAATACTAAACTTTTGGGATGAATAAAATGGTTGGTAAGAGTTTTGGTGTAAACTATTACACTTTGGGTTGTGTCACACCTAGTAAACTAAGTCTAGGTTCAATATATAGCCAAAGAAACTTGTCTAACTGGCCAAAAACGTTCCCAACAAGTTAATATCAAGAAATGATCGGCCTCCAATGATTATGGGGAGTTAAGGCAACATTAAATGCATCTTTGTGTAACTGCAGACCATGCAACCGGATCGGTTGCCGTTTTGACCATTATCTAGCCGGATCCGGTACGGGTCACGACCGAATGGCTGAATGTTGCATTTCTGACTTTTGTTGACTTTCTTGGTTTATGCCTCATTCTTTGCTCTCGCTGATGATTTCCAAGGCGAAACTTGATCTTTCCTTGCTGTTGATACTTAGAAATCATTGCGCTTCCTAATCATTAGTCCAAAAGCTTCCTTGCTCGACTTCCTTCCTTGGGAATCTTCCAAATGTGCATAAAAACTTCATTTTTTCATCATTTGTGATACCTAGCTACATATACATACACAATACGTATCTTTTGCACTTTTGCAACAGTTATGAGTAAATATAGTCGATTATCATGCACAAAACCAACAATAATGCTACTAAAAACATGTTCATTTTAGGCGTTATCAATTTCCCCCACACTTAAGTTCTACTCGCCCTCTTGTAGGTCTAACATTTGCAAAAATCGATTTCAATGGTCTTGACACCGTGGCTCCAAAAATTTAACAATCATCTAAAAGAGATAATCATTAATTTGCTTTTAATATGTGAAAAACTTTAAAAATGAACCAAATACTTTAGATAACATAACTAGAACACCTCACGAATGATTTTAAGAATTCACTCAACACTCATATATTGGTGGGTATATGTAAATCACTCAATGCCTAGTCATGATCAATGTTTTTTACCATAAGCTTGTACAAGTATCAAAACAAAGAAAATAAATTCATCAAAGAGGACTTTTATTCGGTTATATCGTTAAGGCTACGGGTTTATAAAAGGTATGGATAAGGCATGGGATGGTTTATGAAATTGGTTTTAAAAGAAAAATAAAGTCAAGTCTAAACCTCCATGTTGCTAGCCATCATACAAACCACAATCCCGAAAATGAATACTTCTCCTCTTCTCATATCGATCTCCACAAATATGTATAACTCAATTTAGCTCATTGGCTAAACAATATTCTTCATATAGCTCATTGGCTATAACCATTTTTTTTAACAAGTTCCCCCACACTTAGTGTAAGCATACACCAAAAAAAAAAAAAAAAAAAAAAAAAAAAAAAACAAAAAAAAAACAAAACAAAAACAAATGAGAAAGACGCTCCTTCATCTTTGTTGGAGAATGGTACACACTATAGACAAAGTGTAGCTTCTTCATAATCATCAAAACAATCCAACATTCCAAACAACTAGCAACAAACCAATAGACATGACAAGGGTTGGCTAAGGTTTAAAGTGTAAAATCTTTTCTATTTTTCTGGATTTAACAAATGAAAAGATTGGCTCGACAGGTGTAACTAAGGGTATCTAGTGCTAAAGATGAGCACTAACAAATGGGTCCATATAAGGGTGGTTAACTAACCAATGTGGTTAGCTAATATATCATTAGATGTAAAATGGAAGGCCATTTGGGTTAAATCCTAAGATGCCTTTTATCACTTGAACATATTTTTATCACTCGAGAGTGATTTTAACCGTAATGCATAACTAGTACAAGTTCTAGAATCGACATAATCATCGGCACACTCATAGCAAATATAAAACAAAAGATGTGTTTTATACAAAAAAAAAAAAAAAAAAAAAAAACCCTTCACAATTAAGTGGAAAAAGGCTATAATGCGCGCTAGAAAATGCTATCGAATCCATAATGAATTACTTCTGTAATTTGGTTCAAATCAAAAAAAAATCAAAAACCTCATATTACCATTGAAATACCCAAGTTGTTTTTAGTATATCCCAATAATGCGTGAAAACAACTAGACAATCAAGGGCGAATTCCTTCTAATTACTTGCATCCAAAAGTTATCTAAAAAATAAATAAAAGCTAAAAACTAAAAATGCATATCATTTTTCGTATTTTCTTCCCTCCCCCATACTTAAGTTTTGCATTATCCTCAATGTAATAAGAATGAACTTCAAAGTAAAGAAAATGGGAAAAATAAATAGTTAAAAGATACCACGGGATAGAATATGCAATACGCATATTGGGTCATAAGCAAGCATGTGAGTTATCCAACTCCAAATATTTGACCATCAATAAGCTTCAGACACATCCATCCTGCAAACAAAACTGCAATACACAATACACAAACAAAACAAAACAAAACAATCCAAATGCTACTAAAAACAAAATAAAACAAACTAAAACAAAGTATGATAATCATCCTAGAGAAATAGTTAAGAGATAGAGATAATATTGTTTCACACATGATAACCATTGTTTTTGAAACAATAAATCAAGAATGATCCACGATCACTCGTCGTCCTCGCTCATCTCGACACCTTCTTCATCATCATACTCATCATCATCATCACTCTCGGTTACATAGTTCTCGTCCACAATCTCCGAACGAACTCTCCTCGTCTTCTTCTTTCCTCCAACTCCTGATGATGATCCTCCAACATCATAGCTTGCTCCACCAACTTCGGGTAATCGACCATATGCGGCACTGGATCAGGAAATGGTGCATATCCAGAATATGGATATGGATAGGGTCCAGGATAAGAAGTGTAGGGGAAAGGATATGGTGGAACATTGGGTGGATTGTAGGGTGGCAACTCGTAATTGGCTTCTTGAGCCATGTGTTGAAAAATAGGCATTGAATAATCATTGATGTAATTGTTTCTCAACATCATCGAGTCTCTCCACACATCCCTACACTGAATTTCATTCAAATGTTGGTTCCACTCTCCCCAACCTGAGTCAAAACTACTGGACGTACCTGTTTGCATGTTCCCCATCAGTATATTTCCTTGCTGCTGTGGTGGTTGTTGTTGTTGTTGCGGTTCAATCCATGCTCCCAAAGTTTTCAATTTCCTATTCAAAGCATTTCCAAAACCATTTGCATTCCACATCTCACTAAACTTTGGCTCTCCACACTTAGCCAACTCACTACTATTGTAATACCCAAGATTTCTTGCCAACCTCGTCACAAAATGTCCTTCAAAAATGTTGCTATTACTTTTGATTCCCGAGGCTCTCCTAAACAAATACTCGGCTATCTGCCAAACTGCATTACCATCCTTAGATTCTTCCAATAACATCATAACCCATAAGTCCGGTTTCTGACATTTGTCCCTACTTCCATACCTATTAAACGGCCCAATCACTATCAACTTGTGAAGTATCCTCATTAATAGATTTCTGATGGTTGCAGCATTCCTCCTTGCAAAAGAAGGATCTCCCACTCGATTCCAATAAGTGGGCACACTAGGGTATTCTTTCTCAAACCTCCGAAGCCTCGCAAAGTGAGCTTCAAATAATCCATGCTTAACCTCATGTGGTTCATACAAGCCAAGAGCAACAGCGAAATCCAGCAAAGTGTAAGCATGATCCCGCCCACAAAGCCTAACATCAGGTTCCGAACATTCATCTTTCTCTCAAAATACATGGTTGAAAAGAACTCTATACACCATTCTTGATAGACCTCTTCGTTGATGCTAAATGCTCTTTCCCATGACAAATCATCGAACGAATCCCCATCCGCCGGATACACATAAGATGTCCGCATCATTTTTCTCAACTCCTCTTCACACTCATATTCGGCAAACAAATCCCAATCAATCACCCTCGGAACCAAACATGTCCTATTTTGCAATTTTGACTATCGTTCCTGGAAAGCATGTTTCTCCCCGTCGGTGAGATCTTTGAACTTTAGGTTGGCATTTGCTTCCGTCTTCAAGCTATACTTGACTTTCTTCCTCTCGTTCCTTTGACAAAACTTGGTAACAATCGGATTAATTGGAACCGGTCCCGAGCTTGAACTACCTACAACAATTCTATGTAGAAATCATAAATATAAGTCAATATAAGAGTGTTAGAACAAACGGGAAGGTCCATGGAAGCCTCCAAGGTCCACTTCAAAAATTTTGAAAAAATCCAACACAGAACCTGGAACCGGATTCGGTTGCAGGGCAACCGAATCGGTTACACCTAATGGCCAAATCCAACCAATCGGTTATGCTTCGCAACCGGATCGGTTACTCATTCTGCATAAGGCTTTTGCCTTCTAATCCATCACCCACTCGATTCTACTAAATCCAATCCACTCCTAGACTGCATTCTAACATCATCAATGATTTCTACATCCTCAAATTACTCTAAATTCGCTCTCCAAACCTCTAATCATCACACATTCATCAACTTAGAACTCAACAAATAAAACCTCAATTCTTCAATCACTTTTTCTAATCAACAATGTGGCGTCTATTACTCATTAAAAACGCATCATCTAACACTAGGAATCACCAATTGCAACTTTACTTGATTCAATGGCATAACCTAATTAAATCCGAAAATTCAATCATCTAATACTCATTCCATGTTGAATCAATCACTACAATTCTTTTTGCAATGCATTCCTATATCAATTACCAACCTAATCCTAAAATATTACAACTTAATTCGAATTATATCAAAAACCCCCAAATTAGTGACCTAATTTGCAATTCGAATCAAATGCTCTAATTAAACCTCAATTGAGTTAATTGAATGCAGATGCTTACTTGTTTGGGTGCCATGATGATCTTCTACAACTTATACAACCTTCAATTAGCTTCTATTGGTCGAATTTTGCAAAACTCAGCTGGAGGATTAGTGTGTGTGTGTGTGTTTTTCTGGAAAAAGTGAATTTTTGGTATATATACTTGTATGCAACCGGTTCAGTCATGGACACAACCGTTTCGGTTTGCATTTTTGCCAAATTTTGCATTTTTCTCGTTACTTAGGAATTTTACCTTCCAAGCAACACTTGTTTACTCAAAAATCCTATTAAAGATGCACACAACATTCATCCACCATTTGGAAATTTCAACAATCATCCAATCTCAAAACTCAAATCATCATACTTATTAACTAAAACTAAAACTCAAACTAAAACTCATAATCATAATGCATTAACCAAATAGCCTCAACATAATAATAAAGATAAAACTGAAATGAAAAACAAGAAATCCTAAATGCATAAAATTAAAAAGAAGTTCATGAAATTCAAGCAAACAATTGCTTGTTTATTATGGTGCCTTGTTTCTCCTTGGAATTCCTCAAAATACTCATGCCTTAAGATGTCCTCACTTAGAAATTTCCCGGTCAATTCATGGTATGTTTCATAAGTTTTGAACTTCCTTATGAATCTTCTCCCATCTGGACATAGTATATCAAATTTGACGTGCCATTCTCCATCCCCATATTGTCTCTTGTAAATGCCCGACCCCTCGGGTTTCCATTCCAAATTCTTGAGTTGAACCGGTAAAGAACCTAAGAAATCGGTTAGCTTCTTGTAAACAAGGATGTTTTTGAATGGATTGTAAAATGCTTCCACCGCTAGTGCTGCTCCATCTCATCCTCAATATCAAAGTATGGTGGAGCTAGTGGTCCATACATCGGGTTTCCTTGGACATCACGTCCTACTTCAAAACAAGTCAAGTCCTCGTCCGCTTCCATCAATTCTAAATCTTCCATGAATTCCACAGTTGGTCCCCTTGGTTTGGGATAATAGGTTTGTTTCGAGATCCCATCATCGATAGTCATCGTACCTCTACCCATGTCTATGATTGCACCACATGTGCATAGGAATGGTCTTCCTAATATAAGTGGTAAACTCTTATCAACCGGAATGTCTAGGACTAGAAAATCAGCCAAGTATGGTTGATAACGAATTTGAACTCTTACGGTTTTCACCTCCCCCATTGCTTTTGCTTTGGAATTATCCGCCATGGTAAGTTTCGAATGATTTGGTTGCGGCTTACTAAGACCCAACGTATTAAACAATGGATAGGGCATAACATTAACACTTGAACCCGTATCGGCTAAGGCATAAACTGGTGTAGTCCCATTCACTTTAATTGGCAAAACAAAATTTCTCGGATCTTTCTCCGTATGTGGCATACCTCTAAACAAAATCCTATCTCTATCTTCCTCCGATAGATCTTTATCCTCCAATATTTCTCTTGCTAGCATCACCGCATCTAGTTTCTTATGGTAGAGAACGTAATCTTGTAGTACCTCAATCACCGGCTTTTTCTCATTTAGCTCAAGAAACTTTTGTTCAAGGTTTTCCAAAATAGCTTCTTTTTGTTTGTCGATTAAAGGTTTGAAAGTGTTTGATGTAGGTGATGAAGGTGTGTAATCATTTTTGTTGGTGGATGTGGTAGGAGTTAATTTGTTGGATGAGGTTTTCTTCCTATTTGCCTTCCCCATCTTTACGACTTCCACATCTTCCTTTTTCCATATTAGCACATAACTCCACAAGCATCTCGTTCACTCCTTTTCCTTCTTCCAAATCGGTGATATTGATCCTCATTTCTCCCAAAGCAAAATCAACTTGGCACTTGGTTGTTACAAGAAAATCTCGCCCAAAACATACATTGGGCTCATCAACGTTCCCTTCTTCCAAGACAACAAAATCTTTTTCAAAAATGTGACCATGAATGTTAACCTTAAGATTCTTAACCATTCCTCTTCCTTATGCTTCGTAATCCAAACGTACATGACCAATTTGATCAAGAACTTTCTCCACATTGTAATTTTCACCATAAGCCATGTTAAGTTGCGCGTCCCAAGCACTCACCCCTTCTACACTACAAGGTGTACCGAACATCATAAGTGGCAAATCATACTCCGTTAAAGGTGCTTGTGTGAATACCACAACTCTTCCCTTCTTAGGAAGTTGAACTTTGTTTTCACCCGTTTCTTCCATACTAACCGTATCAATTCCCAAATCCTTCTTACTCCCTTCTAAGATATTTCCAATCTTCTCTAATGAACTTCCGGTGTCTTTGAACATCTCATCCAAGTTATGAAGGTATTCCGAAATTCCGCTTAAACTATCCATAATAACTAGCTAATCAAGACAAAACAAAACCAAAAACAAAAATCCAAATCATTAGCGTTAGAGTTAGTAAAAACAAAAACAAACTATAGAAACATATACTAAGCAAGTAAAGACACTTAACAAAACTGAAAACATAAGTTAACACTCAAAATCTAAAAAGTAGAAAAAAATTTACCGAGAGCTCCAAACGGATCGGTTGGCTCACCAACCGATTCGGTTGGTGGTAAACTACTTAACCAAAATGTTCAACCGGATCCGGTTGCGGGTTGCAACCGATCGGTTGGATCGATACCAAAAATATATTTTTTTAAAAACTAAAAATTAATTAAATT